>JARFXV010001265.1:227500-619481 GCA_031761425.1 Cosmopolites sordidus
TCTTGTTGCTTTGTTTATATTATCAAAGCGCATAGCTTGTACGCACCTGCCTAAGCGCGCTCGAGACGAATGATCCGTCTCACATGCGCGATCGGGTGGCGCGAGGTGCGCGGGCTGGCCACTTTATAAGTGCGTTAAACTGCAGGGCACAGGTTCGATTTGGTGAAAGTAATATAAGAACAAAGGGTTACACAAGTCTTGTAGTTCGGCATTTGTGACTGGGTGCGATATTTCTGTATAATTGTAACGGCCTATTCACACATATATCCGTCATTGTCGATTCATCATTTAATACAAAAACAAATATATGATTCGTTTTTTTTTACGATTCTGAAGCGTGTGAACACGCTCGTAGGAGTTTATAAGCCATTTAAATATAAAAACGATTCTTCATAAATCACGATACTGAAAAAAGGACGAATCGTCACCGTGTTAAGCGGCCTATGTAAAACTTTGATACACGTCAAATTAACATATTGTAGTGAGGGGGTCGCAACGTTTTTATTTACCTTTTTGGCTATTTAGTAGTCGCGACACTAAAAAGGTTGATATACGATGCGTTAGACGACCTTCATTCATCTGGTTAGTAAAGTTTTTACCATTCAAGCTGTTTTTGAGGTGATCTAAAAAAATGGTGCATTACATGCAGAAATTCTGTGATATCAAACATTTCTCCCTTAACTCATGCGGTACCCTTATATCGGCATTGTTAACCATTCCAAATTGGCGTAATTGCCTTATCAGCAACGGCACCATCATCGTACACATTACATATGTTCTTTTGCGTCTGCAAAACATTATTGCTCATTCGGAAATAAAAAATCATATGTCGAAAATGTTCCTTATTTTTTGCCATTTTTAATAACCAACAAAATCGGGCAAGTTGCAAGTACTCACTGAATCTGTGTTAAACAACATCAAAACTTTAAGTAGTGAAAGTGAACTAGATAACACTTTTGTTTTATGTACTGCCATCTGGCGCCAAAAACGGGACAAATTTTTTCATCAATGCAGTACTTGTTATTTGAAGAATTGTGTAACTCAATTTTTTTAGCGTAGTTGTGTATTATAGATTAGCGTTTTTATTTGTATAACTAACGGACATATCTATTATTCTCTATAACCTATTTCAACATATAATCTTTTAATTATTCCACTGGTCATTAATATAATTATTGATTTAAATCTGATCAGGTGAAAATCCATTTTCCGACATGAAAACGATATTAATTTGTCTAGAAATGGAATTAAGCTTTAAATTAAAAGATCAATATTGGTTTCAGCCGTTAAATTTGGATATAATGAGGTTGTTATGTTCGCGAAAAGTTCGCAGCGAAAACGGAGGGAAAACGCAACGTTTTACTTCGGGAACTTTAATTAATTTAACAATTACTGCCGTTGAAGGAATGCAAGCATTACACAGCAGAATTTGTTATTCTCCCCAAAATCTGTCTTAGATATTCATAAAGGGTTTCTGACTTGTTTGTGTAATTAGAAATACTGTGGGACATTTTATTTAACAATAAATACACAGGGATCGTATTGGAGTTGCAATGAATTCACACAAAATATGAATAACAATGGAGGATATTACTAGTGATGATGATGATATAATAATAGTATCAGCATTGGCGATGCTAAACTTTATGGATAATCCAAAAATACATGAAACTTTCTTATTAAAATGGTGATTTTCCGATTTTCCAATGGTTCATCTCATATATACATCTGATCTGCCTGCTACCAGACTGGCACCAGTTGCAACATTTGCAGACGATACTGCGATCATGGCTTCCCACATCAATTTAGTAGCGGCGTCAAATAAAATTGAAGACTGACTTAAAAAATGAAGAATAAAAGCCAATCCGTACACGTAACCCTAACGCTGCTCTCACACATAACATTGGACGTTGTCCATTTTGGACGGATGGTAAAAAACGTTGGATAATATAAGACCTTTAAGTAATAAAAAAGAAATATGTATATAAGTATAATGCTTTAAAAACATATTTTTAAAAATGATTTAAATGTCTTAAATCATCCAGTTTTTTTTTAGTGTCCGTCCAAAACCGTTGTGTGTGAGAGCAGCGTCACTCTGAAAAGAGATAGTTGCTCATCAATACTCTAAATAATTGCTAATTACCACAAAATCTGAAGACACAAAATATCTCGGTATACATTTGGACCGAAGATTAACTTGGTGCAAACATATTTGCATAAAATGTGAACAGCTTGGATAAAAATTATGAAAGACTGAAAATTAAATTATCATTTTAAACGGAAATCTAAATTAACTTTGATAATAATAAAATACAAGGTGCCCCATAACAAAGTTTTTATTTTATTGGCTCATTGCGCAAACGCAACAACTGTGAGGGGTCACGGAACGCGTGTCAATCGATAGCCCCGCGTTTAGGAATTTAGTCGATATGCAGCGTTTCTCGGGAGCAGATTGTGCGTTATATTTGCGAGAATTTTACATAAGCAAAGATTTGGCGACTCTAGTGCAGAGAAAGTTCTTCAACCATCGTGGTTTGCGTAAAATTAAAGATGCGCCAAATATTTCCCTCATCAGGAAATGGGTTAAGAAGTTTGAAGAAACTGGTTCAACTATGAATAAACGTAAGTCCGGACGAGCAAGATCATCACGAAGTGACGAAGATGTGGAAATGGTAAACACATGCTTTAAATGTGCCTCGATCATCATTGCACCTCATTCTGCGTAAGAACTTAAAACTGCACCCATATAAAATTCAACTGGTGCAAGAGTTAAAGAGTTAAAGCTCTGGCCGGCCAGAGCATTCAATTCATTAATCAGGTAACATTCAACAACATATTGTTTTCGGATGAGGCTCATTTTCATCTCAACAGTCATGTAATTAAGCCGAACTGTCGTTACTGGAGTGCGACGTACCTGAAACACAAACATCAAAAACCTACATTCGCCTAAAATCACTGTATGGACTACAATATCAGTGCAAGGAATAATCGGCCCGTACTTTTTTGAAGATGGCAGGGGACGCTCAGTTACCGTTAATTCAGAGCGTTATGTGGAAATGTTGGACAATTTTTTGGTACCTGAACTATTAAACTTTACTGGTTATAATCAAATAACATGGTTTCAGCAGGATGGAACAACGCCGCATACTCCAACACGTCTCTGTCACGAGTTCGTGAAATTTTTCCAAACAAATTGATCTCCAGGAGAGGTGCAAGATAGATATATTGGCCTCCGCTTAGTCCTGATTTGAACCATATGGACTTGTTTTTGTGGGGCTATCTAAAATCGAAAGTTTACGTCTCTAAACCCCATTTTGCAAAATGAGGGTGATTTTGTAGTAAAATATTCTTTAAGTGTAACACGAAGAAAATCATAACAAGAGGGTAACCGGGCGGTGCAGCATCAGGAGATCACGGTGGGTGAGAAAGTAAAGGGTTATCCATTTTGTACTTCGTAAAATAACATTTCAAAAAGCACACAAAAATATTGTCATATGGCTATAGCGCTCAAAATTGACGTTAACAGTTAATTTTTCGTTTTCGAACAAGTACGGACCAATGACACCACCAGACCATAACGCGCACCAAACAGTCACCTTTTGCGGATGCAATGGACTCTCCACAATCACTTGTGGGTGTTTAGAGCTCCATATACAGCAATTTTGCTTATTTAGCCTCATCGCTAAAAAAAATTTTGTTCGATAAAGCAGGTGGATATTCAAGCACCACCCAATCGGCATAAGCTCGACGCATTCCATGGTCGGCGGGCTTCAATTCTTGCGTGAGTTAAACTTTGTAAGGATGAAGTTGTAAGTCCAAATGCAAAATACGCCATAATGTACCGCACGACAAGCTCACAGGCTGTGAACGCTGAGGAATCGATAAATTTGGGTCTTCAGTCACACTTTCATTAACAGAACGTTATGATGGTGCACATGTCTTACCACAGTTGTAACAGACCCAATATTTTCAAACCTCTTGACTGTGTTGGAAATTGTGCGCTCAAAAGGACTATTATGGCGACCACATTCTGCTCATAAAGCGCGAAACGTGGCTACGGCAAAATCATTTTTGTAAAAACTTTTAACAATTCTAACGCATTGTTCGGTGGTTAAACGATCTATATTGTAAAATGGCAAATCTTAAACTAAACAAATCACACTTTAGATGACATTTAAGTTTATCAAAATACAGGGCGGTATTTTCCGAACCACGAAATGGATGATCCTGTACTTGGGATCGTACATTGCTATGAGGTCTTGCATTGCTATGCTGTAAAATAACAAAATAAAATTTCTGTAATTTAGTTGTCGAATAAAAAATAATTATCGATTTTTTTACTTTCTTTTAAAAGTTTATCATAAATAATATTAATAATCTATGCGAAAAACTTTTTAAAAACTTGTTACAATTAATTATAAATGAATTAAAATGTATAACATTTTAAAAAATCACATGACTACGAACGCGCCGCGATTGGCTGCTATGTTTGTGGCGTCAGAATACTTAAGTGTTTTTTATTCGTAATATACTGTCAAAGTTATTGTTGGTTAAGTGCAAAATAAAATTTTGTTGATTACTAAATTAGTTCAGTAATGTGTGACAAAGGGTTCATAAAGGCTAATTCTGATAATATACCTGCTATGGATATTTTTATGGTTACAGATTTTCTGAAAATGACATTCGGTTCAATTCAGCTGAAGTTCAAGGTGCTAAAACATCGATGTAAGTTTTTTAAAAAATAATAATAATGTAAATGTAAGTAAGAAACAAAATATTTCTATTAAATATAATTAAACTATAGGTTTTGTTCAACTTAACTGCAAAAATTGTATTTGTACTGTAAAAGGACGTGTATGTCCAGAACATAAAGTTCGTAGTAAAGCTTATACAGATACCTTCATTATTAATGAAAAATTAAGAAAAGTTGAAGACACTCAATGTCACGATGGTGCAGCTTCAGCAGATATAAAACATTATTGGTAATACTGATTTTCAAAGATAATGAAAAATGTTAAATATCGAATAACCAAAAGATATTTTCTAGTTTTGTAATTGTTTTTTGTGGGAAAAAATAATATAAATCATAAGTAGAAAAACAAAACACATACATACTGTTTAAATCGCTAATTTTATTTCAATAAAAAATACACTGTTAAATATACGTAATAAAACTTTATTACCCCCAACTAGGATAATATATTATAGTAAATTATAATATGTAAACTACATTAATAATCAGTTCAGAATAAAAGCATTCACTACCCAAAATTATATACATATTTGTTTGATTGCTTTCATTGAAGTTTACAATACTTTTAAAACCACACCGATTCTTCAAACCACCACACCAAATTCTATTAACAATATTTTTTAAAAAAATCCACCAATACTACATTATTGCTTTAATTAAGGTTCAGTATTTTTAAAACCATGGCGATTTTTCGCCTTACATGTTTTACAAAACACCACATTAGACTCTTAATAACATTTGCAAATATAAATCAATCTGGCTGCCAACTAACTCTAATGCATGAGCAGCCAGAGATTTCCTAAATAAGAGAGGGCACCTTTTTGAGTGGAAAACTTTTATGGTTGAAGTGCGGAAGTGCTGACCTATAAAACCACTATGTACCACAACATATTCTGGAACCACTGTCAGCCTACCATCAGTCTTCAATGCCTATAATAAATTTCTAACCTATGTTTAAACATACCTCATCAAATAAATATGTTCAATTAATAGATGAAATGTACCAAAATCCTGAAAAACACTAAATATTTTAGTTGTTTTGTTTTATTTAGAATAGAAATATACCATTTTCTTTACTTTTTGTTTGGATAGTAGGTTTGCTTTTCTATTTTTCTTTTTTTTGCATACTCCTTCAGATTTTTTTTTTTGATTCCATGGAAAAATGCTTTGCCAGTCCTTGATTTAACTAGTTGATGTTAATAATTAGTTAATAGTAGATTAATAAAAGTTATAAAAACGAATGAAAAAAACAAAACGAACTCTAATCTGATTTCATTCTGAACTTACCTTTGAGCTTCCATATCTTATATAAAGATATATGAGTATAACGTCGAAAACAGTACCGAAAGCCTAAATAACAATTAAAAGCAAGTATATTTTCAAATCGATAGCAAACCAACAAGTGCATGTCAAAGATATAGGTTAAACCTATAGAACAATGACTAAGATTGATAAATTGTTTTATTTACCCGAGACTGCTATTCTTTCCGAACGTCTTTTCAGAAAAAGCGCCAAAGAAAATTTCGGTATAACTTTGAACCGAATTGCTCCGAGCCGAACCGATATTGGCCTTCGGTACAATTCTGAGGTCACATTGGTTCGGGTTTTTTTCGGGAATTGTCGGCGTGTCATCGGTATTAGGTTCAAAAATGTATTTTCAATTTGATATAACTTTTTAATTATAAGGAAAAAATAATATAATATAATAATAAAAATAGTTTTGTTATAAAACTTACAATTGATCTTTTCATTTATGACGAAAAAAAAATTAGCTCTAAAGCTCAATTCATTAGCACAAAACCGAAGAATTGTATTATCTATATCAAAAATCTGTATTAAAAATAAATATCAGGAAATTGACCTAGGTTTTCGAATCCTAAATTACATCTTGCACAAACTTTACTTATTTAGATTTATCATACTGTTTAAATATTTGAAAATTTCTAACACATAATAACATAACATAAAAAATAACACATATAACATAACATAAAAATAACATAAATAAAAAAATTGATCTAAAATCAGTAGACTATAATATAGAGTTATTTTAACGTACTCTAAATATGAAACATGGGCGAACAACATAAAAGAGCTGAAAATTAGGAAACCCCAACCATATTATCAACTAACGCGCCTTTTGAGAGTTGTGTAAAAGTTCTTCCTTTGAATTACATCGTTGGGATTCCCCTGAACCGGTGCTTCAAAGAGGAAGCATAATATTAAATATATCAAAGGCATTTCGTGTCTGTTGGGAACAATTTCAGTGTTATACATTTTTTCAACGATTTATAAAATTTATTTATAAGAAACGTTATTCTTTTATAAACCATGAGTTTAGTTTTTAGACATTTTTTTTTAATACTGTTAGGAAAGAAGAGTTAGAGTGTTGCATGCATTTTGTGGCACTGGTTGTTTATTAATTAGTGAAAAGCAAGGTTCTTTTTTTACTAAACGTCAAATCACTTGTTTGCAATCTCCAGACTCAAGTTTTGTAAACTGTATTAATATGGATATATTCAAATCTAATTATGGCCCTAAATTATAATATGTTTACATATAAATCGTACTTACTGAATTGTGCTAAAATCATTAATATTAACGTCATTCAAAGTAAACATTCATACAAAAAAATATTAAAATCATTCAAATGTTACAATATTTAAAGAGATAACCATATGGGATGGGAGGTTTATTATATGTCGATAACCGAAGTCTGCGGTTGGAATAGAAATATTATAAATAACTTCCCAGACATGCTCTTGGGAATGAGAAATCGTTAAATACTATTTAAGACTGTTCATAGTTATTGTTGCTTGACCACCAGCTAACAAAAACAGGTGATAACATTTTGATAAAAGTGGACATTTACAATTTTAGTAATTAAAAGTTAAGAGGGAATAAAAAGCTCTGTAATGTTCTAAATATGGTTTTAATGATCCAAATACAAAATCAGTTAACAATCGATATTTTAAATACATAACTTCGTCTAGAGGCTTCGTCAAACTCATGGGTATTATGTAGTTGAGCAAGAATGTTAACCAACAAGCCATTTGAAAACTACATAAAATTCCTCTCGGATATTCAGAATTTCTGCAATTCATTGGCACAAAGCAAAATAATCTTATTAATTATATCAAAACGATCTTGTGTAAAAAAGCCGGTCGCGTTGGTGCGGCGGTAAGAGCGTCTGCTTTGCCGAATCCGCGCTGGAGCGGTAGCTGGTTCGATTCCAGCGCTCGGGTGGTTATTTTTCTTTCTTCTGTCCGTTTATCTTTCCTAAATGTTTGTGATTGTTTCTAGGCAAGAGTGTAAAATCCGACTACGAATTACCCCTCAGTCACGCCAGTTAAAGGCTGAGTAAGGCCGGATGCCTTCTGAGAAGTGTTCTACGTTGGTCACTCGCCAGTCGGTAGGTTTCCTGATAGACTTATGGGTAGGCACATAACCAAGGGTTTATAGCCCGAGGGGGATGCTGGCCTGGGTTTGTCGGAAGCTGATGACCGTGGTTTGGAACCCACGTTAAGCTGTAGGTCCAGTCGCTAAATAGCCTAGTTGCTGATGCGCCTCTAACCCAAACACTTTACTTTACTTGTATAAAAAATGAAAAATATGTAAGAAAAATCAAAACAGATTGGATGTATGAAAGCAGTTGTACAAATTGTAATCCAAAATCATAAATAAAGTTTTAGTATAGTAGTGTTTGATAATTTAACATTGTTTTACGAAACTATAACCACACAAAGTTGGCAAAAAATAAAAGTCATAGAGAACAAAGTAAAAAAAATATTTTATTCGGTTTAAAAATATAAACTTATTCGAAAAATAATGAAAATTTCTTTCACAAAATTAAAGAATCAGTTCTGGACTTTCCTGCTACAACATCATTCAATTTAGCTATACGGTACACATGGTAATTCGTCTTCTTTCTTGCCAAAAACTCGATAAAAAATCTTTTGAATATCAGTTTTTCCATATATTTTAACTGGCTCTTTATGCTGGCCATGTGATATTTGTATTGAACGTTTGTATAAATAATTGTTATTTCATCAACAACGCGCGTCAAGAAATTAATAAAAACAAATGATTTGATGTTTTGTGGTAAATCTCTTTCAGTTTATTGTTTCACACCAAATATTTCAATATGAGAATTGATCTACAGTGAGACTATGATTAAATGCTTTTGTTCTGTTTCTTAATTTTACATAAATACAGATATAATGTCGGTTAATAATGTCGATTTTGCTAAGATATGGCGTTACTAATACATTTGTTGGTATAGACGAATGACGTCTATGGCGTTTTAGAGGATAAACATACGCTATCAAAAGCTAGTTTGTTATTAATTGTCACTGTGCAAAAAACATAGTGTTTCATAGCTTTGAATAAGTCGAATTATGTACCAGGAAAAGACGTTTTGCGAGGAAGTTTAATAACCTTCTTTCATTTGAAGAAAACGCCTGCTGAAAGTTATCAATTGTTGGTTGAAGCTTATGGTGAACATGCTCTAACCAAAAAAAACTTCTGAACGATGGTTTAAATACTTTATAAGTGGTGATTTTGATATAAAAAACAAGGAGCGTCCAGGGCAGCCGAAAAAGTTTGAAGATGCAGGTTTGCAGGCATTATTGGATGAAGGTTCAACTCATACGTTGAAATAATTGGCAAAAGCATTGAATGTTATCCAATACATCATTCCCGAATGTCTACACGCATGGGGAAAAATCTAGAAGGAAGGAAAATGGGCTACATATGAAATGAAGGAAGGAGACATTGAAAGGCGGAAAACTACTTGTGAACTTTTGCTTGTCAGACAGAAAAAAGGTTTTTTTGCACCGTTGTGACAGTTGGTGAAAAGTGGATCTATTTTTTGATAACCTAAAGCGTAAAAAATCATGGGTAGATCCAGACCAGCTTTCAACATCGCAACCAGTGCGCAATATACATGGAAAGAAGGCTTTGCTGTGTATTTGGTGGGATAATAGGGGAGCTGTGTATTACGAACTGCTAAAACCTACTGAAACGATTACTGGCGATCGATATCGACGTCCTACCCCCCAAAAGTTCTTTTGGCGTGGAATCCATTATTTGACAGAAATATGGGAAAAAGTAATAGCTAACGATGACCAATAATTTGATTATTAAGGATTTTTTTGTTATGGAAATTAACGTTCAAATTTTGTGAAAAAATCGACATTATTAACCGAAATACCTATTAGTAAGTTTATATTATTTTCTGTTTATTCTTATATCGCGAAGCACAGTAGTTATTTTAATTTTTCGGACTTTTCAATCTGTATGGTTTATTCACATCGCAGTAATATCCATTAAATCTAATAAAGTGATGTTTGCATATATTTAGATAACAGTTAGGTAAATACCCCACACATCATTAAAGATAAATTTGACTGGAAGATCTAGATCGTTTTTTAGTTTCGCAAATGTCAAAAAATGTCCTAGAATAGCTGTCAAAAAGGTCGCTGTTGATAGGCTTAATGTTTTAAACTGTTTTCTAAATTCATTTTGTGGATCGCAGTACGATGGTGCGGCGGTGCGAGTTCAACTGCCACTGCCTATGTACTTTTTATATATTTGTGTGCATTATTTCCATGTCTATAAATTCTGTAGACAAGAGTGTAAAATCCAACAATAAATCAACCATGCCAGTAACATGGTCGGGTAAAGCCAGAGGCCCCCCAAAGATTTGTTACTCGCCAATCCATAAACTAAAGATTAAGTACAAAAGTGCTGATAGACTACGGGGGGTATTGACCGGGGTTAACCAGCTGATGATCGTGATCCGGAGCCCATGGTAAACTAGATCTTATTGCTAAATAATCCTAGTGGTTGACGCACCACTTAAAAATGAACTAAACTAATACACTTTGTGTAACTTACCACTTTGTCATTTCTTTTTACCTCTCCATCAAGCATGATAGTTACCAATTTTTCTTGTACCTATTTATCAGGTCAATTGTCACACATACCAAAAAATAGTAAGATTTTTTAGGCATCATAAATAATATGCAGAAATAGAAAATAACCAAAACAGGAATATACTATAATGTTCTTTTCAAATTTTATCTAAATATGCAACCTCGGCGAATTACATAATGACTGAAAATTAGAAATTTCTAGCGTAATACCAACTATCGTCTTTTAAGTTATATAAAGTTGGTTCTTTGAATTACATTAGTGGGATTCTCCTGAACCCGTAGCACAAAACAGAAACAAGGTCTTAACTGTATCAAAGGCATTTTTGTATCCAAGAATGGCAGGAGCGTTGTATTTGTTTTTTAAGAACGAAAATTTAGTTTACACAGTTTTCATTTATTTGAGCTTTTTGTAATTTATTTCGTTATCATGATAAATTCCAGATTCGATTTAATTCAAGTTCGGCACCGTTCTAAGTGATGCTTCTTGTGGTAAAAAGAAGTAACAATAAAAACAATAAGCGCGCATCCCCTTATTGCATAAGTATTGGTATAAGTAATGTCGTTTTTTTTTCAAATTTTAAAAACATTGCCTAACAATGTGTAAACAATAATGTATCTTAATATAACATAATCTATATTCTTGTTAAATACAAGACGTAAGAAAACGTATTCGAGAGGAGACGCGCTGGTTCAACATGCAATTAGTGCAAAAATACTGACGGAAAGCAGGGGAATATACAAGGTAAACATAAGCTGCGAAATAAATAGATGTAAATGTTTGCCTTAATGCGTGAGGGTGGCACAGTATGCATGGCGCGTACGGAATTGTAAAAGGTTGACTATAGATTTAATTCAAAATTATATGCAGATCAGAACAAGTCAATGACAGCAAAGCCCATGGAAGTAGAAATGTGAGATATCCTAGTAGATGAAGTGAGATAGGCTATAGAATCGATGAAAAATGGCAAGGTTCTAGGAAAGGACACTATAGCTGTGGAAATGCCAAAAGCTGATGAACAAACTTAACATAAAATACCGGAAAAATGCCTTAAAATACAAAAAGTTCTTCCTAACTGATGAAAAAATGGGGAAGTGATTCGTTTACATAAAAAAAAAGCACAGCAGGATTTAAAAAACTACCATCCAATAAGCCTCTTATAAGTAATGTACAAAGTTATCACCAAGATAATAGTTAAGAGAATATTAAAAAAAATGAATGGCACACAACCAAAAGAGCAAGCAGCATTCAAAATTGGATTCAGTAGAATAGATCACATTCAGGTTGTCAGGCAGGTCAATAGTAAGGTACAATGAACACACCATACCACTGGGATTGGCTTTTATCGCCTATGAAAAAGTATTTGACTCAATCTCATAGCAGGCTATAATGGATGCCTTGCTTTACCACGGTGTAAATGAGGTCTATATAAACCTACTGGGATTGATATACCATGGAGCTAGAGCGACAGTTCACCTTCATGATCTTGAAGTTAAAATTAATATCGGAGGTATACGGCAGGGTGATACAATATTGCATGTTCTGTTTTCAGCCTGTCTTGAAGAGGTATTCCATAATCTGGATTGGGAACAGGATTAAATAAAGATCAATAGTGCATGCTTAAGTCATCTTAGATTTGCAGATGATATCGTTCTGCTTTCAAACGATTTTAGTTTCAAAAACTTTCGTTGTTCCACAAACTACTTTGAGACGTTACACATTGGGTTTGAATAAAACATTAACACCTAATACTAAAGATTTAGAAAGACAGTTGGATTGACCCACACAGAAGTACAAGAACTTGTATTTTTGTTGGCTGAAAAAATGGCCTTGCACATAACTTTAACCCTGAAAAAGGAAGAACTGGGCAAAAATGGTTAACAGGATTCCTTAAGAGAAATAAACATATTTCTGTGCCAAAGCCAGTACCTACTTCTACAATCAGGGCCCAAGCATTTAATAAATCACAAATTCAGAATTTTTTGAAGCTTATGAAGAATTAATCAGTATTCACAAGTTTGGTTTCAATCAGTATTCACAAGTTTCCACCTAATAGGATCTACAACGTAGATTAATCTGGACTTTCCACAGTTCAAAGGCCCCAGAAAATCTTGGCAACGACCGCTAGAGAGCAGGTGGGATGCCTTACCAGTGCTGAACGTGGAGCCCATTTGACCGTGGCTTATTCTATGAATGCTTCCAACTCATATGTTTCTCTATGCATGATTTTCTCTATGAAGAATATGAAAAATTAGCTAATAGATGAAGCGACTATTGGGACATTGGGCATCCCTGAGGAGTCTAGATGGATTATCTTTAGAGTCTTCGTTAAATGGCTACATCATTTTTAATCACATGTGAAGGCAAGTGTGGAAGAAAAAGTGCTGCTTAGTGTTCATAGCCCCGCAAGCTACAAAAGTCTTGAATGTTTGTCATATGCCAAAGATAATGGCATAGTTATTTTGTGCCTTCCGCAACACACTGCACTCACCGAATGCAGCCACTCGATGTGTGTTTCTGTGAACTGTTGAAAATCTATTTTAACCAAGAAATATCGAAGTGGCTCAAAGCTCACCCAGTTCTTGTGGTTAAACACTTACATATTAGAAGTATATTCAATCAAACCTATGGAAAAACTGCAACTGTACAGAAAGTACCCAATGGGTTCAGAAGCACAGGTCTCTAGCCAGTTAATATTGATATTTTTCCAGACTACGTATTTCAGCCAGTAGAAACAACGAATATACGAAAACTCAAAATCAAACCACCGAGCAGGCTCAAAGCACTACTGCAGAATTACCTAGCATAACTGAAAATCCATTGCCTGCTTCTGTGGAAACTCGAATGCCTGCTAAAACTTCAACAGCAACTCGCACCAGTTACAAAATACCTAGCACTTGGGATTCTTTGCCTGCTCTGTTAGAAACTCTAATGCCTCTTCCAAAAGGAAAGTTTATCAGCGATCAAGGAAAAGGAAAACCTAAAAATCGTAATTCTTTCTTGCTATTGACTTCAACTTCTAGTATGAAAGATATTATTGATCAATTAAAAGTATCACTAAAAAAAGAAAACGTGAAGTAACTAAAGCTCTTTTTGACGATGAAGATGGCACAGACAAGAAAGTTTACACAATTAATAGCCAAAAAGGCAAATAAGATTGCCCGTGCGTACACTGCAATTACTTGTTTTCACGGTTTAAGCCCGGTGAAGGCTGGCTGTGATGTATGCTGTTTTCAGTGGACACACACATCATGTGCGGATTTGCCAAAGAAAACAAAGAAATTTGTATGTGAACTGTACGTCTAATAACAATAAATAATTACATTTTTCTTTATGTCCATAAATATGTATATCATTATGTCCATAACATGTATGCCATTCTGTCCATACAGTATGAACAAAATGGTTTTTCGTCAAAAAATTTAAATTTGTATATTTGATTTTTATGTTAAAATTTCTTTTGAAGACTGATGATTATAGCAGACGATAAACGAAATATGATTATAGGGAAAACCCAGAATTCTATCTTTAAAAATAAAACTTGTATGACACAAAAACAAAACCGTATTTTATTTTATACATACTTTCCCTAAATTTTGAACAAAAAAATAGGTAAACGCTATAAGAATGGAAGATTCAGATTCAGATTAAGTTTCATATTAAACATTTGATGCTTTGAGTTCCGAAAGCATAAAAATGTTTAATATAAAACTTAATCTGAATCTTTAACTTAATCTAAATAATCTTAATCCATACTTTACACTTCCATTCTTATAGCATAAAAATGTTACAAATGCCATTAATACCTTTATTCTGGTGCCTTGAATAGCAGAACATGTCAGCGTTGGTTTAAAATGAACGGTGATTTCAATATTTTCAATGGAGTAAAATCTAGCAAACCTGCTGAGTTTGATAAGGGTAAAGCTGAAAACTTCATGATGAACAATACAATAGAGCAAAGTTGTTTAAAACAACAGAGCAAAGTTGAAAACACAATTGAATGTGTAACCACATGCAGTGTACTTTTATTTGGATTAGAAATAGATTTTTTTCTTCAACAAATTCTTACTGGAGATGAAAAGTGTATTCTATACAGCTATTCACATAAAAAACTATGATTGACATCAGGACAACCACCTTTTCTCACTCAAAAACCAAGTCTTCACCTTGAAAAGTGTTACTATGAGTATGTAGGATTTTATAGGAATTATTCACTATGAGGTCCTGAATGGTAATGAAATCATAAGGTCTGAATAGTATTGTGCTCAGCTTGATATATTAAACATGGTTTTGATTCAAAAACGTCCTATACTGATAATCGAAAAATGTGTTATTCTGCAGCATGATGAAGACCTTATAGTGCCAGAATCACCTAAGAAAAAATGGGGCTGGGAAGTGCTTCCTTACCCACCGTATTCTCCTGATATTGCTGTGTTAAATTATCATCTTTTTTAGATTTATGGAACATTTTCTTTGGGGAAAAAATCCTATTGCGATAGCTGTCAAAAGTGCACTCGAAGAATATTTTACTTGAAAATCACCCTCATTTTACAAAAAGGGAATAGACCTATTAAATATTAATTAACGGTCATCCTCGAAGCAATTTTTTTTTCTACCTGCAACAAAAGTTTTTCGCATTTGTCGGATATTTTCATGTGATGTCAATTTCGTATAGTAAAATGTATTACATGCCGTTCATGACATCCTTGTATACGAAAAACACATTACAATATGATAAAGAAACATTTTTTAAACACTATACTTGCTATATTTTTGTAATCGCATACAGAAAGATAAAGTAAACAAATTTTAGAGTTCAAGAGGTGTGACTATTAAATAACGAGACTGACACTGTAAAACATTTTATTTTAATTTCATACATATTTACTTATTATCACATTCAATATACACCCCTCCTCTATCCCTACAACGCTCCATGTGAATTTTCCATTGTTCGAAACAGTGCTGGTCCTCTTCTGTCAGCTCCTTCAAAACGCGTGCCGCTTTCTCTTTCACAGCTTCAACGGACTCAAATATTGTTCCTTTTAATACACATTTCACCTTAGGAAACAGGTAGCAATCGCATGACGCAAGATCCGGCCAATAAGGCGGATGATCTAACACTGGGATGTTGTAGTTGGCTAGAAATATCTTAACAGATAATGCGGAATGAACCGGCGCATTGTCTTGGTGCAGAACCCATTACTTGTCCTTCCACAATTGGGTCGTTTTTTCCTTATTCTTTCACGAACCTTCAGGAACCCAGTGAAGGCACACAATCTCATAAATATCGAAAAAACCAATCATCATTACTTTGAATTTTGATTTGCTCATTCAAGCTTTTTTTGGTTCTCGGTGAATTTGGGCTCGTCGAGTGCATGGGTTGGCGCTTCGTTTCACGATCATAAGTAAAAAACCACGATTCGTCACATGTTATTACCCTTTCCAATAAATATGGGTCATTTTCAATGGCATTCAAAGTGTCAGTACAAACATTTTTGCGAGCTTTATGTTGTTCAAACGTGAGAATTTTAGGCACCATTTTGGCATACACTTTTTACATGTTAAAATTGTTAAGTAAAATTTGACGGACGCATTCTTTGTCAATTCCTACAGTTTCAGCAATCGCACGAATACTTAACCGATGGTCGGATCGAACCAGATTACCGATTTTTTCGATATTGTCATCCATTTTGACGTGGAAGGGCGATCCGAGAAGGGGATCATTTTCAACGTCTTCTCGGCCATGTTGAAAAAAAACGCTTAAACTACTCAAAAACACGTGCACGCGATAAACATTCCTGGCCATACCCTTCTTTTAATAAATTATAAGTTTCACTAGCGGTTTTTCCCAGTTTCAAGTGAAATTTCACAATTTGTTGCTCTATTGTTACACTTAACATTTTTCCGGCGAAGCAAAAAAACAACTCTAATGCGAACAAAGGCTACGGTTATACGGATTTGTTTACAGAAGCGAGAGGTACTGAATTCGAAAGAGAAGGCTTCAAGCTAAACAGCTGTTGGTCGCTGGCGTTTGGCGCATGCGTACTTCATCTGTAGCAGCGTCAGTCTCGTTATTTAATAGCCACATCTCGTACATTGACTATATTTTTATTTTCATTCAAATAAGTATACTGGGTACTGCATTTTTTTGTTGCCTAGTCATATATTACAGCATTATATTTTTTGTTTATACATAAAATATTTCTTTATCATTTATCTAGGACACAATGTTCTTAGTATTGATGTACAAACTGCTTGCTTTCATTCTTTTTTTATGGATACTAGATATATTTTCATTTTTCAAACCACTATTCTATTAGACTCTCTTTGAAATCTCCTCTATAACTATAATAATCAAACTATACTTTATACTCCATATAAATTCTTTGAATTGAGAAAAGAATCTAAGTAGATATCGATCGTAATTTATATCACAAAAGAATTCAACATCTAAGAAAGTTTTTTTTCAGTTGGTGAAGGGATATTCTATATTTATTTAGGTCGCACACAAAAGGGTTTTGTTTCAGATGTTCGACTGTTTCTTTGGCGAATGCGGCTATTGTCACATCTAGCTAGCAACAAAACGGCTCATTTCTGCGGATCCCACGGAAAAATACGACCGGAAAGTTTTTCAGATACACTGAAAAATTGTTTCGCGCATAAAAGAACCTGTCACGCTGAAAATATGTTATAAGGATCGATGTCATATTACTAAAATTTCCAATATATTTATTTCGTTTTGTACAGTAAGTTTTAAAGCGGATATTTATGTTTAAATTTATGGAGCAATTTTTCTATGGTCTCCTATCATAGATATATTGAGAAACATTTTTTCACCATATGTGACTTTAGTGCATAACAATAACTGATAAATGTTTGCGAGCTTGAAAGACCATATCTGAAATCTTTAAAAAGTGCTTTATGAATAGAAAAATAAAATATTGTCGTTGGTATGGTTTAAAGTTCGAAGTCTATTTAGATAAATAAAGGTTTAAAACTTTTAGGGTTAAAGGCGCATTAGCTAAGACTATTTAGCGAGTGTACCTACAAGTTATCATGGGTTCTGAACCACGGTCATCAGCTATCGATAACCCCGGTCAGTACCCCCTCAGACTATCAACGCTTGGTTGTGTGCTTAACCATAGTCTATCGAGTAGCCTGCCGACTGGCGAGTGCTCAACGAAGAACTGCTCAGCAGGCATCTAGTCTTACCCAACCTCGAACTGACGTGACTGAAGGGAAATTACTAGTCGGATTTTGCACTCTTACCTGTTGAAATGCAGTACGCAAGCCTGGTCTCTCCTCGGATGGTAGGTACCCGTCCAAGTACTAGAGCATATCCCTTAAATCACGGTTAGGAAACTGACTAAGTCTGCGCATTTTTTACAAATTATTTAATACCAATTCAAGATTGGAGAAACTTGTTTCCACCTATGTTTAATAGGAGAGATAGTAAACAATGACAGTTGTCATCGAGACATAATGATTTGTACACAACATTCAAGGCACACTTTGTAAATTACAGATTTTTCAGCGCTCGACAAGATGTGCGATGGAAATCCGAACACTAATACCTCGCAAACGGCCTGAGATATCGATATTGACCAAGGGTACCTTTTTTACGTAAAAATTATTACTCTTCTCCATTTTGAAGTCAAAATATTCTCAGCTTTATAGGGAAAAAAAATATGAGTGAGTTAATTCTATACAGAGTAGGTAGCAAGCGCCCTCTATATACTAGGCTCAAACTTGGATTTGTACCAAAAATACAAATAGTACCAAATTCGGATTTGTCACATTTGAAAACCCAACTACCCCGATTTTGAACCTGATATCTTCAACCGTTTTTAAATTATCTCAATTTTTCGAAAATTTATTTTTACTTTCAACATCCTGTATCTTTTTAATAACTAATACTTTGATCTCTACTATCACCAGTTGCTCTATGACGGATAAGTTATGGTTATTACACTCTTTATACAACAATACCTCTTTGGCGTGGATATTCGTTTTGCGGTATTAGTTTGGCTCTATTAATCGTCCACTCTTTTGGCTATCCAGAACGTTCTTCATCATTTAAGCCAAAATTTCCCGTTTGACATTGCTGGAACCACTTCTTACAAGTACTGCACGAAATAGCATTGTCTCCCAAAGCGGCAAATCATGTTCTGACCTTCTTCGATCGCATTTTTTATAGTTGAAAGGCGAAAAAGGCGCTGTGCTTCAAATGTTGCTCTTCGAATGATATTCCGTCTACATCTGATTTTTCAGGCTATATTCACGGTAGGCTCGTACTTGGTGGTGAAGCTAAAAGATGGCGCTTTAAAATAACCGAATGGCGGGAAAAAGTTTTAGTTATGATAGTTCGAATATGTTCTGTAGTAGATAATAAATTTCCAGCAAAAGATTCCCTTTTCACTAAAGTCTAATTCTCATCAGTTTTCGAGATATTTGAAAGGTTGTGATGTTTCGAAATTTCGGGAAATTTTTCACAAAACCTCTAGTAAATTCCAAACTATTGATCATTCAGCGCGTAGCTCAAAATTTTACTTCCATAAAAAGTTCCTTTTTACTATGGATTAATTCTTGCGGACTTTTTAAGATTTTGTAAGTTTTTAAGGCCTTGGTAATTTTCATAAAATTGCTAATAAATAGCAAACTATTTACACTTTTAAAAAATCAGGGGATCATTTTATATTGTTTTATGTTCCATTAACAGACTATGTATTTTTATTGGTTTATATTTCAAGGAGTTTGAGGAGTAAATAATTTTAAAATATACGGAAGTTACTTTTTGTTTTTGTATTTGAGGAAGTAGAACTTCTGTTCTGAAAGTTCTGCATGTTGTCATACAGTCATGAAGATATTCATTGAAGATATCGGATAGGAGTTTACGATGCATTTTGCATCAAAATTTTAAGTTCCATCCATCCAAAATCCAGATATTGCATGTACTGAGAAATTAAGATCACTCAATAGTCGCATGGTCGAGACTTTTTTATCAAAACGATTAAGCAGGTTTCTTCTTGTTAATGATAACATATAGCTTCAACAAGATGGGAAGATTGCCCATACAGCTAGGGCATTGATAAACGCCGTTGGATACTTGTTTTATATTCATGCCATCTTCAGATATGGGAACATCTCTTGACCAACAAGGTCGCTAGATTTTACGGAATGTGATTTTTATTATTTAAACAGTGGGATTATTTAAACAGCAAGGCCTATGACTTATTACTGAGCTTTTATAATCCCCTATTTGTCTACCTCGCCAAGTATCAATGTAATTCCGTGTATTAAGGAATCTGCAAATTCCTATGTTGTACATCAACTTTCGATGGAAAAAAAAGAATAGTGTAGCATACGTTTTCCAACTAAGCGTATGAATTAGATAAGTGTTTTCTGTACTTTAATATCCATTCGGTGTATTTCGATTGAAATGGAAATAGTTTGTAGTCTAATTAAAACTCTAGAAGTTATTAAAACTATTTAATCTGATTAAACCTCTAGAAATTATTTCTGAAAATTTCACCAATTATCAAAAAATAAAAGTTAGAAGTATGTGTGCCTATTTTTAAGAAAATTTAGCACCCTTTTCAGTATTAGTGACATTCGTGAAGCCTCAATAAGTAGTGATTTATAGAAATGTTATGAATAACTGGAGGAAATTTCGAAAAATCACACAATGTCAAACATGTCGAAATCCGATGACACTTGAACTATTGCGAAGAATTTAAGAATTTTTTTCTGTTGAAACTAAAACTTAGTTTGGTATAATTAACGTTATAAATCTTGTATATTTTTAGTTTGAAAAATCTTTTAATATTATGCGTAATATACATTTTTTGTTACAGGTAAGTCATGCCTTTCGGTCAGACGTTTTGGTAAGCAAAACTATATTTATTTTTAAGTCTCTGATATGATTTCTCCTCATTTTTTCGATTTTCTTTTTAACTATTATCGATTACAGGTTTGCTTTGTTTTTAATAGAAGCTTTTTTATATTTTCTTCAATGATATATGTTCTAGAATGTTGATACACCAATAAGATGTTTGTTCAGGATTTGCTTCAGGTGTTCCGAATTTTTTTGGGTAGGTATGTATTTTATCGATTTATTTATTTATAGTTCTCTCAAATACGACATTATGACATTAATTTGGATAAAATTATTTCTTTATAAGATGCATTTTTTTTTTTAAAATGCATTAAATTACACGGGTCAACAAATTTAAACTTTTTTGAGATAACATTGATCAAAATAGATGTATATAAAGTATTTTGTAGTTCTAAATCTTAAAAATGATAAGCAAATGACACGTACAATTTTTTTGTTACAGTATATAATATAAACACAAAAATCCTCTACTCTTGTTCGTCGCTTACTGTACCCAAATTTTTTGGAAAAAATCGAAATGGGAGTATAAAAAATTAATTTTTAAGGATGCGATACCCTGGTATTTGATAGGCTTTCAAGAGCTCATCTATGAGGTTTTTATAGTTTTCATCTTTCTTGTTTGCCCAGAAATCCTTTCACTACACTTAGAAAACACTTTCAAGCTGCCAATTTTTTTTCATCCATTGTATCAACTGCACTAAATTTACGTGAACACTCACAGAGCAAACATGAGGAGCCCAACTAGTATCTTGATCTCCAATTTGGCAGTTAAAGTATAAAAGATAGGCTTTTTTGACTTCCTCGGATATAGATCTAGCTTGTGACTTTAAAATAAATCGTCCGCATATATAACAAAACTTATCCGCTGGATTTTTGCAAAATCGACGACTAGAACTTGACATTTTATATAAAATCGGCTTAAATACTTGATTTTACTGCAGAAATAGAAACAAACTAAACCATAGAAAACAATAAAACTGCCCTTAAAGGTTTGTAGAATACTGTGGAAATGCTCCCTTTATGATCTTGTGGTAATTCCAATATTGTCCAGTTTAAAGTCAGGTACAAATAATTTCAATTAGCCCATGCCCGTGATAAAGGAGAAGTAGATACTTCTTGAAAATGGGATGTGCTGGGTCATTTCTGTAAAAAGGTGTTTTAATAACTACCTAAATGAAAAACAAAAAGAGCATTCTCTTATGTGTACATATATATATATATATATATATATATATATATATATATATATATATATATATATATATATATATATATATATATATATATATATATATATATATATATATATATATATATATATATATATATATATATATATATATATATATATATATATATATATATATATATATATATATATATATATATATATATATATATATATATATATATATATATACATATACATATATATACATACATATACATACATACATATACATACATATACGTACATATAGCCATCATCAAAATAATCTAGTTGATTTGCCCCGAGGTCTCAATTTGCCTAGTCCCCAGGGTTTCCAAGTAGTAAAGGTTCACAACTCCTTTTCTAGTTGTACAGAAATTATTGTATAGAAAATACACGTTTATTGAAGCGCTTGCTCAGTAAGTGCGTGTCTCATCGATGCAAATAAGTAGTAATCGGTCGGAGTGAAGTCCGGTAAGTAAGCCGCATGCGAAAGTATTTCCCAACTAAACGCCTCAATCGTTTCCTTGACCAGTTTTGCTGTATATGATGGTGCATTATCAGGAAGCAAAATCACTTTGATATCTTGATAGTTTTTTTACGCAAAGCTTGATTCAAATTGATCATTTGTTGTCAGTAGCGTTCATTATTAACGGTTTCGCCAAGTTTTAGCAGCTCATAATACATCACACCCGTCTGATCCCACCAAACACAGAGCGTCTTCCGTCCATAGCGATTTGGCCTTGTAGTCGATATCGATGGTTCGCCTGGACTTACCCATGATCTTTAAGGCTTAGGATTCTCAAAATATACCCACTTTTCATCGCCAGTCATAATTCGATGGAGAAATGACTTTCTTTTGTACCTGGCGAGCAACATTTCGGAAGTGGTTTTTCGGTTTTCCTGCTGTCTTTCATTCAGTTCATGTGGAGCCAATTTTTCCATCTTCTGGATCTTTCCCATGACTTTCAAACGTATAGAGACGGCTTCTTGTGTTACATTTAATTGATCCGCGAGTTGTTGCATTTGAGCGTCATCCTCATCCAACAAACAAATGCGCTGTCTTCAAACTTTTTCGGTGGTCTTCCACATTCTTCGTTTCTCACGTCAAACACTTTTAGTTTTTTTGACCCAGTTATAGCACTGTGATTTACCAAGAGCATGCTCACCGTAAGCTTCGCTAAGCACTCGAGTCGATTCTGAAGCAGTTTTCTTCAAACGGTAACAGAAAATCAATACTGTCCGCAAATCGTAGTTTCCAGGCACAAAATTCGACATGTTCAACGGTACAATGGTATTTCAAACTATGCTTTTGTATGAAATTTGTATTGTTGTGATTGAAAAATGCTTGTCAGATGTCAACAAGGAAATGGCGCCAATGATGCGGTTTGGTGGTAACTATATTGACAGCTATGGCCATATATGGGTAAATTCCGGTTTCATATTTACAGACCTGGAGTGTATATATATATATATATATATATATATATATATATATATATATATATATATATATATATATATATAAATAATATATATATATATATATATATATATATATATATATATATATATATATATATATATATATATATATATAAATAATATATATATATATATATATATATATATATATATATATATATATATATATATATATATATATATATATATATCTATATACATATAATCTGATATTGACAAAAGAGACCGAAACGCCTTTTAGCCAATTTTTTAAATCTATTTTGAAAGAAAACCATATAATATTTATTAAAAATCAAGTTAGTCTTGGATTTCAAATGTGCGACAAGGAAAAAAAAATGAAAATATACCCAAAAAGTGGCAAACATTTCCTGATTTTTATGTACAAAATTTTATTAAGAAATCTCAAAGCGTTCTTGAGATATTTGACCGTTTTCATACATAATAGCGATCCAGTATAATACTGAACAGATGGGGAGGTTTTGCTATCTTTTGATATAACGTTATTGTTAGATTAGTTTAAAAGATGGGAGATGTTAGATTTAGTATAGTAATGGATAACTAATGAGAAATTTTGATACCATTCATTTCACCAAGTTATGGTATAAACTATAAACGAAATAGGTGAAGTTAAGTTTTAATTATCTTCTGATGATATTACTTGATTAGCTAAACGCATGCCGAGTGAAATAAATTATGATTTGGCGTTAGTGAAAAATTTGTTATTGTAGTAGATCAATTGTTTAAAAATGTGACATTAATTTTTATTACGCAATTTATAGCACTAAGTTAATTAGCAATTAAATAATTGTATTGAACCACTATTATAAATATGTTAGTTTTCCTATTGCAAATCTTCCTTAGTATTTTATTTTAGAGCACTTGGTATATGTCTTATAGTAGCATATTGTCTCGTTCATGTATTGCTGTTTTATTTTTACACCAGGATAGTTCTAAAAACGGGATCGAGCTCCGCGTATGGTTTTAATACGATTTAAATGGCATTTCCTGACGTAAAAAAATGCCAACGCCGAAAAAAAACACCGAACCATATGTTTTCGGTTTTTCGAAGCATAAAAGGTTGATTCGAGGGCGGTATTATGGTTGATTTACGTGTTCGAAAACGTTGCTTCGAGACTACCGAACGTGTCCCTTTGAATAACATAAGCCACCGACAAAAAAGGCTCTAACGCCTTATTTTAAATAAAGAGAAATGTGCGAGAACATGATTGATGACGGGATTATTTATTGTTAGAACGAGGCTCTAAATATTAATTTTGATTGAATTTGCTCTTGCTCTCTCTTGCTCGGATATTTGTTTATTATTTGCTCTCCTTATCGAAACATAAAGTTAATTCAGGAAAAAGAAAAGAAACCGAACTCACTCTATAAAAATTGTTAGACGCGCAATCTGGTTATCACGTATAGAATTCCATATTTTGAACGTCACATTATCAATCCTGTATAATTGCGTTTGAATTGGTTCATAAGAATCCTTTGTGAAATGTAACGTTTTTTGACCTAAGCCTCTTCTGAAAAGTGATCAGCCGAAGACGTTAACTTTTAACAATAAAATTCGTTCCTCTGACTAGACTGTCCACTAGATGCATTAAACCGGTTAACAAATTTAAACTTGTTTGGCGTAAAATTCATGAAAATAGGTGTATTTGAAGTATTTTGTAGTCCTAAATCCGAAAATGACAAGCTAATTACTGTAACACTTACAGTTTTTTTGTTAAAGGGGGTCGGTGGTGTGAAAAAAAAAGAGACGACATATTTTTACAATCTAATATTTATTTAATATTAACATGTAAAACATGTTAACTCTATGTAAAGGCATTACTGAAGATTATGCAAATAAAAGTATATTACATGAGATGTCATACAACGACATCATCTCTTTTTAAAGAGTAGCAGTAGTCGCCCAACAAAGATGGGTTCCACCGTCTATGGTATCTTGCTTCAATCGTCCTGATGTCCTGGTGAAACCTCTCTCCTTGTTCGTCGCTTACTGCACTCATTTTCGTCACTCTTGTTGCCCCGAAATTTTTTCACTACACTTACAAAACACTTCCAAGCTGCCAATTCCTTTTCATTTAATTTTTCTTGATAACGGAAATCACCTAGAAACTTCCTTATTTGAGGTGGAATAAATATGCCATCTTTTAGTTTTGCATTACTTAAGTGAGGGGATATTTCTTTTAAATACTTAAAAACCATTACCTTCTTTGTCCATGGCTTTGACAAAGTTTTTCATTAGTCCAAGCTTAATATCGAGAGGCGGAAGAAGTACCTTTTTGGGTTAACAAGGGGGGCATATTTTTTGTTTGAAGTACCAGGTTCAAATAAAGTTTCCGCATATATAACATATACTCTTTATTTATTTTGAACATTATATGCTACAAAGCATAATTTTTTCGAATAAATTAATGTATTTATTAAAGTATTTCTTGTAGAATGTTGGATATTTTTCTTCTATGATTGTAACATTCAATTCGCCAAACAAATCATTCAATATAGATAATACTCGAAACAAAAGCAAAAAACAAACTGGTCTATTTAGCCTCATGGCATATTCATATTTTACGTTGCTATTTATGTATCCAGTTGCTATTTATATATTCGGAATTGGCAACAATGGTGTTACTAGGCGCCATCTGACATTGTAAAATTTGACACTATTGACTGTATATCTACTCAGAAGGTTTTGCCATACAGACGCTATTTGTTTTGTTTAGCGACGACTTGAAAATCTCAACTTAAAACAAAAAATTAATTTAATTTGTGAGAATTTTCGTGCGATGATTTACTACATCTTTCGACGTGGATTATCTCAACAAAAGTATATCGATCAACTCACTTCGACTTTTTGCGATGAAACACCATCTAAAGTCACTGTATAACACTAGTTTAGTGAATTCAACCGTGGTCGTAATTCGCTCACGGACGAATTTAAAGAAGGTCGTCCAAAATCGGTTGTTGTGCCAGAAACCATCGATACTGTGCTCGAACTGATAAAGCAAGGTCGTCATGTGACATACATGAGATTGAGGCATTTCTGGGCATTAGTATGACAAGCTTAACATTTAGCGGTGAAAAACATTTTGCGGGTTGGATTTCGCATAATTTGACAATCACCCAAAAAAGGCACGATTGGTGCAAAGAAATGCTCAAAAAATACAATCATGGTGCATCAAAAACCGTATGTAACATACAGGTGACGAATCTTAGATCTATGTGTATGAACCCGAAAGTAAACAGCAGTCGACTGTATGGGTCTTTCCAAATGAGCCAAACCCAACAAAAGTTGTTCGCTTAAGAAGTACTTCGAAGCTAATGGTCGCTTGTTTTTTTTTTATATAAATGGACTTGTGGCTACAGTGCCACTAGAGAATCGTAGAACAGTTAATTCTGAATGGTATACAACCATTTGTTTGCCAGAAATATTTGAAAAAGAAAAAACCACCAGCGACGTAGGATCATTCGTGACTATGACATCGCAAGCTCTCACACAGTGGACCGAACAACTCAATATATAACCGGTCAAAACATCAAATTGATCGGCCGCCGTACAGTCCTGATTTGGCACTCAATGATTTCTTTTTGTTCCTTTCCGTGCAGAATTAACTACGTGGTCAACGATTTTCGACTAGAAGAAGCGGTCAATGCGTTAAAAATGCATATTTTGGAGTTATCTTAAGCGGAATGGAATAAGTGCTATGAAAATTGGTTCAAGCGTATGCAAAAGTATATCGATCATCGCGGAGAATATTTTGAAAAACATTAAAACCGTTTTCAATGATAAGTATTTGTTTTTATTTATTATTCCGGATCCAAAAATAGCAACCCTCGTATTAATATTAGGGCCTTGTCTAGGTTTCAAGTATAGAACTTATCTATTATTGGTGTACAAAATACAGCGCTGTGAAAAAATATGAACACAAAGGGATTTCTTTGATATTTATTTTTGTTGACATAAATAACGATATTAACAAGTAGTACAAATAAAAGTAAAATTAATATGGCGTTATTATTTGACTGAAATATAATTCTTTTTTGTTTTGTGTTATTGAAAGTAACAAAATTATAACCTCAACCTCCAAAAATTCTATATGATACAGTTAATACCACTAATATTTTCTTACCTCTCCACGTCTTTTTATTACAGACAGTAACCGTCTAAGAACACTCTTTGTTCGATTAATTTAAGTTGTTGGCTCCAGTTTACCCCATACTTCTTTTCACGGATATTCTTTCTTTGTGTTCCTCCGTTTGAATGTTTAATCTCTGTGTATCGTAAATATCCGTGGCTAAAATTCCACAAAAATTTTCAATAGAATTAAGATCTGAACTTAATGGGGGCCAGCTCAAAACTTAGATTCCAAATTCTTGAAACCATTTTTTTGTTGTCCTCGCGTTATGAACCGGAGCGTTGTCCTGTTGAAAAATTACATCATGGTCATACAAGTTCTATGGTCACAAGTACCTATGGTGACATCCTAGATTAAATTTTCTGACAATTTGGGCAGATGAAGCTCCTTTTGTTGAGATTTCGTGCAAACTAGAAAATTTTTGGGGCCGTCCAGATCTTTTGATTTTTCCTTAATTTTCAGGACCCGTATTTAGAAAAGATTTCATGACACTTTGGGAGCGTTGTAATTCTTCAGCAATTTGTATATGTCTTTCCGGCTGTGCTTAAATCCAGAAGTATTGCTGCCCAATTTAAATTAATTGTGTTCCTCTGGCCATTGTCACAATAAAATAAAATAAACTTTACAAAACATTATCAAGCTGAAAAGAAGTGATTCACACTTGATAAATAGTAATACTGCACAATGAGGTCTCTACAACCACAATAATTGGATCGAATAAGGAGATAATCCCTTTGAGTTTATATTTATTCATAACGTAAATACAGATTGTGTCTCGAGTTTGTTATTATTTACATTATTTATCCTCATTACCATTATCCTTTCATAAAACGATATGATTTATATAAAATTATTTCTTACAAAAATAGGTGCTTTGTAATTAGAGTTCAAGATTAGTTAAGAATTAGTTAATTACATAACAACAATTTGGTTCTGGAGTCTATAGTTTTTCGCAGCGCTGAAAGGGGGGTCTGAGGGACTCTGATGTGGCCTTATAATGGAAAGAATAATTTTTGTTCGTCAATGACACTGGTGCTTATAGCTGGGTGATTGATAAGTGAATGATTGATCAAGGGTCCTCACCATATATATCGGGGGTGTCGGTTGTAGGCTTAGTGGTGTCTGAAGAATTGACCAATTTTCATGTGGAGCACGAGAAAAAAATCCTTGTTTTTTTTGAATACCATTAAAATCCGTTTAGGAATACTAAACGTCTTATTTTTTAATATTGCTCTCATTATTTATCTATTCTGAAGAAACTATATAGTTATTCTGTTATTATTCCTTCTATTTATTGTTATTTTAATCTAGGATAAAACGAATCCGGTGATTGACGTTTATCATTAACATCGTTAAATGATTTTAATTATTTTCTGCATTATCATTAAAAGCAACAATATTTTCTAAAAGATGCATCGTGCATTAGTATTATATTGGTCTAGTGTTGAAACGGCGGAATTCATAAATCTGCGTATATAATTTTTTGATTTCTGTTTTTAATGTTAGATTCACGTGTTGCTAAATTAAATATGCTGGGAGCATACTCATCTTGGAAGAGTTTTCTGCAATTGTCTTTCCATTGGATCAAAATGCCATGAATTTCTGTTATTTTTTCGCCTTGTGCATTCTGTATCATCCATGCATGTGGTGTATATTTTCTTATCATTTCTGCAGGCCCTCTGGATTTCTCGATTGAGCGAGGAGTATTTATGGCGGTGTTCCTCTGATCGTATACCCGTTCTTCTGAGGGTGCGTCTTAGTCATCCAGTGTTGCTTTTTCTGAATTCCTTGTGTTTGTTTCATTTATGGACTCAGTAATAATGGTTTGTGCCCTATGCCAAGGCTCTGAAGATATTATGTCATTAGACAGTGCAATGACCTTCCCATTTCGCTTTTGCCAACAATGCTCCTGATATGACTATCAGTCAATATTTCACCTACTTTTGCGTTGAAATCTCCAAGTATAATTATAATTTCTCGACTTGAAATTTTATGGTTTCTTTAAGATTTCCATAAAATTCATCTACTTTGCCATCAGTTGATTAACATGTTGGAGCTTAGACCTGTGTGAGGTTCATAGTAAATTACTTGCAATTCATTTTTATTGCTATAATTCTATTGTTGACAGGATCATAAACAGTTACACAATTACTAGCATATTTCGGCAACACAAATACCACACTGTTTTGGCTCAAATTGTTTTGATCTGAAAAGAATAATTTTTCTGTCACATTATATAGAAATGCCTAAAATAATTATGAACACAGTATTAAAAAAAGGTAAAAGTTCAAAAGATTCGCAAAGAGGGATAATAACTTCCAAACACTTTCATAACTTCTGATGTTATAGAAGATCAACTACTGAGTTAAATTTTGCTGAGTAAACTCATATTTTATGCATGAAAAATTACATAGTGGGCTCGTGGAGAACATTAAAAATATTCAAAAAACAAGGGCATTTTTTCCATGCTCCACGTAAAAATTGCCCAATCCTTTAGCCGCCATCAAACGTCAGCGAGCATCTCACGAGACAAGTTTCTAGCCTTAAGCCGTCATCAATCGGGGTCGAGCGGAACGGTCAGAAATTGGTCTCGGGAGACATAAGTTAATCATAGACAACGTTTATTGACGAGAAACCTGAGTTACAGTTGTGAGTTGCTCAACAATGCATATCAGGAAACAATCTTAGGAGGAAAGGTAGATCAGTTCCACACAACTTGGAAAACAATAAGGTAAGATACAATACAGCAATGTTTTGATGATTTGATTTAAAAAATAACGGTATAGTTGATTAAAAATTGGTAATATATAATGATTAGCTCACGATATAGACTCATTACTCGCAGAAAAAAGCATGGCTAACTACTTGGTGAGGTATGAAGGATACGGGGTGTTGCTGAATACTGCATATATTGTTATTACGGAATATTTTGAAGAACTCATTCTTTCAAGCTTTGTAGCCCTTACACCAAACCCCCTGTAGATTAGACTGGCCACGTTTTTCGCAAAGGCTTTCGTAATTTGTCAGTAAGCTGGAGTAAACTGTAAATATTTGTGTGTAAATATTTTATTACGAATATATAATTTCATATGGGTGGAACCAAAAATAATTTTCATTTTTATACTAAAATATACATAATCACTTCGCTTCAAAATTGGATGACCATAAATGAATAAGACAAAGTAAAATTGAATAGGATTGGTTGAATTTTTGCATATATTGCATGTGTTTTGTAACAACTTGTCAGATATTACGTTCGGGTTATTTAACCGAGCCTAAAATATTTCAAAACAAACAAATTTCACTCTCACCAATTGGTAGCCTAAAAACATCATTTCACGAAACGCTTTTCGCAGTTGGTTCGTTCATAAATTATGCCAAGTGTTCGCTAAACGACATTATTATTTTACAGTGTCGCTAAATTAAAGGAAATTATAGACAATTTTCTGGTTATTTACGACCTACACAGGTACGTTTTTGCTGATGTGATGTAACAGCAAAATGATTTTTTGATCCAATGAAGAAAGCCTTCGTATTTTTTTTTAATTTCTTACATTTAACTTTTTTTACCAAAAATATTTTACATAATTCAGTCTTCATCACATTGAACTGGATATTGTAGAGGGTCTTAGAGCTAGGTGTTCTATTTTATATTTTAAATGAAGAGATTCAAAATGCACATGCCTACTTTCTTTTTTTTTATTTAACTCTCGTTACCAACCAACAGAAAACAATCACTTTTTTGTTCTAAAGTAACCATGTAACTAACTATATAAAGTTTTGTCAGTCTACTGTGCTTAAAGCAGTTGATTAATTTATTTCAGTTATACTCTGCGATTTTTAAAATCGGTAAAATATGGAACAGACTTGTGAATTTTATCTTGCCAACGAAATATCGTGTGCTGAGTTCTTGAAAATGTTGCAGAAGGTTTACTGTTAATTCGCTTAAACTAATATTGTTGTGTTTTGTAATACTTATGAGTCAAAATAGTAATGCAATTTTTTTTTGTTTTCCTAAAAAATTAAATAGTTACAGAAATTCACAATTTTTATTTATAATATTAAATCAAACTTTATAATTATTAATACATTACAATTGTTTATAAAAAGTAATGAATTGACTTCGTTATTATTAATCCACCCCGTTAATTAACCATTAATCCCCCATTAATATAACAGTTGCAAAACAAAGAAGTTATTATATATTATATATTAAAAATATTAACATATACAACTGTATATTATATTACAACATAAATCTATTTGTTATTGTTGGTGGATTTATGCAGTTGTGGGTTGCATCCTTCTTCATCTGCAACAGTTTGAAGTCTTCTAGGTCTCTCTCTGGGCAGATGGTATCGAAGGCGTCATGGTTTTTTTTTAAACTGTTAGTCGATGTCGCTCAGATCTTGTGTTCTAGTAGTAAGTATTTAAGCTTCTTTTTAAAATTTTTTAGGTTTAATTTTATTATGTCTTTCGGTGTCTTCTTGAATTTTGCTACGGTTTCAGTTGTGAGTTTTTGTGTGAGTCTTACTTGTGTATTTTTATGAACTCTAATGTCTGATTTTCTTCTGGTTTCGTATCTATGTATTTGTTTGTTCGTCGTGAATGTGATAGTTATCTTTATTAATTTATTTTGAATTTTGTATAGCAGCAGTATATTGTGATATTGTATTAGTTGTCTGATGTTTAGTTCTTTTGTTTTTTTGTATAGTTCTTCGGTTGGCGTTCGTCTGTTGAGATTATATAATATTTTCAATATCTTATTTTGTTATCTTTGTAGTATGTTTAAGTTTTTTTCTGTAGTATTGCTCCATGTATTAATCATATAAGCATTTTTAGATGAGAATAGTGCATTGTACAGTGGTTTCTTCATTTTTGTTGGTATGATGTGCTTCATTTTTAAGAGCAAAGTAATTGTTTTGGCATTTTCTTTTTTTATTTTATTTATATGCTTATCCCATTTTGAGGTAGTGTGTATTAACAGTTATAAATTTTGAAAACAGACCTGACTTTTTGATATTCTCGACCACTGCGTTATAGAACTCGCAAAGAGAAGTTAATTTAGCAAAAAATCATTTATATTAAAGTTGCAGAAAAACAAAAACAAAAATGTTACATGATACAAAAAATGTTCAAAATTGTCACCATTTGTTCGGTTAGCACAACATTTCGCTCGGCGTACCCAAGCGTCACTATACGAGTCAATAATAAAATTCCGGTGTCCCCGAATAACATCACAAGCTTTTTCGATGCGCTGTTGTAGTTCTTCCACAGTATTTACTTTTTCATCGTGGTAAACTAACTTTTTTAAATAACTCCACAAAAAAAATCGCAGGACGTTAAATTCGCGGAGCGTGCAGCCAAGAAATGGATTCATTGCGCCCTATCCATCTGTTAGGAAATTCATTATTTCATGAACTTCTCGTCTAAAATGTGGCGGAGCTCCATCATGTAGAAACCACATATACTGTCTAATATTTAAAGGAACATCTTGTAATAATTGTGGCAGATTGTTATGAAGAAAGCCATTGTTATGTTATGCCAAATAATTTATCTGGCATATATTTATATGATTGTTATGCCAAATAATTTTCACCTGTCAGTCGACCTGGAAAAAAGAAAACGCCAATAAGCATACCATTTACTTCGCCAGCCCAAACATCTACTGAAAATGTATGCTGAAAATAAGTTCTAACATGCCGATATTCTACTACCCAAACAAGAAATTATTTAGTCCATTTAATTATTCATATTTTATAAATTATATTTAATAAATATATTTAATAAATTCGGTCAAATTTTCATTTCTGTTGTACTCATGTAAAAGCCGCTGACAAAATTGAACTCTTCTAGGATAATCTTCTGGTTGTAACGCTTGTACCCATTGATAATGATAGTGATAAAGGTGTTCTTGTCATATAGTCTTCCACATTTTACTATAACCAACTTCAACTTAAGTACTCTGTTTTGCGAAGTCTTTTTTTTACAAACCAATTTACAAACATCCGCAGAACAGGATGATTTCCTAAAGGACACATTTCCGCGTAGAAACGACATGCTGCGGCTGCATTTTATTGGCACTCCCCGTAAGTTAATATTATATCCACTAGTTCATTGTTTTCATAAACGTGTAGCATTTTAATCTCAGAAAGTACTCAAAAATTAAACACGCACCATTAAGGAATCATTACCACTGGTCAAATTGAACATCGCATTCAAAAGAAATATCGTACAAGAATCCAAAAAACTAGTTATACCCAGTATCAGCAGTAAACAAATACTTTATGTGTTTACAACGCAGTGGTCGAGAATATCAAAAAGTCAGGTCTGTTTTTAAATTTTGTAACTGTTAATAACTTCTTTATTTTGCAAGTTTTTATATACATGATTTTTGGTAAAATTACTTATTTTTAAGAGTTTTACAGCCTGTTAAAATAAATGAGTCAACTTTGAGAACACCCTCTATACATATCAGTGTATATTGTGTATGCGTATGAGAATTTTGATGTTACAAAAGAGAACATTTATATTAAAAAGGAAGGGATTTGGATTAGGAAACTCTTTTTTTCCATAAGATTCGTTCGTACCTCCTTAAACTGATTGTCCAATGCTGGAACAATTATTGGTATTTATTTGACGTAATGTGTTGGTAGACGAATAGAATGTTGTCAGTCGATAATCCCTGTTATATTTTTTTCCATTTAATATCGGATTATACTTAAAGTTCATAAGGATTTTTTATTAGTTGCTTATATATAAAAATCTTTGTTGGATTAGTAATGTTTAGTTAGTTACATATTATTAATTCCTGTGGTATTTACTATGTTTACGTATATATTAACTTTGATTTGCCTTCAGTTAGTCAAATTGATTTAAATTGAAAATGTCGATCGATAACTTACATTTACACCACATTATGCTTTTTTATTTCAAAAAGGACAGGACAAAAAACAAGATTTGTGTTCACGGAGATGGTTCTGTTGGGGTTTAGAGGCTAATATGTTGACCTGGAAGACCGGCATCGATCTGACCATCCTTCAAGCACCCATGTTGATGAAATAATGACCATAATAGTTCGGTTAGAATTAGTAAACTGAAAATGTGTCGTGTTTTATCACGACAATGTACGACTCCACGTTTCAATTAGGACTCGACAAAAATTGTTAACATCAATTCCGATGTTTTGCCCCATCCATCTGAGTCATCTATTCCCTGCAAACCCACCAAAGTTGTTTAATTGGAAAATCTTTTAAAATGGAAGGTACGTTGGCAAAAAGTTGTAAATAATAATGGTAATTACATTATAGACTAAACAACTATTTACCTTTATCTTTCTCTTAAAAAAATCACTACGACCTTTCCGGACAACCATCTATTTTCCTATTCATTTAAATAAAAATGCACGTCATTGCTGAATATAAAAGACGTTTTTCAGAAAAGTTGGGCAGAAGTTGAATAAATTTTACATGCTCCTTCGTATTGTACGATGGAACTTCTAATAACTTCTACTTGTTTACAATAAAGGTCTGAAGTTATGATCTGGCCGGTTCTAGCATGGATTATGTCTTCAATACTCTACCAAAATGAAATAAATACTTTTTTTAGGTTGTAAACCTGATTTTAGGGTAGTTATTAAGATTGGTATTGGAGAGAGTCATTATCTTTTGCATTTGAGATTATTATAAATGAACCCATCTGATCAATTATCACTACACGGTCAAGTAATGGTTTAGCGTTATGTCTTTATGACGCTGTCAATGTCTAATGCATCGTTTCTCAACCTTTTTAGTGTCGCGACTCACCAAATAGCCAAAAAATTAAGCAAAAAACGTTGCGGCCTCCTCACTACAATATGTTAATTTGACGTTTATTAAATTATTCCATTGGCCGGTTAACACGGCGGCGATTCGTCTGTTTTTTTCAGCGATTTATGAACAATCGTTTTTATTTTTAAACGACTTATAAACTTTGTTCACGAATCGTGAAAAAAACGAATAATCTATTTATCTTTGTATTAAATGACGAATCCTCAATAACGGATGTATGTGTGAATGGGCGCCTACACTTATACCGAAATACCGCACACAGCCACAAATACCGAACTACAAGACTCGTGAAACACTGTGTTCTTATATTACTTTTACTGGTTCGAAAATGTGCCCTGTACTTGCACGCACTTGCAAAACGTCCTGCCCGCGCACCTCGCTTCTCACGCAAGCGTATGCGGGACGGACCATTCCTCCCGAGCCCGCATAGGCAGGTTCAAGAATTTCATTGTCAATTACGTTTTTACAAAAACAAGTCCTACGATTTCTTCTCTCACCCAGTGTTAAATACTACGATTTCTTCTTTCACTCACTGTTAAATTAATTAATAACAGTGTGGTAATAAAATAAATTAATATTATTAAATAAAATGGACAAATTTGAAAAAGTAAAGAAAAAGACCAGATTGTACAATGAAACATTTAAAATATGGATGCATTGACAAGCCGCAATGTGTTGTTTGTAATCAAATTCTGTCCGCGGAAAACATGAAGCCTTCAAAATTAGTACGGCATCTGGAAACAAAACTCTGTCTTTGTCTTTACAAAACAAACCATTAGAATTTTTCGAGCGTAAATCACTTGTCTTGAAAAAGCAACAAATTACTATCAATAAATGAAGCCGTAATGAGACCGCACCACTTCAAGCATCCTATTTAGTAACATTAAGAGTGGCCAGGGAGTTTAAGCCCCACACGATTGCAGGAACGTTCATTTTATCCGCTACCATTGATATGGTCAATGTGATCATAAGTCCGGAAGAAGCAAAAAAGTTGAAAACTAGACCACTTTCAAATGACACAATATCGAGACGTATTAATGAAATGGCCAATGATGTTCACGATCAAATAGTTGAAAAACTTAAATAAAGTGAATTTTTTGCTATTCCGTTCGACGAGTCAACAGAACGTGCAATTTTTGTGGTACGATACGAATTCGAGGGGTCATTTAAAGAAAATATGCCATTTTGTAAATCAATTCCAGATCGTGCAACTGGTGAAGGTCTTTTTAAAGTTTTTATTGATGTAACATAAAACGAAAACTTGGATTTAATTGGAATAAAATGCATTGCGGTATGTACTGATGCCGCGAAAGCGACAACGCGGAAGAACAGTGGTTTGATAGTAAAATTAAATGACATTATACAATGCGCTTGCTACAAAAAGATGCCAAATAATTTACAAAATGTTCTGTCAGCAGGCGTAAAAATTGTTAATCTTATTAAAAGCCAACCATTGCAACCTAGACTGCTTTCCACATTGTGCGAAGAAATGGGTGCCAAATACGACTCACTGCTTTTCCATACTGAAGTTAGGTGGTTGTCACGAGGAAAAGTTCTAACGAGGCTTTTTGAATTGCGAGATGAATTGAATTCGTACAATTCGTGCATCGTACAAATATAAAAATAGCTCATTCTCAGAGTTCTTACAAGATGGAGAAACATTATTACTGTTTTTTTTACTTTATTACTATACGGCATTTGGATTATACGTCTTGAAAAACGCAATTTTGATGCATTCACTTTAACTTCGGATTATATTACCAATAATATGGTTTTAGAAAATTCTGTTATTGATCGTATTTTGGGGAGCATGAAAACGCATTTACGCGAATTGAACATTCAGTTACTGGAATATTTTCCAGATAACAACGATGATTTGTCGAAAAGCTGGATTCTCAATCCGTTAGATGAAAATGTTGTTGCAGCTGCTGAATTACCTATTGAGATTCACAACCCACTTATAGAAATATCTGGCGACAAAACTCTACAACTAGAACTCAAGTTTTGGCTTGCACGCTGATGTGAATACGGTCTAGTAACGGAAGCTTTGAAAACATTGATCCCCTTCGGTACTTTTTACTTATGCGAAATAAGCTTCTTGTCTATGGTGGCTTTGAAAACTAAATATAAAAATCATCTATTATCTCTGGAAATTAATTTGCTTATGTGTGTTTGCAATGATGATCCACGCATAGAAAAACTTTTCAGTGAAAAACAAAATCAAACGTAGCATTAAATTAATATTTCAAACATCTTTGGCTATTACTTTATTTTAGTTTATTTTATTATGTTGTTATTACCAGATAATATTTAATTTTCTAACATTTGTTTTTAAATTAAAAATACTTTAATAAAAGGATGTTTCGTATACGGGTCATATTTTTTGAACATATTGCGAACCCCCATATTCCTGAACGCGACCCTCCTAGAGGTGTCTATCCCCAGGCTGTGAAATGATATTCTAATGTATGTATATCTTTTTAATTTTATTATAAAAATGAGCTGTTCAATTTGTCGTAACTATATCGAACATATGCCAGAAGGTACATAATACAGTAGAACTCGTACAGTGAATAATTTTGATGATGTAGTTGTGCCATTTAAATATTTGTGATTTGATAATGCAACTTCCATATCATAATGTGTATAAATTTGTTTCGAAAGCTCCCATAAGCTCGAATAAAAATGTTTCGAAAGCTCCCAAAATTGTTATAACAAGTCGCAAGCAGACTTTGATAGATAATGCTGTTTTAAATACATGTGCTTTTTTCTTGTTATGCATTACAGAAACGCAGTTCACAAAAACCTACCGCTAACGTAATATCCTCCTTCATGGTCCATTTCCATTATCGTGGTCCGTTAAAATCATGAAATTCAGTATTCTTTGTCATGCTATTCTTTGGTTTATTTATTGATCGATATCGATATCGATCGGTTATCGATATTAGGGCGATCCATAAGTTCGTGTATTTTTTGCATTTTATTTTAAACCCATTTTTTAATACTGTTTTTATTGTTAATAATTATTATTTTATACTTTTTCAATAATTAAAAAAAATATTGAAACGAGCCACCGGCGAGTCGACCTTTTACAAGTGCTGCGCAAAGTCGATAACACCAATACACCAATGAGTACTCACATATAATCTGCTGGTTTCAACATTCCATAATTATCCATAATTATCATATAAGATATGATATGTATATGCTCGTGTTCAGATTAATAGAAGTCGTCGAGAAGTGCCGTGCAATTGAGAACTCGATCCTTGCGTCGTATTGACGTTGGTCGGTATATGCTTCAAAACTTCAGGGCGAAAATTCATTGAGTTATGATTTCGGATGAGCAGTTCATAAAATAATATATTATTCATTCGGGTTAAGTGAAATAATTCGATTAATGTATTTATTTTTAAATTGTGTGAGTTATATACATTTGGCACGAACTTATATACTTTAATATTATATTATAATATTTTTATTTAATTATTATTTAATATTAATATATAATTTAATATTATATATACTTTAATATTAAAGATGTATCGAAAAAATCATAGCAAAGCTGTAATTGAAGTTTTCATCATTAGTCCGGAATATTGGGAAAATACTCCAGTTCGTTAAAAAGTACTGACATATTTTTTATCGTCAAAAACAAGTTTTGTTTATTTAGTTCCGATAGCCATAAAAAAGTAAGCAGAAAAAATGAGATGGCGCTGGATCCCTACCGTAAAGCATGACAACGACCTGAAACACACGGCGAGGGTTATTTAGACGGCGAAGGTTGATTAGACCTTTCCAATCACTGAATATTAATCATATTGATAATTTATGGCATTTAGTGGATTAACAAGTTAGCTAAACCAAGTATACAAATATAAATCTTTTAAAAATTATATTACTCTTAGAATGGAAATATATCAAGTGGTATATACTACAAAAATTAGTAGAATCTATGTTAAGAGGGTTGCAGACTCTTGTAGACAATAGTCGATAGATAATATTCGAGAATCGAGTACAAAATACTGAAAATTATTTTTGGTCATTTTTAGAAACTTTTGTAGTTGTTCAAATACTCATTTCCCTTTTTAAATTGTCCTTTTATGAACTATATTTTCTATTAACTATATAAGGTTTCATTAACTATTATAAGGTGTTAAAGGAAATTGACAGGAAAAATTATATTTTTCCTTCATTGAAAATTCCTGTAAAAATATACATTTTCCATCACTATAAAAAAATTAAATTTTTCTTTTAAAATCATTCAAAACTTTGAAAACGAAACATCGCCGCAACTAAAACATAAACCAGACTATTAAAAATACCGAACAACACTGAGACCATTGTCTATAAACAGTGTATAAATATGTTTTATTGGTTTAGAGGAGATGCGAACGTTCCCTCTACCCGAATTAAACTAAATTGGGTTTATTTTAAGCTCGCAGTCGTCGTAACTGTCGCCAATGTCTGCTTCCCAGTTTCGAATGTCGTAAATATTCTTAACCAGTATGAGCATAAGGTCCTTTGGTGCGTTACGTGCAGCCAAACAATGTTTGCTTACTGTACTTTTCGATACTAGTGTCGAGTTATTATCAAAGTGTATAAAGTGTGAACTATTTCATGGAAGATAAGTGTAAGATAATATATGGTTTATGGTTATTTGTTAAGTTGGTACGTATATTTGTTGTTTTATTCGTATTATAGCAAGTACTGTAAATAATATCTGATATATAATTGTTTTGGAAAAAATGTTTGATCTTGAACTTCAATTGTCATTTATTGTTTTTTTACGTTTATAACATTTCGGATAGTAGTAATCGTTTTCAAGTGAATACTAATATTTAGTCTTCATTTGAAAACGGTCTGAAACATTCCAAATAAATATTATACAAAGTGATCCAACTTTCCTTTTCACTAAAACGTTTTGTGTTAAAGCTTCTTGAACTCCAATAGGGAAAAAGTATTTGAATAAGCCACTTTTTCTCTATTTTTATTTTTCTCCAATTTAATCTATTTTAACCAGTTATAAAGTGAGTTTTGAATGTATTAGTGCCTTTTGAGAACGTGCGGAAATTGTAAATTCTAAAATAGTATGGCATTTCCAGTACAGTTCATTATGTCTATTTGAAAGATTTATCATTGATCAGTCTGCACCATCGTATGAACGTAGTAGAATACCAAAAAAGGTGACAACATCAAAAATGATATTGAAATGAAAAATCATAAAAGGAAGTTAAATAATATTGCAGATTATAAATATCTCGAAAAATTTCACAAGCGTTCACCATTAACTGTTACATTATTTTCATCATCGCCTTCAAAAAAATCTAAAAACTCCCTATCACTCCTTCAGCCCAAAAACCGCACCAAACAGTGACTTTCTGAGGATGAAGGAATAACTCCTGAATCATTTGAGGATTTTCATCGACCCAAATTCTGGAGTTATGCTTATTATCAAACCCATTAAGTTGCTGTTGTTCACAAATCCATTAAATGCGCTTCGTCGGAACATATTTTCCCTTAATCGTTAGATGAAGTGTATTGATTATGTGTATTGATATATGTATTGATTATTTAATTACCCAAGATTATTTCGGAAAGACGACGTCCTTCTTGTTGTGCATACATTCGGAGCTTCTTAAACTAAGTTCTGTTAACTTTCTTTGTTGTTGCCAATAATATGTTTTTATAGTCATCCGTCCCAATTGCCAATATATATATATTTTTTTAAAGAAGCAGCAAAAGTTCTGTCTACTTGATCGTACCAATTATCAATATATAATAATTAACTATATTTTTAAATACAGATAGTACGATTAGACGAACTGTGTCCCATTCGATTACTAGGAGGAAAACTTCATCCACATATTGAGACCGGTTTCGTTCTTTAAGAACTCATCAATTAAGCTCGAATGTCTTTCTCTCGAAGTAATCACAGATATATATATATATATATATATATATATATATATATATATATATATATATATATATATATATATATATATATATATATATATACTTTTATATATTTACCTGTTTTTTTTTACCTTTACCTGTTTTTTTTAAATAGCTCTCAGACTCCTACCTGAGATTGTACCCCGAAACGGGGCCAGACTTTGTGCGGTTTGGGGGCCTCTTGTTGACGCAGGAAGTTGCCTGAAAATTTCGGCCTTCATGGAAAGGGGGATATCTTTTTCAATTGAAGTCCAAGTGAACTTCATGGAGGTTAGTTTTGACGACTTTTGTCTCATCGAAAAATGGAGACAGGTTTGCCAAAATGTCGGTCGACCCGAAATTGGCCTGACAGGGTTTTGGCGGCCAGTGAAGTAGAGGGTGGTCTTACGTAAGGCAACGAAGTAATTGACTTAGACTTTGACTTGGTTTTTAAGATAGCCCTCGGGCTTCTACTTATTTTGGTTTGTTTTGGGTAATCGAAGTGCGATTCTTTTCTGCTTGCTGCTGGGAAGAAGGGATGGGATAACGGTTTTTTGCCTCAGAGTTTAGGGCCGAGGTTTCAGAATATTCTGGATGAGGGGATTTTCGTTAAACGTAGTTTGTAAGACAAAGTTCGCATTTGCGGTCGAATAAAATTGGGAGACTAGCGGAACGCCAGTACCTCGAAGAATTTGATTATTCCTAACAAACCAGGGAGCGTTTAGTGCCAAACGCAGGATTTTGTTCTGGAGTACTTGGAATTTGCTGGCCGTAGTGGGCGAGAAGAAGCGATAATAAACCAGGAGACCAGGATTTAGATATACAGATCTTACCATGGTTTGATAGATCAGGACCTTGATCTTTGGAGCAAGTTTGCTCTTTCTACATATTAAAGGATACAATAATTTGAGGATACGGTGTCCTTTACAGAGTGATTGCTGGATCTGACTGACCATGAGAGAGATCAGTCGAAGTGGAGACCTGGGTAGGTTGCTTTTTGCAACCATGTAATTGGTACTTTGTCAACCAGCACTCTGGCTTCGCGTTGAGAGCGTCTTCTGGTGAAGATTATCGCCTGGGTCTTTTTCGGATTGACATGCAGGCACCAGAATTTAAGCCATTGAATGGCAACATTCAGTTGCTTCTGTAGTCGGTTATGGATAACCAACGTGAAGCAAGATGCGTCGAAAAACGATGTAGTCCGCGAAGATTGCGGAGCCAACGCCAGTGTAGCAGGGAATTCTGGCCATATAGATAAAACAAGGCCGAAGAAAGAGGAAAACATTGAGGGACCTCCCGATTCAATGGATTTCCGCGCTGAAAATGATGATTTTATCCTAACTTGGAAGGATCTGCCTTCTAGGAAGGCGAAGTAATAGACTTCGACTTCTTCAGCCAGGTTTTTTAGTTAGCCCGGAGGCTCCTACTAATTTCTAATGAGTTTACGCCCCTGAGGTGGGCACTTTTTATTTTCTGGGGGTCTCTAGCTGACCCTTGATATACCGGAATTGAAGATTCCGGCTATCATTAAAGTTAAAGAAAGACAAGAAGGATAGTATTTCAATTTCTAGAAGTCCTGGCGAGCTTCTTGAGGTTAATAAGAAAGGAAAAAAAAGGCTAGATTTCTATTTTTTAATATCTATACTCCATCGGAAAAAGATGGAGTTTTTCGCCAAATGGCGGTACGACCGATCGTCTGCCATTCGGCGACGACGGGGACTGACGCATCATTCTTTATAGTCGAAGCGGTCTTACGCAAGCCAGGAATCGAAAATTCGGTTCCCTTCTGTTTGCCGTCCGTAAGATGATTTGGGGGGGGGGGGGGGGGGGGGGGTCCGGGTAAATTTTCCGGATGAGCGGGTTGAAGTAATAGACTTCGACTTCGACTTCTTCAGCCAGGTTTTTTAGTTAGCCCGGAGGCTCCTACTAGTTTCTATTGAGATTTCGACCCTGAGGTGGGCACTTTTTGTTTCTGGTGGTCTCTAGCTGAGCCTTGATAAAGGTAATAGAACTAGAACCAGTCATTTTTAATTCCGAAAATCGGACAATATAGGTGAACGTTACGCGGTAACGCCACCTAGTGGCCGATGAGCTACTGGCGTATTCCGACCACTGACTTTTGACAGATGGTGGTCACCTTTGCGGGCTAGGTTAAAATAAAAGTGAAGAAACGTTCTGTCTATCTGATCGTATTAATTATCAATATATAATAATTAACTGTATTGTTAAATATACATAGTACGAGTAGACGAACTGTGCCTCATTCGATTGGTTGAAAAGGTGACGTTACCGCATAACCTATTACCTATATAGAAGAAAAATATTCTGCCTTGTTTCTTTTAAAAGTTATAAATAATTAAAATGGTAGCGTGATACGTACCACACCCTTTATAAATATCCTTAATTATTAAGGGCATATGCGATCTGTGGTGTGGTACTAGCAATTAAACTATGTTTATTTTCGGTGCTTTCTATAAAACTATCAAGTTGTTATCAATGCGGAAATTACTTTATCAGAGATAACTGTGAAAAAATATATAGGTACATAAGATTATTATAATGATTTATTATTAATCAATATATAAATAGTTTAAGTGATATATATTCTTTAAATTAATTAATAGATGTTACGGTTACTAATGTCCATTTTTTCGCAAAATTAAAGCTTTTATTTCCATAACAAAATAAATTACCTTAATAATCGAAAGTATTGGCCATCGTTAGCTATTATTTTTTCCCATCTTTCTGTAAAAGAAAGGGGTTCGCGCCAAAAGATTTTTTGTTTTTTTTTTAAACTAACCATGTATCAAGCCTTTTCAGTTATTCATAAGAATATAACTGTTGTTCTGAAAATCCGTGCTGTATCGATCGAAATATGTCGCGGTAGTCCGAAAGGGCGAAGTCCGGTCAATACGGCGGATGAGGTAGGACATCCCATTTAATGTTTTCCAAATAGCGTTTTACACATCTTGCATCATGCGGCCAAGCATTGTCATGTTGAAAAATTACTTTATCGTGTCTTTGGGCATATTTTGTTCGTTTTTCTTTCAATGCTCGGTTCTATTTTATTAATTGTTGTGGCTATCGATCGCCAGTAATTGGTTCGCCAGATCTCAGCAGTTCGTAATACACATCTCTCCTATTATCCCACCAAATACACTGCAAAGCTTTCTTTTTCTGTTATATATTACTGTATATATGTAATATATATTACTGATTATATCTGTTTTATGCACTGGTTGTGATACTAAAGGATGGCCTGGGTCTACCCATGATTCCAAAATAGATCCACTTTTCATCACCTGTCACACCTTTTCATCAAATTTTGCATCATAACTCGATGCAAAAAACCTTTTCTTTTCTGTCCGGAAAGCAAAATTTCACAAGTGGCCTTTCGCCTTTCAATGTCTCTCTCCTTCAATTCATATGGAACTCATTTTCCTTCCTTTTGGATCTTTCCCAATACATGTAGACATTCGGAAATGATGAATTGGGCAACATTCAGTGCTTCTGCTATTTGTTTCAATGTATGAGTTGAGTTTACATCCAATAATGCTTGTAAATCTGCATCTTCAAACCTTTTCGTTTGTCCTGAACGTTCCTTGTCTTTTATATCAAAATCGCCATTTTTAAAGTGTTTAAACCAACGTTCACAAGTGTTTTTGGGTTAGAGCATGTTTAACGCAAGTTTCAACCAACAATCGATAACTTTCAGCAGCCGGTTTCTTCAAACGCAAGAAGTTTATTAAATTTCCCCGCAATTTATTTATATTTATTTTCTGTTACATAATTCCATATGTTCAAAGCTATGAAAAATTATGTTTTTTGCACAATGACAATTAATAACGAACGTCAGTAGTCTATATCAACAAATGTATTAGTAACGCCATCTCTAAGCAAAATCGACATTATTAACCTAAACCCCTATTATTTGTTAAATATAATCTTATCACATAATTTAATTGAATTTAGATAAAGCCTGCTTAATGAATTTCTAGATTTGGTGTACATTGTATTTAAATTATTCTTATTACTAATAAATATTATACAATATATATTATATTGTATTAATTGGGAACACAATTTCGTTTAAGTATTCTTTTAATTCCGTATTATGAGCTTAATACATTTGGTTGAATTTTACACAACTTTTTAACATGCGAAAATGGTTTACGAATTAATATCCCTAATATTAATGTTATGCTTTAAATCGACCCTCGAAAGACTCTAAAATCGCTATTTAATAACAATCCGGTAGTCGGAAGTTTTTGATTTCTGTTTTTTAAGATTTATTAATGTTAATCTATAATGATGTTCCGAATTTATTCAAAAATAGATAGAGTGAAAATTGGAGCTATCGTAAAGCCATTGTCATTGCCAAGAAATGCATGGTCTTTCATATCAGTTAATTAAAAAAAGTATTTAACATTTGCGTTTTGTGTACCTAGCATATCAATAGTTGATCAAAAACGTATTAGCCAAATTACCACTAAGGCAAATTTTGGAAGAATTTTTGATGGTAGATGAAACCTGGGTTTATCACTTCGGTACAGAATCAAAAAAGTATGGCTTGGATGCCCGCATAGGGCATAGGGATCACTTTTTCCTGCAGTAAGAATATAACACAATCTTTTAGGACTTTCAAAGAGTAGTTTTTGTTGAAGTAATAATAAAACAAGATGTTTTATTACACCCCAGCTCACCAAGGTTTACAAACTGGTAACAAGTTTGGACACCCTCCCAATTTTCCAAATATACTCCCAGTTGTTATTTTTTAAACCATTTAGTACTGTTTAAACCGTTATTTTAGGCAGTCATATAAAAAAAATCTATAAAGGTATAAACAAGCACCAACTGTTTTTGTGTTCAAGATACATTATACAGTGAGTATATTTTCAGTCTCATTCAAATATCGTTGGTATGCAGGAGAAAGTAGCCAAGTCCAAATTTTCGAAATTTTTCATTTTTTAACAATAAAATGTTTAACACCTAATATATTTTTACAGAAAAAAATTATCAACTCCGTTTTTTTTTATAAATAAATGTCACAATCTTATATTTCACAATTGATCCAGTTAATATCTTAAAAAGGCATACAGGAGAAAATGACCAAGTGTACTTGAACAATTTCTCCTGTTATCGCTTCTAATATTTTTGTATATGGCCAAGTTAGGATAGTCACGGGTCGTTCTAACCTCAACAGTTTCAGTTCGACATTTAAATTGTAAATATGTATTCAGTTGCGTGTGCTGTTAATGTACTAAGAATTCTAAAATTACTATAAACTTCATTATTGTTTGTAATAATAAATTTGGAAATTATTTTATTCTAGCTTCCGGTAAGTAATATTTTGGTTAATTTTTGTGCCTTGTTGCCTAGTATGTTCAACATTTTAGTTGTTGTGAAACATTTTACTGAAAGACAGATTCGGTTTCCGTACCATAAATGCTGGGCAGGTTATACAAAAACATAGATGGAGTACTAAAGATCCTCAAGGAACAACAGTTACTTAAAAAATATGTTTATCGTACATTAACACCAAAGGCAAATGCCTACCAAATTATCAAAAAATGCAAACTGCAATACTTGCCGTTTTAAGTGCACACAAGGATTTTCAGAGGGTCAAATACAAAATTTCTGTACAAAGTTTAACAAGTTATCATACGATCGGTAAAAGGATTTCATAATTAATACCGTCACAATATCTGCATCTTCAAGAAAGCGAATAAGGAAACCTAGTAGACCTGCAAAAACCGTTTTTCAGTTATACCATTTGCTAAAAAAAAATACACACAAAAAAAAGTTTGCATAAGTTTTTACTTAAAGACCCTTTGGATAAGCCATGGGCTTGTCAACTCGGCACTAGCAAATAAAGGTGAAAGTTGAGTAATTCATGTAAAGGTAGATCGAAGACGTCAAAATTATCCAGCAAATAAGACAAAGCCATACGTTTTAAATAAAGTAGAAAGGCACATCGAGTCATTTTCAGTAATAGAGTCGCACTATTGCTGGCGTCAGACTATCTCAAGCAAATATCTTAACTCCACACTACCGATTCTTAAAATGAATGAGTTATACAAAGAGGCGCAAGTAAATGGTCAAAAATAATTTGTTTCTGCTATAACTTACAGACAAGTGCTCTGCACTCACTATAATTTATCTTTTTTAACCCAAAAAAGATCTGTGCTTACTGTGTGTAAGAGAGGCTAAAAATACCGAGGAGTCGGAAGAATATTCTCATATCACACGTAGAGGTGATGCTAATAGAACAAAAGAACTAGATAAACAAAGGGCTTGTAATGATGAAAGTTTCATATCGGCTAGTTTCGATTTACAAAGCGTGTACCATGCTCTCTTTACTACAGCCAAAAACCGAGGACACCAAACAGAGGACACTATTATCTTTGGTCTAAAATAGAAGGTCAACGAAAAATCAATAAAATAGGTACATCGTTACTGAAATGGTTTAAAACTTTACCAGATACAGTTAAAGAAGTATGAATCTTCAACGACACATGCAGCGGACAAAACTATAACCAATACATAGTTGCCCTCTTTTTATAGATCATTGCTCTTTTGCCTACATACACGTAACTTTTTAGAAAAAGGTTATTCACACATGGAGGCAGATTCGATGCATAATGCGATAAAACGAGCCAAAAGGTACATATCTGTGTTTTGCAGGAATAATTGGAAAACAATTTTGACAATAGCAAGATCCAAGAGAGGAAAAATTAAAATATCTGATGCTTATAGTGTAATTAAGCTGACATACAATAACTTTATTGACCTAAAACAACTCAGGAAGTAAACACTAAAAAATTCCAATGGTAGAAAAAGTAGATTGTATAAAAATTATACAATTACGGTATGAGAAGAAAACAAATAATTTAATAATGTTCAGGTACAATTATGATGAGGAATACAAAGTTCTAAAAGTAAAAGGTAAGGGGTAGACCCAGTAATATACCACAAGAAACATATTTGAAGAAATGCTATTCAGAACCATTGCCAATATCCAAAAACAAAAAAGATGACTTAATTAAACTTTGCCAAACTGGAGTAATGCCAAATGAGTATCTTGGTTGGTACATAGGTACATAGGTACATATCTTGGTTGGTACACAGCTCCGTAAAAGACAAGCGTCTCGAAACCTGCACAAGACGAAATCATTGATGCTGAAGTATGATACCTGGAACATTTTTTTATTCTATTTAATTTTCAATATTATTAGTGGTATACTCTGTTTAATAATTTATAATAATTGTGAATTTGTAAATAAAAAAGTAAGTAATAAATATTAGTAAATAAACAGAACATAATTTCCTTAAAATATGAAAATAATAACTTTGGCTCCGGCACTTGATTAACAATGACAATTGTTTACCATACCGCGATCTTTACCGCGAATCTTCAAATGCCAATAACTTCAAATTATTAATACTGGAACATACATACATTATCTTCCATCCGAGAAAATATTAGATAAATGTATATATAGAAAATATATATATATATATATATATATATATATATATATATATATATATATATATATATATATATATATATATATATATATATATATATATATATATATTTATACCATGTGTCCCAGCCAAATGGAATAAATTCGTTAATAAATAAATGGGAGCGTGTTCGAAAAAACACTCAAACACGTCGATTGGTATTTTTAGATGCGCATTTTTTTTCAACAAAATTTTTTTATACAGGGTGTGTCATGTAACAGTAGCCAATACCAAATTTCTTATTTTAAATACAACACACTTTCTTATTTTATATATAACAACTTTTTTTATATATATAATTTATATATACAAAGCCCTCGTAAAATGTTCTTTTTTTTCGCTGTAAAATGGCAGCACTGTGCCCAGTTACGGTTTGAGTACGAAATATCAACTAGTTTGTTTACATCAGCTGCAATAGTTTGCCTTAAATTTTGTATGTCAAACGAAATTTCGTGTGCCGAATCACTGAAAATGTTGCCGAAGATCTACGGTGAATCCTGCATAATCACAAAACACAGGCATATGAATGGTATAAAGCGTTCAAAAAAGGTCGAGAAGTGAAAGTTCTGGTCGACCTTCAACGTCTACGAATGACGAAAACATCGACAAAATCAAGAAACTGGTGCTCGAAAATCGTCGTATGAATCTTAGAGAGTTGGCTCAAGAGGTGAACATATTTTTTAAGTACGTTCATAACATTATGACTGATATATTAAGCATAAAACGCATCGCCTTACGACTGGTTCCGAATGACCGCAATTTTGTCCATAAAGAGCATCGAATGCAGGTCGCTGAAGACATGATTTCCCGAGCTTCTATGGACCCCACCTTCATGAAACGCAGCGAACGCAACCGCAAACATGGATCATGCTGACAGTTTTCTTCGATTACTGTAGTGTGGTGCACTACGATGTTCTTCCAGAGGGACAAACGGTGAATAATTAATACTATTTAGGCGTCATGAAGCATTTGCGCGAATATATCCGCTGAAAACGGCTAGATTTGTGGAAGGACCATGGATCTTGCACGATAACGAACTATTTGGCCAAAAACCTAACGGAACGTCATCGACCAAGCACTGTCTCGCTTGATATGGCCCCGTGTGACTATACCGCTGAAGGCTATACCTCAATGGGGCTTACTCTAAAGGCGACAAAATAAATGTTGATCATTTTCTTACTTTATTTAACATACTTACTTTTATTTAAGAATTCTAGGTACTGTTTACCCAGAATGTATATATATATATATATATATATATATATATATATATATATATATATATATATATATATATATATATATATATATATATATATATATATATACATATATATATATATATATATATATATATATATATATATATATATATATATATATATATATATATATATATATATACATATATATATATATATATATATATATATATATATATATATATATATATATATATATATATATATATATATATATATATATATATATATATATATATACCGTGTGTCCTAGCCAAATGGAATAAATTCGTTAATAAATAAATGGGGGCGTATTCGAAAACACGCTCAAACACGTCGATTGGTATTTTTAGATGCGCATATTTTCAACAAAATTTTTTATACAGGGTGTCATGTAACAGTGGCCAATACCAACTTTCTTATTTTAAATACAACACTCTGTATATTATTTAATTTTTGGATTCTTCAGGAAATTCTAGACATATTTCATGTAAAATATCCTAGACTTATCTTCAACTGTTTCGGAAATATCGCACGAACTCAAGCCGAAGTTATTCGTCTCTTTAGGGAAAAATATCCTGACTTACCACCCATATCCCAAGGTACAGTAAGTAAAGTTGAAAAACAATTTAGAGAACTGGGACACGTGAGACGAATTAAGAAGGAAGCAGTGTCGTTGACCGATAGCAAAAAATTGGATGTAATGCTTGCATTCCAAGACAATCCGCCTATCTCAACTCGACAAGTTTCCTTGGAAAACAATGTTGGTCGCTCTTCGGTTGCCAGAATCTGGAAAGAGAATAAAATGCATCCGCATAAGCTACAGCCTACTTAAGAGCTTAGTGAAGACGACTTCGACAGGAGAATGGAGTTTTGAGAACAAATGATGCACGTAATAGACAACAACCTTCTGAGAGTGGAAAACGTTTTATTTTCTGATGAATCTACTTTTACTCTTCATGGGCATGTTAATCACCAGAACTGTCGTTATTGGTCGAGAGAAAATCCTCACTGAATTCGGGAAATTAACACACAAAGACCTGAAAAGATTAATGTCTGGGCAGATATTATAGGAGATCAAATAATTGGTCCAATATTTTTCGATCAAAATTTAAATGGGGTAAATTACTTAGACTTTCTCCAAAATCAGCTCATTCCAAATCTTATAAATTTGTACCCTAATAGAAGAAATCCTCAAGTGCTAGCCGACACAATTTGGTTCCAACAAGATGGAGTACCCCCCATTATCTAGTTAATGTGCGGCAGTACCTCGATAATGTGTTTCCAAATCGATGGATTGGGAGGAGAGGCCCACTAGAATGGCCACCAAGGTCCCCGGACCTCATTCCGTTGGATTTTTTTATGGGGATATCTCAAAAGCGTCGTATACAAAACCAAGCCACAAGATCTGAATGATTTAAGAGGACGCATTACCGACAGCATTAGGTCAATTACGCCACAAACATTAAATTATGTCAGGAATCAATTTTACTTGAGGTTGGGGTGTTGCCAGGACGCCCAGGGTTCACAATTCGAGCATTTCTTACATTAAATGTTTTTAATAAAAAAATTATACAAAAACTAAATAGTCTTGAAATTTCCACAATTTTGTTTACAGTGTTAAAAAAAAAGTGTAGTTGCGCATTTTTTCCAACGAAAACCTTTTATACAGGGTGTGTCATGTAACAGAGGCCAATACCATCTTTCTATTGTGTGTAGCGAATTTCTGTAATCAAATAATTTTCAAAAAAAAAAAATCAAAAAAATCAGTTAATTTTGCAACAAATCTGAAAACACTTAATATTTCCGAAACAGTTGAAGATAAGTCTAGGATATTTTACATGAAATATGTCTAGAATTTCATGAAGAATCCAAAAATTAAATAATATACAGGGTGTTATATTTAAAATAAGAAAGTTGGTATTGGCCACTGTTACATGACACACACTGTATAAAAAAAATTTTGTTGAAAAAAATGCGCATCTAAAAATACCAATCGACGTGTTTGAGCGTGTTTTCGAACACGCCCCCATTTATTTATTAACGAATTTATTCCATTTGGCTGGGACACACGGTACACGCACACACACACACATATATATATATATATATATATATATATATATATATATATATATATATATATATATATATATATATATATATATATATATATATATATATATACATACATTCTGGGTAAAAAGTACCTAGAATTCTTAAATAAAAGTAAGTATGTTAAATAAAGTAAGAAAATTATCAACATTTATTTTGTCGCCTTTAGAGTAAGCCCCATTGAGGTATGGCCTTCAGCTTCTTCAGCGAATTTTTTTTTATGCATTAATTGACTCAAAAAGTCACACGGGGCCATATCAAGCGAGACAGTGCTTGGTCGATGACGTTCCGGTAGATTTTTGGCCAAATAGTTCGTTATCGTGCAAGATCCATGGTCCTTCCATAAATCTGGCCGTTTTCAGCGGATATATTCGCGCAAATGCTTCATGATGCCTAAATAGTATTAATTATTCACCGTTTGTCCCTCTGGAAGAAAATCGTAGGTCACCACACTACAGTAATCGAAGAAAACTGTCAGCATGATCCATGTTTGCGTTTGCGTTCGCTGCGTTTCATGAAGGTGGGATCCGTAGAAGCTTGGGAAATCATGTCTTCAGCGACATGCGTTCGATGCTCTTTTTAGACAAAATTGCGGTCTTTCGGAACCAGTCGTGAGGCGATGCGTTTTATGCTTAAAATATCAGTCATAATGTTATGAACGGACTTAAAAAATATGTTCACCTCTTGAGCCAGCTCTTTAAGATTCATACGACGATTTTCGAGCACCAGTTTCTTGATTTTGTCGATGTTTTCGTCATTCGTAGACGTTGAAGGTCGATCAGAACTTTCCCTTCTCGACCTTCTTTGAACGCTTTATAACATTCATATGCCTGTGTTTTGTGATTATGCAGGATTCACCGTAGATCTTCGGCAACATTTTCAGTGATTCGGCACACGAAATTTCGTTTGACATACAACATTTAAGGCAAACTATTGCAGCTGATGTAAACAAACTAGTTGATCTTTCGTACTCAAACCGTAACTGGGCACAGTGCTGCCATTTTGCAGCGAAAAATAAAGAACATTTTACGAGGGCTTTGTATATATAATTTATATATATTTAAAAAAGTTGTTGTTATATATAATTGTTCAAATATATAAATAATTAGTTCCAATTTTGACGGCATTAGATATTTTTTCCCTATTAAAATAGAGATTTCTAGTGCCATGTGTACAGTCAAATTATTATTTCTTTGAATAGATATTTTGAATAGACGTGTAGATATACGTACTTAATCGGAGATAAGCGTGAGAAAATATTTGGTTTGTCGTTATGCATTGAATTGGTGCATATATTTGTTATTTCTTAGGAGTTATCTTTGATAACATACTAGTATAAGTAACAAGTAGTTTAACTGATATTTGTTCTATATCTATTATAAATGAAAATAAATGACGCAGTTTTACGATGTACATATAGATTTTGGAAATCCTAAATAATTTAAGCATGCAGGAAATCCATTATTTTCTATATTATTATTTATAGTGGAATGTCTACAGGACCTCATTTACATTTTGAAATTTGGATTAATAAAAAAGCAAAAAACCCAATTAATTTAAAATTTAAATAAAAAAAATGATAGAAAGTAAAAAAACAATTTTATCAATCATAAATTAATTAGAATCTTTTTGGAATACTATGTGAAATGATTATAATTTTTTTGTTTTATTATTAGAAATATAGGCCTTTGTTTTCTTGTTGGCATCTTTGAGCCAATAACTCTATTCCTATTCGGTGCCATGATGAGTCTTTGTAGGCGAAAAACTTGGCGCATCCAGTTTTTATCTCTTATTTAGAGATTATTCCTCGCAAAAAGTGACTTATGAATCGGAACAAGTGGTAATGTAACGGAATGAGGTCGGGGCTGTATGCTGGGTGAAGGAGAAGTTCACAGTTCAACTCGTTGATTTTTAAGGTGGTCAGATGTGAAGTCTGTGGTATGGCGTTATATTGCCGCAGGAGGCTTTTTTGAGATAATTTTATATAATAAATTTACTTTTAAAAATAGCAGAGCACTCAAAAGTATTTTGACAGAGATAAAAATTGACTTAATTAAAAATGCAACCGAAATACAAAAACTAATAACTATTTTTATTAAGCATTTGATTTTATAAATAATTTGATAGCAAATAACTTTTATAATAACAAATAACCCAGAAAATTGATAAATCAAAAATATTTTGACATTACAACAAAAATTATTTCTAACACAATACTTATCAACTATAGTAATGAGTTAATGAATATTTAGTGGCATATTCTTCAACCTTTATGACAGCCTCACAACCCGCCGTTATTGAATCAACTTTTGTATTCGATCTAAAGGAATTCGGTCCCATTAATTTTTAGAGCTTCGTATAATTTATCTTTATTTGAATAATTTTGCCATCTTACTCTACGATCAAGTTCCTCCCACAGATGCTCTATGGGGTTTAAATCCGAACTTTGATACACCAGAACCTTGACTTTTTTACAGGATATCACTAATTTGCCTTCATCAGTCCACAAAACATTAGACTACTCTGAACATGCCCATGATTTGTACCCCTTTGCAAATGGAATACGAGCCTTCCTATGTTTCGCTGATATCAAGGGCTTGGTCTTCGGCCATGTAATCCAAAGGTTGCTAAGCGTCGTTTGACAGTTGAAACATGAATGTTTATGCTGTATGTACGACAATCATTTGTAGGTAACTTTTTTATGATAGGATCTACATTGCAAGTTTTTTTGCGAGTTTTTTTCAGTCGACCACTTCGAAGCTTATTTTCAATAGTCTTCCGATTATTAAACACTTTATTCCATGTACTAACCAGTTGTCGAGACACGTTAAAATTATGAGCAAGTTCTTTTGGCATTGTTTTTTGGTTTAGTACATTTATTACCGCTTTTTTAAAGTCACTAGAATATTCTTTTATTAATTCTAGAAATTCTAGCATTTGGCCACCATTTGGTTAAAATAACCACAATAAGTCAGTATAAATACTAATCGAAGTTAAACTTGCTACAATTAAAATCGAACTGATTATCAAAATATTGTTGCGGGTGTCATCTTTCTTCGGTGGCGTTAAATGTAAACAAAGAAGCTGCAGCCTGATACCTGCAAATAACTACAGTAATATTGTTCTTGAAAATACAATATATATATATATATATATATATATATATATATATATATATATATATATATATATGTTAAATGGTTTACACTTAACTTTACTTTTTAAAAACTTTTTATTTAGGATTTTAACACTTTAGTTAGTATTTAAATTGTATTACTTTATTTTGTTTGACTTTGTATATAAATAAAAAATAAAAAGATTACGTCTATGACGACAATCTTGAAAGGAATAATTAACGTTAACTTTTTGTGATCAAATGATTAAAAATGATTAACAAATGATTATCAAATGATGATGGCTGGACGGCGGTCCTGGTTCTTATTGTGTTTGGCATGCTGACTTGGCATCTGGGCCTTGTGGGGGACAGGTCACCTTAGGGAACTGCGTCGTATGAGGTTTTGCTGAGGTTGCGGCCTTGAATCTGTTTACTGGAACTGCGGGAAATGACGTGGATGCACGATTCTGTTGACGTGGCTTTAACCTTGGCTTGTTTACTGGCATGGTACTGAGGACATGTGGGTTGAAATGCTGACATGCATTTATATACAATGTTGCAAACTACAATGTTGTAAATATTAATACAAGGGTCGAATGAATAGTGTATACAGGGGTTAAATGGATATATAACAGCTCCCCTTTTAGATAAAAGTTGACGCATGGAGACAACTTTTAGGCACGATTTTTATTGGTGTTGAGTTCGATGGCATCTTCTTCTATTGGTTCTTCGAGACGAATACTTGGTCTTCTTTGTGGAAGAATCTTTTTCCATTTTGCTGTGTATGTAGCAAATTTATTTCTTGGAGGTGATGGTGGATAATCGTCATGAGAAATAGCGATTCCTATAGGTGCTCTTCTTCGTCTTCGACATTTGCAAAGGATATAGAGTGTTATTAGAGCAATAATAACAGTGATCGTAAGGATTGTGAACCAACTTTGGTGTTTCTTCACGAATGGTTGATGTATCAAATCATCCAATTGGTTTGAATATTGATTTAGTTTGTGATTGGCAATATTCAAATCTTCGAAATCAATTTTATTTATCTTTAATGGTTTTAACTCAGGGATTTCGAATTTCTCCGGAAGATGTTTGCAACAATCATAGGGGATTTGAATTGGATTTATATTATACGTAATATTTTCGTAAGCATCTATTTCTCTTTGTCCCTGTATTCTTGTACTTCCTACAAAAGCATTGCATTCTGGTTGTAATTTTAATATAGCATTCGTTTCCAGCATTTTTGTTATGATATCTCTGTTGCCACATTTTATGGTTATTGGTAATATATCAGATACCATGATTAGCCATATGTTTAAGTTTAATTTATTGATATTATAATCAGTTGCCATAATGATTGAATTTTGACAGGTACGTGGAAGGCGTTCTTGGTGCTTCAACAATTGAGCTTCACATATTGCGTCACTATCAATTGGATATGGAAATGTGTCCAAGCAGATTCTTATTTTCCTTCCAGATGGTTTACATTTGTCCGGGTTCTCAATAATGGTGTACAACAATGAATCATCACTTCGCGCGATAAATTTTGTGTTTACTGTTAAAATATGATGTAAATGTGTGCGATTGTCTAGTATTGGAATCGGATAGAGTCGAAAGAGTGTGTAATCTTCAGGTTCGATTAAAGGAATGTTTAATACAAATATGATTCTCGTATCTATCTGAAAAGCTTTCAATTCAATTATATCAAGATAATACGGAATTGATGCTGTCGAAATTTGTAAAGGGAGATTGTTTCTCTTGAGAGATTGTGAAATATGTTTTAATGAATCCATTAGATCAACAGGGGTTACAATCGAACTGTGTAATATATGTAATCGAGCGAAAGTTATGGAATTTATAATATCATTGATCGTATTTTCAATGAAAGTGTAACTTTCCATTAATAATTCACATATGTTCAGAGTTGTAATCTGGGCTGAATAATAATTCAATTGGTTAGAAATATCCATTATTGATTCACGAATTTTTATAATATCATTATTAAATGTTTCTTCGTCAACTTGTAATTTTTGAATGGTAGAATTAAAGTTCTTAATAACTGATGTTGTTACAGTTATTTGGTTCTTCAGTAGATTTTCAATTTGATATTCATCATGGATGACTTTGTTAATGCATTCGTTAAAATATTCTCCATCAGCTGCATCTAGATTGCCGGTTATGGATTTCCATATAGTGCCTATGCCATTAAGTATACCGCGTTTTTCTCTAAAGTTATACTTTTTAGTATCGCTAATTATTTCAGTATATTTTAGGTTAATTGATTTTGAAATTTGAGACAGAAGATTAATATGAGTTTGCACTTCTGATTTAAAGGCTGTCATACGGGGTGTGTTTTCCTCGATGGTATCTATTAGGTTTTCTAGGATTTTGTCGTTCCTTATTATGTTGTCTTGAATGAGATGTAAGTCTTTATAGACAAGTAATGTCCATTTGTCGTTTGATAGTTTAATTAGTCCATCTTCATGTAGATATATTCCGATTGTATTATTGATTGGGGTGATTAAATATTGGGGTTGTACATTGGAGAGGACTCCGAATAATCTGAAAATAAATTACTCGTGATAGGGCTTGAGTCTGTCAAAATTTACTTTCGATTGTTGTTGTGTCTCAGGGTTTAATAATACAGCTGAATTTTGAAAAGTTTCTTTGATTTCGAAAGGGCCATTGAATTTATTTTGAGCTTTGTCTTTAATTTGTGATTCTTTAATGTATACTTTATCTCCAATTTTGAATTCATAAAGGTTTTCGGATAAGTTTTTATCAAAACGTAACTTTGCTTTTTCTTTTCTCAATTGCGTTTTTTCACGAGCTGTCTTATAATAATATTGCATGCGATTGTTTAAATCCCTAATATATTTCGAAATTAAATTTTTTTCATTGTATAAAGTTTCAGGGGGTCTCGTTGTAGTATGTCCAAAGATTAACTCGAAAGGGGTAAATCCATGGGTTTTGTTTTGTGTGTTGTTATAGCATATGACAGTATAGGGAAGGATATTGAAAGGATGTTCCTCAGGGTGTTCTTGTGTGTGAGCTCTGATCATTTCAGCTAAGGTTGCATGAAATCTTTCTAGTGATCCGTTTGATTGAGGGTGGCTTATACTAGAGAATGTTAGTTTAATATCATATAGTTCACAAAGATCCTTCATTAGGGTATTGTCGAATTCGCGTCCTTGATCGCAATGAATCCGTAAGGGTGTTCCGTAATGTTGAAAATACACCAGTAATGTATTAACGATTGTTCTTGCTGTCTTGTCTTCGATTGGGTAAGCTTGAGTGAATTTGGTGAGTTCATCCCTTATCGTTAGAGCATAATTTTTTATAGGAAATTCAAAAATATCAATGTTAATTCGCTCAAAAGGAGTTTTTGGCGTTTCCGTGATTACTAGAGGTCTGTTTAGGTTCCTTCTATTAATTTTGACTCTTTGGCATGTTTCGCATCTTTTTATGAAATTTTCAACGTCTTTTGTTAGGTTTTGCCAATTATATTTTTCTTTAATTCGACGTGTAGTTTCATTAATTCCTCTATGGAGATTTGTTTTTCCATTATGATATTGATCAAGAATTATGGGTATTTCATCTTGTCCAGGGTTTTTAACGAGATTTTGACATATTATTAATTGTATATCTTGGTCCGCGAAGATGTAAGAGAATATCTCTAAGACTGGGATTTCTATTTGGTTTTCCACGTAATAAGTTTCCTGTGGTTTGAATTCATTCTGATATTTATATAAGATGTAGAATAAGAGGGGTGTAACTGAAGTTGGGTCGAAGGGAAGTGGAATTATAAAATATCTTCGTTTTTTGACGGATTTGCTATCAAGAATATTTAGTTCATTTATCTTTAAATCAGTGTTTTCATTAAGTATGTCATCAATTATATTGTGGTGAAATTCTTCTAATTTGTTTTGCCAAAAGAATGTGATTATATTTTTATGGGATTTGTCTAACAATTGATTATTAGAAATTTTAATTTTAGAGTAATCAATTAATGATCTGTTGTCGTAAAGTTCAATAAATTTATCATATTCTTCCGAGATTTCCTCAGTATTGTCATTAGCAGTTTCATTATGGTCACTATCATTATCAGATGTTTCATTAGATGCATATATTGGTAAATTTAATTTAGTTTGAAATTTTGAACATTCTTTAAAGTGATTTATTTTAATTCGGGATAATGCGTCTGCGTTCTTATTGGTTTTTCCAGATTTGTGAATAATCTTGTAATCATATTCTTCGAGTTTTAATCGCCATCGGGCTAATCTGCTTCCAGGGTCTTTAATTGAAAATAGCCAGGTAAGTGGGCGATGATCTGTTACGAGTGTGAACTTTCTACCAAATAAATACGGTCTGAAGTGTTTTACTGCCCATACTATAGCAAGTAATTCACGTTCAATTGTGGAATATTTTACTTCGGCACTGCAAAGGGTTCTGGATGCGAAGGCTATTGGTAAGTCTTTTCCAATAGGTCCTTGTGATAGAACTGCTCCTATTGCAAATGAACTGGCATCAGTTGTTAACACGAAGGGTTGTTCAAAATTTGGATATACGAGAATCGGATCTGTTATTAAAGCGGTTTTTAATTCATTAAATGACTGTTTACAGTTTTCATTGAAATTAAATGTTATATCTTTATGAAGTAGGTTTGTTAAAGGTTTCGAAATTTTTGCAAAATTTGGTATAAAACGGCGATAGTATCCTACTAAGCCTAGGAATGATTTGATTTCTTTAGGTGTTCCCGGTTGTGGAAAGTCTTTGATACATTGAACTTTTGTTGGATTTGGTTTTACTCCATCTGGGGTTATTAAGTGTCCTAAATAAGCAACTTCTTTTTTCAAAAATTCACATTTATCAGGTTGTATCTTAAGATTTGCATTTCTAAGTCTTTTAAAAACTTCTTCTAATCGGGATAAGTGTTCGTGGATTGTAGGTGAATAAATGATAATGTCGTCCATATAAACCAAACATCGTTCGTTTTGTATTCCTACTAGAATGTTATCCATGACACGTTGGAATGTTGAAGGGGCATTTTTTAATCCGAAAGGCATTCGTATGAATTCATAATGTCCGTTTTCTACTGAAAAGCCTGTTTTAGAAATATCCGAAGGATTGATTTCGATTTGATGAAATCCTGATGCAAGATCTAAAGTTGAAAAATATTCACATTTGCCTAGTTGATCGAGGATATCAGAAATATTCGGTAGAGGGTATTTGTCGTCAATAGTAACTTCATTCAATTTTCTGTAGTCGATGACAATACGCCATTTTTGTTTTCCGGATGAATCTAATTTCTTGGGGATGACCCAAACTGGGGATGACCATGGTGATATAGAAGGTCGTATGATTCCTTGTTTCAGCATATCGTTAATTTGTTTTTTTACTTCTTCTTTATGGATGTGTGGATATCTGTATGCTTTTGTAAAAATTGGTTTCGAATTATTTGTATCTATCGTATGTTTGATTTCATTTGTAAAGGTTAATTCGTCATCTTCCATGTAGAAAATATCCTGATAATTCAAACATAAGTTTGTTATTAGTTCTGTTTCTTCTTCGTTAAGATGGTCTGTGCGAAGTTGGTTTTTTATTTCTTGAACTCTATCAATCTGGTTTGGGTTTTGAAAATTATTTGAATTAAAATTTTTTATTTCGAAAGGTTCTATTTGGATGTCAGAAAATTCGATTGTTTTTGGGATTGCATTCACATTTAATATTGATGTTAGAAATTCTCCTTGTTCATTAACATGTACTAGGGCGTTTGGAATATGCACTTTTTCTTTTTCTTGTTTAAATAAAATTGCATCTGTGTTGTTAAGGTTACATTTTAATTTAAATATTTGTTCTGTTCTGCCATTGATTTGAATTTTATTTTGATTAAAGTTTTCAGTATCGTTTGCTTTAAAAAGAGGTACTGTTTTAAAGTTGGTTATTAATTGTTTGTTTTGTAGATCAATTGTGCATTGGTAATGTTCGAAAAAATCTAGTCCTAGAAGTCCATCAAATTCTATGTCTAAATCGTATATAAAGACTTTATGTGGATCTCCGTCTGTGAATGGTACAAGGGTTGATTGCGTAATTAATAATTTTTCATCAGTTATACCTTGGATGGTTAGGTTTTCTGGAATGCGATTTCTGTAGTTTTTAACTGTGTTTTCTTTAAATATCGAAATTCCTGCTCCTGTGTCTATCAAAATTTTGAAAGTATTGGTAGCATCTTTGATGTAATAAAGATTGCTCGAATCTATCGTAAACATAGGATTTACAAAAATTTCTGATCTATGAGGTTGAGAGTTGGTTTGATTGAATTCAGAGTTTGTATATGTTCGAGGGATGTTTCTTTGTTGTCTGAAGATTCTATCGGAGGGTGGTTGTGATCTGTAGTTATGGGAAAATTTTGGTTGATATCAGCTTCGTCGTAATATTCGGGTTGCAATTCAAGTTCTTGGGGAAATTGTTGTTGAGAAGTGTTTGTATAAAATTCATTTTGTTGGTAATTTTCCTCTTGATAAAATTCTGGTTGCGAATAATAATCTGGTTGAATATATTCTTCAAATTGGTTGTCGTAATACACATCTTGGTTAATAAGATGGGCTCTTTGGTGATTTGTGTTGAAGTTCTGGTTAAAATTTGGATTTCTTTGTATTACTGAAGGGCGTTGTTGAAAGTTTGAATTTTGTGGTTGATTATTTTGAATATTTGGTCGTAATTGGAATTGTGGTGGTTGGTTTTGAGATTGCGATTGATTTGGAAATTGTGGTCTATTCGGAAAGTTTTGTGTTGATCGTTGGTAGTTAGGATTTGGAGTTCCTTGATTCATTTTTGAATAGCAATTGTTCGCAAAATGACCTAAACGTCCGCAATTTGAGCATTTTAGGGTTTGTAATTTTGGTCTTTTAATTGGTTGATTTGGATGTTGTATTAAGGGTGGTTGTCTATACGTGTTTTGTTTGTTTGGTTGGTTAAATTTTTGATTTTCAAAATAAGATAGTTGTAGTTCACGTCTAATTCGTTTTTTCGCTAAGAATAAATCAGTTGGGTTGCTCGCACGAATTATATGGCCTATTCTTGGTTCTAATCCGGTTAATAAAGTGTTTAGTACCATTGAATCAATTAAATTTGATTGAGCATCTTTTTCGCTGTTTGAAAGATGGGATCTACGAATTACAGATTGTAATCGGGCATCTAAAACTTCAAGACGGTTCACGAACATCATTGGAGATTCATTAGGTAGTTGTCGTAATCGTTGTAGATCTTGGATTAACGAGGACATATCTCTGGTGTCTCCAAAATGTGTGTTTAGTAGGCTTTTAATTTCTTGATAGGATGTTGGATTTCGAGAATTAATAATTTGTGCTGCTTTACCACGAAGTCTATTTTTGATGTGAATGACTAGTAGTAGTTTTTGATTGCCTGTTGCCATACTGTTAGCACAATCACAAGCGCTCAAGAAAGTGTGTAAAAACATTTGTTCTCCATCAAACTCAGGGACTATTGAAAAAATTTCAGATAGTTTGTAAGGTTCAATTTCGATTTCGTTTTCACTCATTTTGATTGATTTAAATGGCTTGGTTATTATTAATGACTTATATTTTTATATAACCAATGTTTTGATGTTATAAGGTTTTGATGTTGTAAATGGAATTAACTAATAATAGCTAATATTTATGAGAAAATGAAAAAGTTTCTTAATCACTCATTCCAATACCGTACAATATAGTATAATATCGCGAAATAAGTAAAAGAGAAAAATATAAAACGAGATGATTAGTTGTTGTACTTACAAGAGTTTTCCAAAGATCATCTTTGTCTTGTTCTCTGTCAGCATTGACTACCAGGGGCTTCACCAGGTGTTCCTATCCGTAGTTTAAAGACGAGTGAGGACGCCGCAGATTTCTGGTTCTCTTGTTCTTCTTCTGGTTAGCTTGGATGAAGGATTGGAATCCACCGTTGTAGTTAGTATACACGTGTTCTATCAACGTTCCAGCTGATCCTAACGACTGCGCCAATTTTGTTAAATGGTTTACACTTAACTTTACTTTTTAAAAACTTTTTATTTAGGATTTTAACACTTTAGTTAGTATTTAAATTGTATTACTTTATTTTGTTTGACTTTGTATATAAATAAAAAATAAAAAGATTACGTCTATGACGACAATCTTGAAAGGAATAATTAACGTTAACTTTTTGTGATCAAATGATTAAAAATGATTAACAAATGATTATCAAATGATGATGGCTGGACGGCGGTCCTGGTTCTTATTGTGTTTGGCATGCTGACTTGGCATCTGGGCCTTGTGGGGGACAGGTCACCTTAGGGAACTGCGTCGTATGAGGTTTTGCTGAGGTTGCGGCCTTGAATCTGTTTACTGGAACTGCGGGAAATGACGTGGATGCACGATTCTGTTGACGTGGCTTTAACCTTGGCTTGTTTACTGGCATGGTACTGAGGACATGTGGGTTGAAATGCTGACATGCATTTATATACAATGTTGCAAACTACAATGTTGTAAATATTAATACAAGGGTCGAATGAATAGTGTATACAGGGGTTAAATGGATATATAACATATATATATATATATATATATATATATATATATATATATATATATATATATATATATATATATATATTTCCATATTAAACAAAATATTAACGAATATTATTTTGTTAAAATAATTTTGAGCGTTACCGTACTTCAAGTACGGCACTGCAACGGTACGTGAAAATTGTATGTGAACTTGTATTGTGTGTGATTGTAGTGAAAAAAATATGTTTCTTACTTTTTTTGGGGGACTTTTAAATGAATAACTGCTGGTATTGTTTTATAGAATACACTCAGTGTCAAAATGTTAAATACACCATAGAAATATAATTTAGAATATTATTATTTATTGGTCTTTTTTATTTGTTTCAAATACATGTTAAAATATTGGAAGAGGAAAAAATATAATTGATCTTAATCAGAAAATATAAATGACAATTATTATTAAATATTTACTTTTTAGGGGCGTCAAAATGTTAGACACACTTCCTTATATTTAAAATTTCTTAATCGTCTTGAGGGTTTATCACAATTTATCAGTTTTATTCAGTTATTTGTCAATTTAATCTTGTAGATTTGTATAGAAAAGAAATTAAGATTTGTGATTCATTATGGGAAAAATATATATTTTTCAGAAGTAAGACGATTATTGTTTTCGTTACACGCAAACAGGATGAGTTGTAGGGACATACAAGACCGATTAAACGACGTTTTTTATCGGTTGCCAAGTTGATTCGGTTCGGCGAGACTACGGAACTCATCTTTTAGCTGAGAGGCTACGTGCTACGTCAAGAAGACAAAGTAGACTGCAAGAGCATTTGTTGCGGAAATTAAAGTGCAAACAAGTCTTGTCGACAGCAACAAGTCGACTTTTGCTAAAAATGTCATGTGGACTGAGTAATGGAAGAATATCATTTTTTCTGACGAAAAAAATTGAATAGGACTGATGGTTTTCCTTATGTTTTAATAATCTTAGTCTTTTTCATCGAGTTAACTCCCAGGAATATAAAAAATTATTAGAACAACAAAAGTTATATTTTAATAATATGAGTTAAGCTTTCTCAGTCTTTCAACAATATATATCGCCCTCATTCATTCGACAATTATAATGCATTGGTTCGAGCAAAATATTTCAAAATTGGAATGGTCTGCTGTCTCTCCAGATTTGAGTATCATAAAAATATCTGGGGTATGTTTTTAAGGTGAGTTTATAGTGAAACAAGAGAATTTACAAATATGGAAGATTTGAAAAGTGTTATTCAGGCTTCATGGGAAGAAATTCTATAACACACAAAATAGTTGTACGATTCATTACCAAAAAGAAATTTTAATTTAATAAAAGGTGGTGGAAAAACCACAAAATCTTAAAATGTTGTTTCTCTATGTTTGCCTCTTGTTAACTTTCTTTTTTCCTACGAGGATTGATGTTTATGTATTCGGAATTAGGAACAATGTTGTTGCTAGGCGCCATCTGACATACAACGTAAATTTGACATTGTTGATTGTATACATACTCAGAACGTTTTGTCATATGGACGCTATTTGTGTTGTTTAGTAACTTGGAAATTTCATCTCAGTCAAAAAATGGAATTAACTCGTAATAATTTTCATGCGATGGTTTACTATGACTGTCGACGTGGTTTATCTCAACAACAGTATATCGATCAACTCACTTCGACTTTTGACGATGAAGCACTATCTAAAACCACTATATATCATTGCTTTAGTGAATTTAATCCTGGCCGTCGATCGCTCACGGATGAATTTAAAGAAGGTCGTCCAAAATCAGTTGTTGTGCAAGAAAACCGAGTCGATACTGTGCGTGAACTGATAAAACAAGATCATTATGTGACATACCGTGAGATTGAGGCATCCCTGGGCATTAGTATGACAAGCACACAAGATTTTACATCAATATTTAACCGTGAAAATATTTGTGCGCGTTGGACTCCGCAGAATTTCACAATCGCTCAAAAAAAAAAAGGCTCGCGTCGATTGATGCAAAGAAATGCTCAAAAATACAATCGGGGTGCATCAAAAGCCATCTACACAGGTGACGAATCTTGGATCTGTGCGTATGAGCCCGAAAGTAAACAGTAGTTGACTTTATGGGTCTTTCAAAATGAGCCAAAAATCAACAAAAGTTGTTCGTACAAGAAGCACTTCGAAGCAAATGGTCGCCTTTTTTGGGATAAATGGACATGTGACTACAGTGCGACTACAGAATTGTAGAATGGTTAATTATGAATGTACACAACCATTTGTCTCTGAAGGAGTCTTTGAAGAAATAAGAAAAAACAATCAGGATCACTTTTCACGCAGGGTCAGTTTTCATTATGACAATGCGAGCTCTCACATATCGAACCGAACAACTCAATATTTGACTTTTCAATACATCGAATTGATGGGTCATCCGCCGTGCAGTCCTGATTTGGCACCCAATGATTTCTTTTTGTTCCCTTTCGTGAAGAATTAACTACGTGGTCAACGATTTTCGATGCCAGAAGAAGCGGTTGGTGCGATGCGTTCAAAATGCAGGTTTTGTAGATTCTTCAATCGGAATGGAAAAATTGATATGAAAATTAATTCAAACGTATGCAAAAGTGCATCCATCATTGCGGAGAAAGTTTTGAAAAACAATAAAACCATTTTCAATTATTTTGAAAATGAAACTCCGGGTACAGAAATACCAACTCTCGTATAAAACTGAGGGTATGCCTAACATTTTGGCGTAAATAAAATTTTAAAAGTTATAAAAATAATTGTTCAAGTGTGCCATACTGAGTGTAAATTATCTCAAAAAGTACCGGGAATTGATCATTTGAAAAGCCCGCTTAAAGGGATTATCAAAATTATTTTTATCGCTAAGTTAGCACAACTGTCATCTATACTGACACGGAGTTTGAACATCATCTGTCATTTAGTTTGTTTACAGTGCTCGATTTTGTCAGTTCATCTCAAGTGTGTTTTGCGATTTTTACAATGGATAAAAACATCGAACAAAGAATTTCTCTTAAATTTTGCATTGCAAATGGAATTTCGCGTGCCGAGTCGCTGAAAATTTTGCAGAAGGCTTACGGTGAATCGACTTCAAAAACACGTGCATATGAGTGGTACAGTGCATTCAAAAGCGATCGAGATGTGGTGAAAGATTTGCCTCATTCTGGTCAACCATCAACGTCTAAAGTGAAGAAAATGGGGACTTCAAATCGTCACTTAGGTTTGAGAGAGATAGCCGCTGATCTTTTTGTGTCTCACGATTCAATTCGTGTCAGTTAAGCGATTGTTTGGGCATGAAACGCGTTACAGCTCGACTAGTGCCTTCTTCAGAAACTCAATTGCGTAAAGTTCGCTGAAAACATGCTAGAACGAATCAATTCCGACCCCACATTCATAAAACACATTGTAACTGGTGATGAGACATGGGTATACGAGTTTGATATGCAAACCAGTCAACAACTTCGGAATGGCGCCTTTCAACTGAGCCGAAACCGAAAAAACCGATCAAAATCGATCAAAAGTTAAAGTGATGTTAACTGTTTTCTTTGACTATCGCGATGTTGTGCACTCGGAATTCTTGCCAAAAGGTCTGACGGTAAATAAAGAATATTATCTGAGCATTATGCGGCGTTTGAGAGACCAAATTAGTCGAAAAAGGCCAGATTTGTGGAAAGAAAACTCTTGGATTATGCATCACAACGCACCATCTCACAGGGCTATCATTGTCAACGAATTTCCGGACAAAAACTAAACAAATACTATCGAACAACCACCGTACTCACCTGATATGGCACCGCCTGACTTCTTTCTCTTTCCAGAACTCAAATTACCACTTCGAGGCATCCGTTTTCAGTCGATAGAAGACACAAAAGAGAAAATACATAAATTCGCGGTGAGAACTGAAGTCGATTCCTGAAATTGCGTTTAAAAAATGTTTTTACAATTGGATTATTCGTTGGCATAAATGTATTATTTCGGAAGAGGCCTACTTTGAAGATGATATAATAAATTTGGATAAATAATAAACATTTTGTGTTTTATTGACCAATTTCCGGTACTTTTTTGACAGAATATATATACTTTTTTCAGTTTTTTTAAGCATTATTATTAAATTATAACAACTCCATATAATAGTAAATGCATGCACTTGAACTCAAATAATTACTTTAACACAATTACTTGTTTAATAATATTTACTAATTAATGATTATTGTTGTTTTCATTTTTACGTTTCATTTTTCGATACGTCTGTTGGTTCAGTTTAATAAGTAGATTTTTTAGAATTGTTTTATTCCCGAGAATCACACGGGTCTACAATGAATTTGGTGCCGGAAAGACTAAAACTGTTTTTGAATATGCTCGTTATGCTAGTTCTAACTGTACCTATATTTTTTGAAATGTAAGTGTAGTTTTCGAGATATGATAGGTGTCGAAAAAATACGATTATTTCATATTTTTTTACCTTTTGTTACATCATTGAACATGGAGAAAACTTCTTTTTCATGATTTCTTGGAGTGAATCTTGTTTAATCCAGTTTGTTTTAATCCAATGCTCGCTTTTAGCTCTGCTATCCCACAAACAGAGAAAATTCGTGTAGCCGCTTTGTTGACACAATAAAAAGTTTACTATTTTTAAATCAACGCATAACTCACTTATGATCATGGTACTTGAGTTTTGCCGATATAAGAGATATGGTTTCATACTCCTTTAATTTAGTGGAATGAGCAATGCAAAACGCACCATGCTTATTGTCATTATGGAGAAAAATACATTTCAAATTCTACTTGGAAATGTCTATAAAAAGTCTCCATTCATTTGGCTGGTAGTTCAAGAAACCCATTTTTGATAAAAGATCACCGACATCATTACAAAAAAACATCATTTTCTGAGCAAAAAAAAACGAAAGCAATTCTTTTTTTCGAGTACGATAATATGTAATTTTAGTACCTGGAGAAAGTAAATTCCGCTTTTTGAGTCTGGATGCCAATAGTTCTTATCTTTCTTTTGAAGGGTCGAGGTCTCTGATAAGGTCACTTAAAGCGTCTTGAGTAAAAAGAAGGGATTTTGACGACGTAGCTTCAAAATTATCACTTTCTTCGCTAGTACAAGCTTGCCTATCTTTGGATGTATTACATTCTGTATCTGAAAGATCAGACAGGTCACGAAAAGTTGGAACAGGAACGTCTTCTGAATGAAAAACAGGTCTTTTAGCAGATACCAGATCGGGATAGGTCATTTTTGTTTCGGTAAATACCATGTACCTTGACTTAGCAAAAATAACAGTTATCGTAGTGATTTTTTGGTTCCCTCCAAATTATAGGCACATCAAACTTCAATTGACTTCTTTTACCATTCGTCCATTGCCTTACGGGTTCATTACACATTTTGCAAATATTGTTTGGAATTCATGGTTTATCAACGTCTTTGATTTTCAAGATAAAGTAAGCGAATTACCCATGTTGCATAAATTCAGATATAGGTTTTCGAAATGTTTGTCCGTATACTCGCCAGCAAGGTAACAAAAAGTGCTTGGATCGTTTCAACACAATCGTTTTAACGATGGCATCTTTCAGGTTTTATTTATTAACTTTTTTATGTGAACAAACAACAAAATTAAACAAGTTAAATGGCTACCGAGAAGAAAATATTATCAATGTGAATAGATTAAAAACTGTACGCTCTTTTGATAGTTTAATGTTACTGAGAGTGTTGCTATACACTATGCTTTAAAATTACGTTTAAGTCTCGGCGGCACCAACATTTTCTTTTTATTTTGTAGACCTGTGTAATCTATGTTAAATAATTTCATTGCAACAGATTGACCTTTATCAGATGTTATTAAGTGATCATTCCTTACCATGACATATTGTTCCACAATTGCATGATATATTCCAAGGTTATCGCTAACTATACATGTACTGCTAATATCTTATCAATTAGACAAATGTTTGTGCTTATTGCCATTAGTTTACTATGTATTTATCAGTAGGTTTATTTTATTTGTACTTTACTTTTCTTTTGTAAATACTCAGTTTATTAATATTTAAATGTAAAACACACAAGATTAGTGAACTATCAATCAATAGATTTTTTCTTCTTTCAAGAATTAATAAGAAATTTTTGTATAGATTTTTGCTGACAAAAATGTATTATTATTTTTATGATATACAATATAGGAATAAAGTCACTCATTGCATGCTGTTTTCTGACATGGTCATTTAAATGGTTAATTAATATGTTGATATATAAAAGAACAAACTCTTGATTTCTGATATGCACTTTTGTAATTTGTTGTTTATTTGTGCTTTCGTTGCTGTATCTTTGAGTTATCAAAAGCAGAGAACGCTTTGACTGATTTTAAGGATCGTTCAAGAAGACATTTCAGTGCCTTAATATTAAAGTTGAAATTTGTTGACTAAAGTGGATATCAGTACTGTTGATCACTCCCAATTTTCGAATATGACATTATGAGATATTTATTACTTAGTAATGGCGGCATAGTATTTTGTATACATTTCTCTTAGATTTGATTCTACTATTATTGATGATTCTACTATTATGATCTACTATTATTCTCCAAAAATTATAATTATATGCAACTGTGTGAGGTATGGACCGAATTAAATGATCTGGTATGGATCGAATTAAATGTCCTCTTGTGGCAAGGTAGTCCAACTTCAAATTCGTTTAAAGTTGGTGGCGGCCAAACCAAATGTTTAAGAGTTGAACCAATGCTATTCCATACAAACTCTATTGGAACTAAAACTGAGGATATCACCAATCAGTCGAGTGTTGCTATCGAAGACCCTTCTACAAATTGCATTTTTTAACGTGTTGTAGGTAGTCTGTTCTCTTGCTGAATTATTGGTTAGGACAATACGTAATGCAGATTCGGCCTAACGACGGGCTGCAATATTTCGATATATAATCGGCTGCATTTAAAGTTCATCTGATGATTATTGCAGGTGACCTACTTTCACGTGCCGTAAGTGGTGCAGAAAGTTTCTTGAAAACAATTTTAACAGTGCGTCTTGTTTTGGATGCCGGCCGAGGTGGATTACAACGAAATATTGATCAACCAGTCAACAGTGTCAAGACGATTACACCAACTAGGAAAGGTTAGCAAGGTCGATGTATAGGCGCTGCATGAGTTAACCAGAAAACATTAGATATAATGAGTTTCTGCTTGAGATTCTCTATTAAAGTGCAATGAAATCGATCCATTTTTTAGAGCGGATGGTTACAAGTGATGAAGTGAAGACGGTCGACAAGGAACGCTACTTCGCCCAACCTCACCATGTAAATGAGCTTATTCATCTGAAACGACCCGATTGACGAGGTCAAGTCATCTTGGAGAATATTGTCAAGGAGGCCCTGAATGATCTGGAATGAGTTCTTCGCCATTGGCCGTACTCTCCAGATCTTACGCCAACCGATTATCATCTCTTCCGCTCGTGGTCTATCCAAATGAGGGGCGTAACCTTCGCCAACGATGAGGGCCTCAAAAACTGGTTTAACAACTGCTGAGTCCAGGCTCGGTTATTTCTGGCAAAACGGCATCAATAGATGGGTTGCGAGGTCGGGGCAGTTTGTGGACTATAACGGAGAATACATCATTAACTATTTGTTATAATTGTTGTTTTTGTTTTTCTTTCAGTAGAACTTTATAATATAAAAACGCTTATAAAATCATAAAATACTATATATACATATTTCTTATGTATTTACATAATGGGGTACTTACCCCATATAGTGGTTTTAGTAGCGCTCAATTACTGTAAACGTCGAAAAAATTGAATGTGACAGTATTTGTATCACCACCATGAACCACATCAGTATTTGTAAACAATCGGAACGAATAGCCGGTATTTTTTATAGATCCACTAGCTGGCACTGTTGGGATGATGTATGATAAAGCTACAGCCACAGTTCACCTTGATGATCTTGACACTGGAATTAATGTAGATATGGGTGTACGGCAGGGTGACCCAATATAGCCTCTTTTTTTCTCAGTTTACCTTGATGGGATCTGGATTGGAAACAGGATGGAATAAATATCATGGTGCAGCCAGCTTAGATTCGGAAATGATATCGTTCACCTTTCAGAAGACCCATGGGAGCTGCAAAGACCCATATAAGAGCTGCATAGGGCTGGAGAACCATTAGGATTGAAAATAAACCTAAAAAAAAGTAAAATTATGTTCAACATATTTGCTGAGGATAGATGAATTTCTATTTTAGGAAGGGATTTGAAGGTTATGGACCACTACATATATCTTGGGCAGAGGATTTCAATGGATGGAGATATCACCCGGGATGTGGAACGACGTGTTAAATGTGGCTGGCAGGCTCAACATAGTTTTTAAGAACACTCCCACTTTACTTAAAGAGAAATTTCTTTGAACAGTGCGTCCTGCCCAGTGTGACATACGAAAATGAAACCTGGATAGTCACATCACAATCAGCGGGTACCCCAGAGGAGAATGGAAAGATGTCTGCTTGACAATACAAGATGTGACAGAAAGCTCTGGACAGGGATCAGAGAACAAACGAAGGTATGCGACATCACGGGAAGGGTAAAAGAATTTAAATGGACGAGATGTATGTATGTTATGGGACGACGATGTATGTATATATAATAATAATAATAATTATGTTAAGTGAGAAGAGTTGAACTGCTTTCTTAGAACAGAATAATAATAATTTTATTGCAGCACATTTAACAATGATCAATAAAGAAAATAGCAATATATTACAATAAAATAGATAACTTATATATTTAATTGCAGTACTTTTAATTAACAATGATCAATACAGAAAATAGCAAAATATTACAATATAATAGAAAACGCATATAAAACCACTGCAAAAGGACCCTAATTCTTATTTAACCCATAGTACACATAGACTAAGATATATCACATATAATAATCTTATAGGCACTAAATAAAAATTCAAAAATATACTATTGTTCATATACAATCAAATAAGAAATAATAAAAAACCAAAAAATAAAAATTCTGTCATTGAAAAGAAAAGAGGTGTGAAGGCAATAGAGGCACAGGCAAAATCATTAATCATTAAGGCTGGCATATTGCTTCCACTTTCTTTTCATACAAGTAGTAATTTTTAAATCGGGCAGGTTTAAAGTATACATACTCTTGAGGTATATCGTTGTACAAATTGTTGCCTTCTAAATAACACATAAGCTCTTCAATGACATCAGCTTATGGAATACAGGTTGAAATCTTCGTATTCCATATGAGCACAGGAAGTCTATCTCTATCCTATGTCGATCCTTATCAAATACCATAACAGTACATTTTGCTGAATGTATTGCATGGGCCTCACCCATCCGTTCCATTGGAGAGCACATGTTTCGTCTCTTGATGTTTAGACTCTTGATGGTACCGACATGTGCTCTCTCGTCAAGAATAGGAAGATCCCATCTACAGTCAACAGCCTATACTTTTTGCCGACTTCCCGTCGGATGGCCTATATATGCAGTGTTAGAATTCTTTGGACTGCGTCCAATGATACCACAGTGCTGAGTGTCCTTAGACACCCAAGTGCTGTGTTCCACAATCTCATGTGGAACACACAACAATCTGCGTCTCCGCCTAAATGAGCATTTTGTTGATTACTTGACTGGGGATAATATAAAGTTCTTGTCCTTCAGCAAAATCAACCAATCTGTCACCTCTATTGTCTCGCTCACCAGTTCCATACGGGCCAGTTGCATTTTCACCGGTTCTTGTTGTTTCAATTCTGGCATTAAAATCAGCCATCAGGATTTTGTACCTACATTTCTCGTTGTATAAAAGCTCGGTCATATCATAAAATTCCTCAATTTTCTCATCCCTATGGCTTATAGATGGTGCATAAGCTAGAACGATTTGAAGCCTAAACTTTTTATTCAGCTGAATGACGCATTGGGCTAGTCGGTCAGATGTAGTTTCAAATTTTACTACACTGTCCTTCAGCTTTCGATTGATGAGGAATCCTATTCCCCCTTTCGATTGATGAGGAATCCAATATATATATATATATATATATATATATATATATATATATATATATATATATATATATATATATATATATATATATATATATACATATAAGCATGGTAGATAATGTTTCTAAATCATCCTGTGAAGAGTCATGACGTTTCGCCAAAATCGTATTTGGCATTTTCAAATGTTATCCGCTTCGACTGAACAGTCCAACTGACTGGTTTTGGCGAAACGTCGTGACTTCACATGATAAACGGATCGACACCCGGAATGATTTAGAAACACACACACACACACACATATATATATATATATATATATATATATATATATATATATATATATATATATATATATAAATAAATAATATATAATATATATATATATATATATATATATATATATATATATATATATATATATAAATAATTGAAGAAATATATAAATAATAAAAGAGTGATTGACAAGACGTCTTTATGTTAATTTTTGTGTTTTTACTGATGTACTTGAATTTCTCGCCTTGTATATCAGATTTTTATTGATGACCTTTAAACAATCAGTCTATGTACGATGGCAGACTGAGTTTACGCCCATCCTTTTATAATTGAATGTTTCATATGACACTCTGCTTCGTCCGGATATTTTCACTTTATTTCTCTCGTGACCATTCAATTAGAAAAGGAGAACGTCTTAATCAGATGAAGTTGAGAGACCTTCTTAATAAACTAACAGAACAGGCGTGGTGATGATTACAATAGGTCATTTGCTTTTAAATTGTTTTTTTTTCTTTAACATACTTAATGAGTTTATATATATATATATATATATATATATATATATATATATATATATATATATATATATATATATATATATATATAATAAAATATAAATATATGTACAAGGGTTGCTTAAAAAGTTCTCGACCTGACACAGGGATAGCGCAATTATGACCAAATGATTTTGATATTTCTCAAGTATCGTTTATTAGAACGCGTGTTGCGAAGACGCGTGCGTTTGGTTGTTTATATGTGGCGAATAAGTAAAGAAGCTTTCTCATTAATTTTCAATTGTAAATATTGGAGTGCTGAAATAAGACGTGATCGTACATCCATTTACTATGATGAACACTCGGGGGGCCCAAAAGTGGCTACGACAGACAAAATCTTCTCAAAAATCGACAATGTCATGTCAAATGATCATCGATGAAAGAAGGCGCGTATACTGACATTGTAAATATTTCGATAGACCGTGTCCACTATATTTTATACCTTGTTTTGCCATGAAAAAGCTTTGCGCTCTATAGATGCTGCGTTTATTAACTATCGACAAAAAATGCATTAAAATGAACACTTTTCAAGAGTGTTTCATAACAGTACAGGAAACATGGTGTCATAGATTACTTGATAAAAGTCTGAAGCATCACGTATTACGTTTCACTACTGGAATCAAGGCTACTATTTCAAGGCTACGAATTCAAGGCTACTATTTAGATTAAACGTCCATATCTATCTAAAAATAAAGTGCTCCTTTTTCATGATAATGCGCCTGCATACATGTTTCATTTTCATACACTTTTAGCGAATAATGGCTCGCTGGAGAATAAAACTAAGACAACTGCTCTATTTTGTAGAGTTGAACGAATCGCAATGCTGATGGTTTAAAAGATCAGAAATTACTGAAAGTAAAGTAATGGTGATTACGTTGAAATAACATCAACCTGTGTCGATTTACTGCAGGATAAAGGCTTCTTCAGCATGTGTCCAACTCTTGCGGTAGCCACTCCAGGATTGCATTGGTCCACGTGTCGTCCCATTACCTCGCCATCGCCCGCCCACCCATTTACACTCTTTTACTCTTACAATTATGTCACATATTTTCGTTTGTTTTCTGATCCATGTGCGGGGCTTTCTCTCCCGTCTGTAATGCCAAGCATACATCTTTCCATTCCCCTATGTTCTACCCGAATTATTTGAGTGTCCAGGTTTCACTTCCGTATATTGTAACAGGCAGGATGCATTGATCAAAACCGTTTCTTTTCTATACACTCTATATTGTTCAGCCTTCCAAAGGTCCGCCAGCTAAATTTAACACGCCGTTCCACTTCCCGGGCAGTGTCCCCCGCTATTGAAATCCTTTGCCCAAGATATATATAGTAGTCCACAACATTCAAATCCCTTCCTAATATAGCAATTCTTCTATCCTGAGCAAATTTATTGTAACCTGACTCTTTTTCATGTTTATTTTTAAACCAAATGGTTCTCCAGCCCTTTGCAGCTCTTGTAAGTCACTTTGCAGCTCATTTGGTCTTGTGAAAGGAGAACGATATCATCTGCGAATCTAAGATGGCGTAAATATGCACAATTGATCTGTATTTCATCCTGTTCCCAATCCAAATTACAGAATACTTTTTCAAAGCAGGCTGAGAAAAGAACAGGCTATATTGTGCCACCCTGCCGTACACCCCGCTCTATATCAATTCTAACTTCAAGATCATGAAGGTGAACTGTCCCTGCAGTTTCATCATATATAGATCCTAATAGGTTTACATAGGCTGTATGTACAATTTAGCTAAGGAATGCATTCATTATGGCCTGCTTTGAGATAAAGTTAAATGCTTTTTCATAATGGATACAAGCCAAGCACAGTGGCATGGTGCATTCTTTGTGGCCTGCTGTACAACCTTGATGTGGTCCATTGTACTGAATTCTGCGTGCTTTCAGCTTTCAAATATATTCTTTTAGATATTATCTTGGTGAAAACTTTATTCATTACTGGTAGGAGGCTTACTGGATGGTAGTTCTTTAAATCTTTCTGTGCTCCTTTTTTATGTTTACTGTGCTGTATTTTTCCTCTTTCTGTATTTTTCCTACTTTTTGTTCTTTTAGTCATTTTGAGTATAATTTCCCATTGTTTTAAGTCCGACTACCCCACTTTAGTATTTCAACAGTTATACTGTCCTTTCTATAACGTTCGTATATTCGGAAAACTTCCGCGGTCGGTAATGTTAGAATTACTAGGTTCTCGGATAGAACTGCGTTTAAGATTTGTAAAATCTCGACGTTTCAGCTTCCACTTTGAAGCGCTTAACGTAGTTGCTTTGGTCCGGGGTCTTTTGCAATATGCAACCACTACCACAAATATAAATGATTTGTGTATTGATACGCATTCGGCGAAATAATTATTTGGAATTCGTTTTTTTATTGTGTCGGTTTCCTGGCGCCCACAAATAATTGAATTAAGTAAACAGAGTTGTTTAATGTTTATGAGTTTGAAACATGATTGGTAGAAGGCTAAGAAAGTTGTCATGGCCCCTTCCAACATTATTGACTTAAATACATGCAATCGATGTAAGTACATATTGGGAAGTGTGGGAACTAAATCAATTCGATACATCCTTGATATTTTTCCGTAAATTTTAAGATATAATTTTTCTCATATATTTTGTAAATGCTTTGAAAACATTAGAGACGTTTTTTTGGGGGAAAACAATTCATCACAAAGTATCTCTATTAACTGTATCTAAAGATTGAATCGGTGTACCGGATTGTACGTTCTAAACCGCTCCATCATAAAAAAGGTTTACTGTGCCTGACTGGAAGCTGATAGGATTTTGGTTCTCTTTTTCATCGATAACATAAGAATCATTTACAGAAATCAACCATCAAAACATAATTGTTTTTCTACGCCAAGCAGTAAGGTAATCAGTGATGATATACACTTCAACTTTGTTTATGTATTAAGATGCTTGATAACTATAACAATTACATTTATATATTTTATTTGTTTAGAAATATCTTACGTTACGTTACGTAATATGGAAGTTTTAAATCGAAAATGGATTTCTCCCAGGATTATTTCCATGTGACGATTTAACACAATAATAACATTAATGTTTTGTGAACGCCAAACTTATTATACATAATACAGGGTGGCGCAGAGGGAACGAATGTTTTTCACCTAATCATAACATTGTTTATTTTCAAGGTAATTTTTGAAGTGAAAACTTCTTTAGCTGCGTTGAACAATTTTCGGTAGGGGTAAAAACTTATGGGTTCGGGTCACCGACATGCTAATGACGGGTTGCGTCAGACTGGCGGCGCCAATTGTGTTTTAAATTAAATTGTGTTTTAGATAATTTAGATAATAGATAATAATAATAGGTTTAATTGTAGAATCACTGTGCAGTACAAGAGTGAGTACTTAATATGCTAATATTTTTTATGTAGAAAAATGAATAACAAAAACAAAGCATTTATTTTCGAATATTTCCAATATTGGTATCAATATTTGTGTTTATTTTTCTAATATATAATCTCTGCAATATATCGTGCAATGAATATTTTTATTTACAAGTTATCTTGCTAGCGTGGTAAAACAGATTTCTAGTTGTTCGATAGTATTTTTGTAGCAGATTTTAAACTTAAAAATTCTGTAAAATTTGATAATAAATTTAATTTCTCAAAATTATTGTTTCAGAATTTTGATTCAGGTTTAAATTGTCAGAAATAAAATGTGATTTGTTATTTAGTGCAAAATGACTTTTTATAAACGTATATCATTCAATTTCACCATTAGAACTTACAAAAAAGTATTGTAATATAATTATTTTTCTAATTGTCCATTTTCTAGATTTGTTTAGATCCTCGATCCTATGTGAAAAAAAATACATTTTTAAATTATACATTTAAAGAATTAATTAATTTAAAAATTAAAAAAAAAAACAGTTATTCCATGTTGCCGACAGAAGTTTCAAGTTTTCACTTCTGTCGGCAGTCCCCATGACTGCCTACCTTTTTTGTAATTACAGCTAAATGAAGTAATAATAGTGTACTTGTAAATTAATGGCGGAAAATAATGTCAGTCAAGTGTCGCCCTTCTTTGCGGTCATACATCGCCAATCTCTCTTGAAACGTTTGCATTACTCTTAAAATCATTTTTTCTGGTACTTTTGTGATTTTTTGACGAATAGCAACTTTCAGTTCTTGTATCGTGTGTGGTTTGTTAGCGTACACTCTAGACTTATGGTAACCCCACAAAAAAAAGTCGCATGCAGACAGTTCTGGAGAGCGTGGAGACCAAAAATCGAACATTTTGTAACATGTCAACATAACGTGCCGAAGTCACTGTTACTGTTCTTTCCTCCTCTTCAAAAAAGTAAGAGCCAACGATCCCTAATTTGAAGCTTACAGTGAGCATGCTCTTCGTAAATCACAGTGTATTGAGTGGTTAAAAAAATCAAAAGTGGCGATTTGGACGTGAGAAACGAAGAACGTGGAAGATCACTGAAAAAGTTTGAATACAGCGAATTGCAAGCAATTGTTGGATGAGGATGACACTCAAACGCAACAACAACGCGCGGGTCAATTAAATGGGACACGAGAAACCGTCTCTATACATTTGAAAGCTATGGGATAGATCCAGACGATCGAAAAATGGGTTCGACATGAATTGAATGAAAGACAACAGGAAACCCGAGAAACCGGTTGCGAAATGCTACTCGTAAGGTACAAAAGAAAGTAATTTCTCCATCGAATTGTGACTGGCGATGAAAAGTAGATATATTTTGAGAATCCTAAGCTTCATGGGTAACTAAGATCATGGGTAACTCCAGGCGAACCATTGACATCGACTGCAAGGCCAAATCGCTATGGACGGAAGACAATGCTCTGGGTTTGGTGGAATCAGAAGGGAGTGATCTATTATGAGCTGCTAAAACCTGACGAAACCGTTAATACTGAACGCTACCGACAACAAATGATCGATTGGAATCAAGCTTTGCGTCAAAAGCGACCAGAATATCAAAAAAAGCAACACAAAGCGATTTTGCTTCATGATAATGCATCATCACACACACAGCAAAACTGGTCAAGGAAGCGATTGAAGTGTTTAGTTGAGAAATACTTTCGCATGCGGCTTACTCACCAGACTAGACTCCGTCCGATTATTATTTATTTGCATTGATGGGATGCGTACTTGCTGAGCAGCTTTCACTTCATACCAAAATGGCTCGATGACTGGTTTGCCTCAAAAGAGCAATAGTTTTTTTGGCGTGGCATCCACAAATTGTCAGACAGGTGGGAAAAATGTATAACTGGCGATGGGCAATATTTCCAATAAAATATTTTTTTATAATTTTCATACAATAAGCGTGTATTTTCTATACAAAAATGTCGGTTTCATATTTACGTACCTAGTAACAAGACATTTTTAGAAAATATTAATAAATTGAAATTTTAATAAATCAAGTAAATTTATTTAACCATTAAATAGTTTAAAAATGAAACACAATTCTAAATATTTGCAATGGTATTCTTTTTGTATTTTAGTGTAATAAAGATGATGATACGAAACTTTGAGACCATTGTATAGTACCACTCAAGATAATATTTATTGATACATTGTTCTAACAGTTATACGAAACAATGAATTGGATTCCTGGTAAAATACCGTCATAATATAGAGTGACTCTATGTGAATTAATTATTTGCAATCCAAAAATATCCAAAAATCTCTGATGAAATCTCATCTAATTTAATTCCGTCTTAAAATAGATTGTTTGGAATTTAGCCTCAAATTTGAAGGAAGTTGCGTTTGAGGATTTATGCACATTTAGTTTATTTAGTACTCACCATGATAGTATAAGACAAGATTCAAAACCTTTTTATGAAATGATTGTTTTTAAATAATAAGTAATACAAAATAATAATAAACATAATAAAGATAATAAAATTGCACACTTTACGTATCGATATAACTATTCGTTTTTTAAGTTGGTAAGAGGTCTTTAAAATTGAACGGTTTTTTTAATTTTTAAATAAAACACAAATGGCTTAGGTCTAATCTCATTTCAGAAGTGTAATGTATTATATTTATAAAAATGGAGTCATACACAATACAATAACACGTTAAAATTGTTGAATTATTTTTTGAAAATGGGCGTTCAATGAAAAATATTTTTAGAAAATTACGTAGTATTTACAGTTTGTACGATCGTCTATCTAAAAGTACTGTCAATCGAATTGTTCAAAAATTGCAAGAAACTGGTTCTATGGGAGATAAAAGAAGAGCAAGATAAAATCGTAGTAGTCGTTTACAAGAGTATATTGATTTGATACGTGAAAATGTTGCTGAAGACCTAGAAATTTCCATTAGTTGATTTTTACAACAATTTGGACTCAGTGAATCCACAGCATGTGATTTAGCTCTGGTTCTCTAGGTTCAAATAACACAGGAACTAAAGCCACTGGATGATTCAAAACGTCGTGCATTCAGATCGTGCAAACAGATGATTTTTCTCAAAAAATCATCTTTTCAGATGAAGCATATTTTGAAATTGGTGGTTATGTTAATAAACAAAATTGCCTCATTTGGGATGAGGAAAATCCACGATTGATTCATGAGAAACCTTTACAGTCTAAGCGAGACACAGTTTGGTGTGCATTATGGTCAGTAGATGTAATTGAGTAGCATTTCATTCAAAATGCTACTGATGAAACTGTCACTGTGAATGGTGTTCGATGTCGTGAGCTGGATTTTTGTGAGCTGAATTAAATAATATTGAGCTGCAGGATATGTAGGTCCAACAGAATGGCGCTACACCTCACTCTGCTAACGAAACAATTTATTTTTGTTAATGAAACAATTGAAGTTTTTCGTATTGATTATCAATATTATTTATGTTAAGTTTTAAAATAAAGTAAAAAATCGATATTTATTTTTTATTCAAAAGCCCAATTTTTCACGGCGATGAAGCTAAATAAAAAATAAATATTTGCAAGTGGTATTCTATAAGGACGTATGAGCCAACATACAGCTCACTTCAACAATCATCAACAGCTCAACAATCAAGCGAATGTCATGATGAACCAAAGCTGGAAAAACTTCTCCAGAGCCTAGCAAAAATAAAAGTTATGTTAATGTTTTCTTCGATAATCTTGAATCTGGCTACCAAGAGCTTCTTAGAACTGGTCAAACAGTTAATGAAGAATATTATTTAAGCATTACACGTTAGCGTTACAATATCAATGTTTATGATTATCCCTATTGCTTTATCGGTTTAATGTGTGTTTTTCCACTGTTTAGTTAATTAATTTATTTAAGTTAGAGGTACGTACGTTATTTAGGAACTGGATTGGCAGCTTAATGCGGATTCCTAACTACGGTCATCAGCTGCCAGTTAACCGTGGTTAGCCCCCCTCGGGCTATCAACCCTTGGTTTTGTGCGTAAATCTTAAGTATCTCGAGAAACCTACGGGCTGGCGAGAGACCAACGAAAAAGACATATCAGTATTGTCGAATTTTATATTCTCGTCTGTTCAAATGCAGCCCGCAAGTCCTCTCCCATCGGAGGGTCACCAAGTATTAACCGCAACACCATCCAAGTATTAACCGCAACAAGCGGCGCTACATTGACCTTAGAATCGCCGGATTACAGGAAATGTCAACCTTCCGGTCTTTCCACTGTTTAATCTCAAACTTTTCTATTATAAAAATTCCCTCAATCTTTCATTGTATCTATTCCAAGATGCAGAAAATAGATTTGTGAATTACACTGTATCACTTTACAAAGGATTGGTGAAAAAATAAATCAAGCAATAATCAAACCCGCAAGCGCGGCACAATGAAGCCAAATTCAAAGATAACTAGATATTTATAAATAATTTTCCAATCTGATCGATCTCAACTAAAGTTTCATCGGGATTTGTTCTATAACTATCTAACACTCTGTAAACAGATTTGATGTTTATCGTAAACCAACGCGATATCGTGAAGAAAGAAATGCACAGAGGCCATTTGTGACAGGCGGAACAAGGACAGGCGGTGACTTATCTGCATCGCTGCCGACTGCTGTGTTGCATCGTCGGGCCCGATGCATTTCGGAGCTAACGCGATTATTATTAATAAACTTGGAGAAGCGCCGAGTGTTCGAAAGAGATAAGTGGTGTTAAAACGAAGAGTTCGTCGAGATTGTGACATAATTTTGTGGTGTTTTCTTTAAGCGGTTTAATTTCTGCAATGCATCGATTTGTCCGGTATTTTATTAATAATTTATTTTACTGTGGAGATGTTTTTTGCCGTAGAAACAGGATATCTGCATTATGTAATTAATGTAAGTTTTCATTTAAGTAGTTCATTATACTGATTAAGATTAAATTATGTTAAAATACATATTTTTTTGTTTAAAATTCATAAATATATATATTTTCTTTTGCGTTTTGAAAATATTAGCATTAATTATTTTTGAAGTAACATTTCACCAATAAAGTATTTCTATTGATATCAGAAAATGTTCTAAACAGTTCCTTTATAAAAAAAGACGTTTCTTGAGCTTGAATGGAAGCCCGTACGATTTATGATGTCTTTATTATCGACAATATTAGACTCACTCATGAAAATCAGGTGTTAGTACATAATTATTTTCCTTCATATTAACATCATAAATTCATTCAAACATAAAAAGGCAACTTTAAAAGAGATGATAATTATTATATATTTCAAAACTGTTATAATATTTTAGGATGACTAACTAAAACTACATTTATAAACTTTATATTGCTGTGCTGTCACAGCTTTCAGGATCGGATGTACTCCCGGACTAATAGTCTAATGTATTCTTCCATCCGCGAAACACTGCGAACTAACGACTAAAGCTAACGAACTAACAACTAAAGCAAAATCAACTGTTTCCTATACTTTTTTTCTGTCGAAAAGTCGTTATTTTAATAATCACTTTTTTTAAACATTATATTCTGCTTTAATTATGTTTACAGTTTTGTTGAAAATTATTTGTCGTTTGTGTTGATATAACGTTACAAAATTTAATTCTGTTAATATAAAGAAAATTGGGAAAAATCGGTTTGTACGAATCCGTTTTTCCTCACTGTATGAAATATAAATACTCCTTATCGCTAAAAACTATAAACATTGTCTAGATACCGACCGTTCATGGTATTGTTAAACAACAAATTGTACATACTGTTGAGTAATATACGTCAATTTTTAATGTCTCTACGAAAAACAACAAAACAGTCAAATATGTAATATTTTAATTTTTTTTTAGATTTCGAACTAACCTAACGGCTAGTTCGGAGAGCCTTCAAAAAATTGTGCAATATAAATCAGACCAATTTACTAGAACATTAAATAATTCATAAAAGAAACGCATTTATATATAATATTGTTAGTGTTATTGATTGATTTGTCCGTTACTGTGATAGTTCATTTTTTAAAAAAGAATAAAACATTTTTTTTATTACTATCACTTTTATAGTGATAGACAACAAAGTAAAAAAATTGTTTTATTCCTTTTTTTTAATATTGTTAGTGTAACTAATTTGATAGTTTTTTTGTGATAATGATTATGGATATGTGAATATGTATTGTTTACTCCACAATACGGAGCCATATTTGGTCTAATTATAGGCGAATTAGCTATCTGTATACCATAGAGCTGTTGAAATTGCAACAGCTGTTGAAAGTTTTTATTTACTATACATTTTATCACAAACAGTGAATTGGATCCCTTATAAATTAACATAGTAATGTTGATAGGGTTTTTTGTATAAAGATATCATGAAGTATTTGATATATTGTTTAGCTAAGTTGTTTAGTTAAGTGGTACTCATTTAAAACAATTTAAAAGGGTGCCTCAGAATGTTTTTCTTTTTTTATACTTAAAAAATAAAACATCAGAATTAATTTAAATTTGTTTAATTGCTGTTAAATTACAGAGTAGTTTTTGAATTATTATTTATGAAAAAAAACTATCCGTAAATGCGCACCATCCGCTTTTTCACACTCATTTAGCCTGGAACTGATATTTTCAATCACTCGCTGAAGCATCGCTCTTGGAATCGCGTGGATTTCGTCTGTTATTCTTTATTTTAAAACATTTAAGTTTAGTGGTAATGGTAATAGGTAATAGGTGGTAGTGGTAATAGGAAAAAATCATCAGGTTCTTGGTGGCGAGTTGATGTCCCCTCATCGACTAATCACTCTTTCAGGGAATATATCGTGAAGAGCTGCTAAAGAATCATTCGTGACGTGGGAAGTTGCTCCATCTTTTAGAAAAATATGTTGCGGTTGTAGCCAATCGAGTTTTGCATTTCTGGAGCCAAAAAAGTCGGATCACTTTGCAATTACGATCGGAATTAACAGTCTGAGCGCGACCACGGTTATTCTCAAAAAAGTAGGGGCCGATAATTCCTTCGCTTGACATGGCAGTCCAAATGACAACCTTAGGCGAGTGTAATAGTTTCTGGTTCAGTTCCAGCGGATTGCCGGAAGCCCAATATCTGCAATTTTGTTTATTCAAAAGGATTCATCAGAAAACAATATGTTATTGAAGCTTCTAAAACGATATTTGATTTTCCTGCAGAATTCGACTCGTTTAGCTGGATTAGGGGGCTTCATCTCTTGCACAATAACAATTTTGTAGGGGTGGAAATGTAAATATTTTCGAATAATGGGATGAATCGTAGATCTGTGCAAATGTAGAAAAGCCGCGCGGAGTCGTAGAGATTGTCGTGGATCGTCTCTAACAGACTGGCGAACACGGTCAACAATTGTGCTTGTCCTTGTTGTCCTTTTGCATCCAGTTGATTTATCTGGCATTGTGTTTTCAGTCTCTTCAAACTTGCACACCCAATGCTTGATTAAATTCGCACTTGGTACATTTCTCATTTTTTAAAACATTCTGAGACACCCTTTATAAATGCTCTGCGAAATATGCAAAATAAAAAATAAATATTGGGTTGTCCGAAAAGTTCGTATGAATTTTCCATTAATTATTCTTTTAAAGCTTGAAAATAAAAATATGAGTTGGATTAGTAACATTTATTTACATATTTTGAATTCCTGTGGTATTTACAATGTTTGGTTTCACATTTCCTATTTTCAGATTTCCTAAAGTGATTTGGTCGGTTCAGGGGCGGATAAATATAGCCTGTTATGTAGCCGAAATATTGTAGCCCGTTGTTAGGTTGTATTTGCAAACTCGCCCAAATCTTATTCGGGAAGGTAACGCCAAAGCTTATCTAAGATGCATATCTAATAGCTTAATATGTAATTAATAATATAATTAATATATTTTTTTAACATATAAGAAACTGAATAGTTGAAAGACCCATTACACTAAGTTTGTAATAGTTTTCCGGAAGACTCATTGTTAATATGTTCACTCTCAGAATGGAATATTACAAACCACATCGTATGATGTCCCTTTCTTCTCTTAATAATGAGATACGATTGCATAATGATTAGTCTGGACAGGAAGATTCTTTTCAATAATTGTCTTCAGTTTGTCAGTTACATTATTAACGCTAGAATATGTTACTGCGAAAATTCAAAATATTAAAATATTTTTTCGGCATGGGGAGATAATGTAAGAGAGGGAGATGTTGTAAGGAGTGGTTGTACTTGTACTTGTAAGGAGTGGTTCCAGTAATTCCGAAATGGAAATTTTGATTTATATGTTTTCACAAGCTAGGGAAAATTGGGAAGGAGAGTCACTGAGTCCGCTATGAACTCGCAGCTCAGATTAACATTAAAGGCTTTAATGTTGCTGTGTAGTTGCTTTACAGATTCAAGAAAAATAACTTCCTACATAAAATTAAGTCATGTGTCGAAAAATGGATTCCTTCAAAGAGGCAAAAATCGTGGGTTTGGTTGGCAAAAATCGTGGGTGAGCTATCAACCAATTGCGCCTAACCAAATATCCACGCCAAAATGGCATTGCTCCAATATGGTCAAAAGGTCTGGAGGAAAAAGGGTCTTTTGAAAACCCTTATTAAATTCTTCCTTATTATTAAAGCCTTCCTAAAAGGCCAGCAAGGGCAGAAGAGAAGCAATTATGTTTCAGGGCAACGCACGACCACTTACAGTTAATAGAACTTTGGAAACGATTACCGAGTTGGGTCAAGAGATTTTATTGTACCCGGCGTTTTCTTGGGTCCTTTTCCATGGGTCCTCCGAATTTTCATCTCTTCCGTTCCTTAAAAATCACCTGGTTGATAGCTGCTTTCTTGGAAAACCAAAACCACCAAGTTTTTTTTTCGATGTGGGATTCGTCAGTTGCCTGAGCGGTGACGAAAGTGAAGAGAACGTGAGGGAGATTACTTCGAAAATTAAATTTGCAATACTTTTTCATAAATCAATGTTAAAGATAGTCAAAAAGTGACCAATATACGTCACATACCAAAATCACTCTTGGAATTTCGATACGTTGTTTTGCCTATATACCCTGTTTGCGGCTTTGTATTTCTGTGGAATTGGAGCTACCATTGAAGGTTCTTCTGATGTTTTTGTTGCTGTAGATCACTGAGCATCTACTTCCCTTTGCCCCTATAGTATACTGTGTGTCTTGGCCTTGTCTACAATTTTTCTATATTCCTTTCTGTGTTCGAAGTCTGGTCATTCACAATATGGTCATTCCATTTTGCTCATGATCTTTTTCTCAGCGTGTTACCCACCGGTCTCCAGTTGGCGATGTCCAGTATAGTACTTTCCTGTCACTTCCTGTGGATGGGTCCTTAACATCTAATTCTCTGTGTCTTTATGTAACGAACTATATCTTCTTCATTGAGCAACTTTAATTCTCTGATTTCGTGATATCGTGAGTCATTAATCTTCGGTACTCTTCTCATTCTTTCTCGGATCCATACATTGTTACTATTTTCCTCAAAGACTCTTAGTTTTTTTTCCTCTCTGGTAGTCAGGTCTGTCAGGGTCAGGTCAGGTATCGTTTCTGCTGCGTACGTTACAATGGATCTTATGACTGGTTTATAGATTCTCCTCATTGTGTCATATCTAATATTTTCTTTTTTTTAACTTTTTGTATCTGTAGTATGCCTGTAGTATACCTGTAGTTGCCTATTTGAATTCGAGCTCTTTATATACTCTTGTTATTTCTGTTCACTGCTACACCAATATATTTAAAATTGTCCACCGTCTCAAACCGGAATTCTCCTATCGTTTTCGGTGCATTTCCGTTTGGCATCGATCTGCTACATTTCAGATACCAAGTGTGCGGTTAATAATTCTTTTTTTTAAGAGACTGCGCTGAAAACAAGGGTCGGTTTACAATCTCGTATGTCATTTTGTTCCTATAACAGTATCTTTCAAAACCCATTGATGTTTAAACGATTTAGAGTTAACGTTATGTTTTTTTCGTTTGGTAAATATGTGGAGTTTCAAACCAAATAAAGAATATTTGCAGCCCATACTGCTTTTCTCGCTCAATCAAAAGAAAAACGCGAGTGAAAGCCGTCATACTCTTGTAGAAACGTATGTTGATAATGTCCCAGCGCAAGACACTTGTGAGCGTTGCTTTAGACGATTCAAAAATAGTGATTTCAACTTGAAAGACAAAGAACACCCAGGTCAACCGAAAAAAATTGAAGATGCCGAATTGCAAGCATTATTGGAAGAAGACGAGATATGCAAACTTAACATCAAATGGGACAGAGGGGTTAAATGTTGGTCGCCGAACCATTTGTGATCGTCTGCATCCCATGGGAAAGTTCCAGAAAGCAGGAAAATGGGTACCACACTGTACGATCAAGAGATGGAAAAGCGAACAACGATGTGCGAAGTTTTGCTTTCTCGGCATGAAAGAAAGACGTTTTTGCATCAGATCGTGACAGACGAAAAACTGATATATTTCGAGAACCCAAAACGCAGAAAATCATGGGTTGGCCCAGAACAACCATCAACAGCGACCCCAAGACCGAATAGCTTTGGAAAGTCGTGTACCATGAGCATCTGAAGTCAGATAAAAGAGTTAATACCTTTCGCTACCGTCAACAAATGATCAATTTGAACCAAGCATTGATCAAAAAGCAACCAGAATGAGCTACAAGACATGGAAAGGTGATTTTGCAGCACAACGCCCCATCATACACTGCGAAAGCAGTCAGAGACACAAATTTTGCACTTGGCTGGGAACTCTTTCCCCATCCGCCTTACTCACCACACTTGGCTCCTTCCGACTACCACTGTTTTCATGTCTTACGCATTTTTCATGAAACACTTTAACAATTACGGAGATGTTGAGATGTTGATGACTGGACCAACTCAAAAGATGTACGGTTTTTCTGGAAGGGCATCCACAAATCGACAGAGAGATGAAGAAAATGTGCAGGTAGTGATGACGATGGATAATGTATCCAACATTTCTCCCAAATTAAACGTGTTTTTTTTTCAAGAAAAGGTTAAGAATTATTAACCGCTAGACCTGGTATGTTATATTTTCTTTATTTATATCTAAACCTCTAGAGCTTCTATATATATATATATATATATATATATATATATATATATATATATATATATATATATATATATATATTATATATATATATATATATATATATATATATATATATATATATATATATATATATATATATATATATATTATATATATATATATATATATATATATATATATATATATATATATATATATATATATATATATATATATATATATATATATATATATATATATATATATATATATATATATATATATATATATATATATATATATTAATATATATATATATATATATATATATATATATATATATATATATATATATATATATATATATATATATATAGTGTTTCTTGTAGACTTTTCTCATCTCTGCCTATTATCTGTACGGATTTGTTCCTTATGGTTCCCTGTATGTTGTTGAAAGACCATCTCCTTGTCGTACTCCTCCGTTGATTTCGATGTTTTCCTATTTTCCTTCTTTGGTCGTCATGCTGCTTATGAGTTTTTTACATTCATTACATTCATTTTCTCATATTCGTGTGCCCGTTTGTAATCTCATCATTTCTACAAGCTTTTGAATGTGAAATTAAATTATCAAATACTACTGTAATTATTTAGAAGTATTTCCTTTTCCTGATTTGAAATATTGTTACTTTCAATTTTTCTATTGGAACCTTAGATTATTCACTAAACACCGAGAGATTTATCACTAAACACCGAATCAATTTTTTTTAAGTTCTCGACGCACGTTTCGCTAACCATGTCAGCATCATCAGGAGATGATACCACTCTTTGAGTTTATCGCAACATTACTTTTTTATTCACGGTTTTGCATTTATAATCCACATTTTGTTTCATATTGTTATATTCAGTTGTTGTACCGTATAATTCCAAAGCACATGCATGCATTTTTATTGTCTATCAAGTTGGAATGTTAAAGAGATAAAATTATTATAATTCTGCGATTGCATACGTGTGGCTACTTTTTATACTGTGCTTATTAAAACGCATATCAACGCCTTTTAATAATTGAATTTTTTATTAGCTACTATTGGCATGGTAAATAAGTTCGTTCGGCATTTAAAAAATGTTCTTTTTATTTAAGAAGTTATTTCGTTTGCAACGACCGAAATAATTACTAACCAAAGGGTTTAGTGAAGGATGACCTCTGGATGGTTAGTGAAGTATGGAGCCGAGTGTTGCTCTGATTAAAGACGGTTTCTGTTTGGTTTGCTAGTGCTGGACGTTCATGTTCATGCATATTGTTTGCACAAATTCCGGTAATTGCTGCATTATTCAGTCGAAATTTTATTTTACTGTATTCAGAATACATAGTCTGTTCAATAGAAAATGTGACTGATTGAATAATTGTGTAACCAGCAGCATTATATTTGAATAAATATATGCATTATGTAATAATACATTAAGCTTTCGCCAGCCTAAATTTCAGGGTATATCTTAGTTTGAGAATGGGTCAAAGAAATATGCTTGTTTAGAAATAGGTAGGAAAACAATGAGCCGTAAGAATATTTTTTAGTGGTTTGTAAGATTTCGTGATAGCAGAGAGAGCACTAAAAACGATCATGGAGTGTGTTCCAGACTCATTAAGAACTCACTGAAAACTAGTTTGAAAACTAAGATTATACGCGATTTCTAGATTTAAACAACTTTCGTGGTGCTTGATTATCTGCACTTGACACATCCAACAGTTCCTGACCGCGGCTTTGAATATTGTTTATAAGAGCGCTAGGAGTGCTTCAAACATGGACATATTGTGTAAACAACATACATCGAGGGTCTTAGGCATATTCCTGTCTCAAATTCTGTTGTTGTTGTGTTATTCTTGTTGTTGTTGTACAACGCCTTGATAATTTATATTAATCTTTCTCTTCTACTCGTTTTCTCTTTAGAGTTTTCTAGACATTCCTTCTTTTTACTCTATCAAATGCTTTTTTTCAGGTCAATCAAACAAATATGGATTTCGGTTTCTTTTCTTAACAGTTTTTCTCCTAGTTGTCTAAGTATAAATATAAGATATTGTGTGCTTCTACCCTTTCTAAAACCATGCTGTGGTTCCTCTAATGTTACTTCTAATTTTTCTCTCAGCCTATGCTCTATTATTCTGATAAATATTTTTCAAGGTAGACTTGTTAGTGTGATCCCTCTGTAGTTTTTACATTTTTCGATTTCTCCTTTTTTAAATTCTGGGTAATATTATACCCTTATTCCAGTCTGTTGGTACTGTTTTTTCTATTATGATATCGTTTAGTAGTATTTTTTTTTATTTGCTATCTTTCCCATATATTTCAGCATTTCTGTTGTGATTTCGTCTTGCCCTGGAGTTTGCAAAAAAAAATCTATTACTTTCAAAATAAATTATGATATTATATTTACTTTCTATTCTTAAATGAATTATTTAATATATTTATTTAATTTAATAAAATTATTACTTTACTTCAAATTACATTTGTAATCTATTGCAAAAACTTGCAGATCATATCAAGAAGTTGAAAGCGAAAGCGCAAGATACCTAACATGGGTGGGAGTCGGTGGGCTATCTCTACATCTCTTCGTGCGTCATGATTTTTCCTTGCGTGCATGCGTCTAACCTTTCACCCGATGCATGCGTCTGGACGACCAAAAGTTGAACATGTGGATATACCTTTAAGGACACAAATCTTGTTTTTCGTTTGGATAGTGTTCTTGCTCTTTTTGAAATAAAACAGCATAATATGTATCGACCGACAATTTGGATTAACTTGACTAACTGAAGACAAATCAAAGCTAATCTGGGCATAAATATTGTAAATACCACTCGAATTAATAAAATGCAAATAAACATTACTAATCCAACAAAAATTTTAGTTTACAAACGTAAAAACAGCAAATAATGCTAAATCCCTACGAATTTTTCGGACAACCCAATATAATATGTAATATATACATGGTTTCAAAAGTATCAAGTTATTAACATGTCAATATTATTAACTATTTTAGCATTATTAATGATTTAACATTATTAATGATTTTTGATATTTTTTTTCGTCAAAAAATCCGGATTGTTTTTATACCCTGTTTCTTACTAACTACAAATCTACAAATTGACATGTGGTGCGATCGACAGCTTTTATAGGGTGTTAAATAATTACCCTTCTCCACTTACTTTCCCTCTTTTAGCGGATATACTAAAAATACTGCGCTCAAAGATAAATGGGACGACGTTCGGAACCAGAAATAAACTTTAGATAGCTTAATTTGAGATAGTTAAGGTAAGAGAAACTGAAAAGGACGTGGCTAATAGCTCTCCGAAGCGTCGAAAGATTTAAGGACTGCGATTTAAAAATAAGGGTCCCTTAGGAGGGTGTAAAAAAATTTAAACTCCATTTGTTAAGGGTTTGTTGGTGTGAACGAAAACATAAAAATATCGATTTTTAACGGAACATCTCATGCAGATTAAGACTTTATTATTCTTTTTGATTTAACTAGAAAACGTAGATACATATAACGTAATTGTAATCACGTATTTTATGTATTTAAAGGTTAAATCTTGATCTAATTTTTATCGATTCCTAAGAAATAATAGGGTTTTCAATCGGGTTCGTTTGATTATCCTATGGTACCAAGTGTGGCGGTTAATAATTCTTTTTTTTTTAAGAGATGGCGCTTGAAACAAAGGTCGGTTCACAGTCCAATATCTTATGTCATTTTGTTGCTACGACAGTGCCTTTCAAAACGCCATTGATGTTTAAACGATTTCGAGTTAGCGTCATATTTTCTTCGTGTGGTAAACATGTCGAGTTTCGAGCCAAATGAAGAGCATTTGCGGCAGGTACTGTTTTTCTTTTTCAATTAGAAGAAAAACACAAGTGAAAACTCGTATATTTGCGGAAAGTTACGGTGACAATGTCCCAATGCAAGACGCTTGTGGGCGTCGGTTTAGACGATTCAAAAGTGGTGATTTCGACTTGAAGAACAGAGAACGCCCAGGTCAATCAAAAATAATTGAAGAAGCCTAATTGTAAGCATTGTTGGAAGAAGGTGATATACAACCCCAACAACAAATAGCAGAGAAGTTAAATGTTGGTCGCCGAACCATTTTTGATCGTCTGCATACCATGAGAAAGATCCAGAAGGCAGGAAAATTAGTAACACATCAGCTGAACGACAGACAGATGGAAAAGCGAAAAATGATGTACGAAGTTTTGATTTCTCGCCATGAAAGAAATACTTTTTTGTGTCGGATCGTGACTGGAGACGAAAAATGGATATATTTTGAGAACACAAAACACAGAAGATAATGGGTTGACCCAGGACAACCATCAATATCGGCCGAAGGCCGAAGCGCTTTGGAAAGAAGACAATGCTGTGCATTTGGTGGGATCAGAAGAGTATCGTGGCCGCAAAATTTTGAAACCAGGTGAAACAGTTAATAATACCGTTTGCTACCGTCGACAAATGATCAATTTGAACCATGCATTGATCAAAAAGTCACCAGAATGGGCTAGAAGCATCATCACATACAGCGAAAGCAGTCAGAGACACCATTTCTGCACTTAGCTGGGACCTCTTGCCCCACCCGCCGTCCGCATTAGACCAGTTGTTTTCATAGATGTCTCACGCACTTTCCATGAAACACTTCAACAATTACGGAGATGTCAAAAAATGGCTTGATAACTGGACCACCTCAAAAGATGTATTGTTTTTCTGGAAGGGCATCCACAAATTGTCAGAGAGATGGGGAAAATGTGCAGCTAGTGATGGCACATACTTTAAATAAACTATATTTCTCCTTCCTCTCAAATTAGAAGTTATTTTATTTTACAATAAATTATAAACTATTAATTGCCACACATGGTAATAGTCTATCCAGATTTAAAGTTGATGCCAATTGAATTATTACCAACTAAGGTTTTGAAAAAATTCGTATCATTCGTTAACACGAGATGAGTTGCATTTAGCGAAATTGCTAGCTGGATATACAAAGATATTGTTACAGTTATTCATGGTTGAACATACTGATCTCAAGGATGTAGGTAACATCACGGACTGGCTAAGAAACAGCATAGAACGGACATATAGAATATTGAGGTTGCTTGCTCTTCGGTGTCAGCATAGAACTTCATTAACGATGAATTTTTGTTGTCAGAGATAATAATTTTATTATCGCCTTTATATATCGCCATTTTCTTTTACATTACTGCATTTCATATATAAAGATTAATAGCCGCTTGTCAATCAGTACTTTGCTCTAAAATTAAAATAGTATAATCAATAAGTAGAATAGTATGAATATCTACACTTATTAATATGATTGAAAAAATTATTAAGAGAGACGTTTGATGAATAGCTGGTCTAGAAATAACTTTAGACAAAACAAGGGTGATTGAAAAAAGAACCAATTCAAGGAGAAAAAAGAACTGGATAAACGGCGATAACAATATTGAAGTAAATAAAAAAAATATGAGTCTGAAAATAACATCACTGGAGATATCCGAAATCGTATTATGAAGGTTAACAAAGTTAATTATTCCATGCATTCCATCCTAAGATCTAAACTTATTCAAAGGAACAATTAAGATCTATAAAACACTCATTCGGTCAGTAGTCACTTATAGCTGCGAGACGTGGATCCTCACAAAGAAAACAGAAGAGAATACTCAGGAGAATTTTTGGTACTGTGAATGACAATGGAATTTGGAGGATCAGGTATAGCTTCCAACTCAAGCAATTGTACAAGGATCTGGACATTGAAGAATATGGGAAAGCTCAGAGATTCGGATGGACGGGACACATTGCGAGAATGCCACAATACCGAATACTAAGGAAAGTCATGTAGGGGCGAATAGGGAGTAATAGAAAATAGGTATACTGTACATCAGAAACTGGCAAGTGGCTGCTAGAGATCAATCCGGTTGGAGGCGAAGGTTGAAGGAGATAAGACTCGCTGATGCGTTGTAGTTCCACAAGAAGAAGAATAAGAACAAAATGAGACGTTGCATAAAGTCGTTTTTTGTTATATAAACATACATACGAATTGTGAGTTGACTTTTTATTAATAGTTACGTAATTTTGAAAACAAAAATAATAAGACATTAGTGACGTTATTGACGCCAACCAAAATTGCATCGTTAAATTTTTTTCGGCCAGTAATGTTGCCAACGATTGAGGTTTGCGTCCACTGCTTGATTTCTTGTAACCACTTCAAATTTAATTGGACTCTCAAAATTCAACAGATTATACAACAATGTATTTTTGGAGCATGTGTTCTGGCACTTTTCCTAAGTTTAGTAAATAGTTTCGCTTATAGGGATTATTAAAGTATATTCTTTTTCATCACGTTACAGTTTGGTGAAAGAAATTATAGTCTTTCGTATTATGAAGCAGATTTGGTAAGTATATGCAAGGCATTAAACATAAATTTCCAATAGTATCTGTTAATCTTGTCAGATGAATTGAGTTTGCAGATCAGTTAGTAGCTGAGCGCTGTTGGACCGCCCCATCATTGGACAATATCGCGGAAGTAAGACGGAGTATAAGAGAACATTCGAATTGATTTTTTAAGGTCATTCTCAGTAACTCAACATTTTTCAGATGACTAGGTGGAGAAGTCTTATAAACCTCAATTCCTTGAAAGTCGTAAGTCTTATAAAGTTCCATTAACTCTGCAATTCAAGACAGCTGATAATGATTTTTTCCGACCAAGCGCGCTTCTGGTTTAATAGGTTAGTGAACAAACATTTCTGCATAATTTGGGCCGATGAAAATCTCAAATGATTCACAAGTTACCTGTTCATACTCAGAAAGTCTCTGTTTGGTGCGTTTTTTTTTGTGCTGAAGGAGTGATAAGTGAAAATTGTGTTACTGTTAACGGTGAATGTTATAGGAATTGCTAAAAAATACATTTGGCCTGAACTGATAAATGTGGATATAAGCAATAATTTATTTCAACAAGACTTGTTACACTTCTCGTCAGACAAACGATTTATTACAAGAAAAGTTTCTTATAATATGACCTTGGGTTATTTTTGTGGGGTTATTTAAAATCTCTAGTCCACAGAAATAAATCCCAACCCGACAATTATAGACCTTAAACGATATGTGTATATTCCGGCCACTATTGAAAATATATCACGCGATATGTGAAAAAACATTGTCTCCCGCATTCCACCAGACGAAGATAAAATAAAACTTACCGGATTATCACTTGTCGTTATCATTGTGCTTTATTTTGAAGTTCTGATACTCTTATTGGACAACCCTTTAATTGTAAGGATGTGATTTAGACTACACTTTCACCTTCTACCCGGCGTGGCGGTTTATAAATCTTATATTTGTGAAGAAATGGTCCTTGACCATTGCTTAGAAAAAACATTTCACAGTCTAATCTCTTATGTAATTTTATTGTTATAACAGTACCTTTTAAAACGCCATTGATGTTTAAACGATTTCAAGTTAGCGGCATAGTTTTTCTTATAGTAATATGTCAAGTTTCTAGCCAATTAAAGGCCATTTCCGGCACGTACTGCTTTTCTTGTTCAATCAAAAGAAAAACGCAAGTGAAAGCCGGCGTGCACTTGTGGAAACTTACGGTGACGATGTCCCACCGCAATACGCTTGTGGGCGTTGGTTTAGACGATTCAAAAGTAGTGATTTCGACTAAAAAGACAAAGAATGCCCAAGTAAGTCGAAAAATTGGCGGGATCAGAAGGGTGTCATGTAGCATAAGCTTTTGAAAACAGGTGAAACAGTTAATACTGTTCTCTATCCTCAGCAAATGATCAGCTTGAACTATACATTGATCGAAAAGCGACCAGAATGGGCTACAGGATAGGGAAAAGTGATTTTGCAGCACAACACCGCCCCACAGCAAAAGCGGTCATAGACACCATTTCTGCACTTGGCTGGGAACTCTTGCCGCACCCGCGTTGGCCCCTTCGGACTCCCGCTTGTTTTCATCGATGTCTCACCCACTTTCCATGAAACACTTCAACAATTACGGAGATGTCGAGAAATGGCTGATGACTGTACCACCTCAAAAATGTACGCTTTTTCTGGGAGGGCATCCACAAATTGCCAGAGAGATGGGAAAAATATGCAGCTAGCGATGGCACATACTTTGAATAAACCATTTTTTACCTTTCTCCAAAATTAAACCTGTTTTGTTTTTAAGAAAAAATTAACAATTATTAATACAACATATTTTCGGGACTGTTTTGGTTATTTTATTCCCAATATTGGCACAAAAGTACAAGAACTTTAAACTGTTTTATATTTTTTCAAAAATTACAACATATATTTAAAATAGTTTAACAATAATTAATATATGAATGAGACGACTAAGTCATGTCGATGAGACTAGTCAATTGAAGTCATTAATTAGTAGTTGCACATTGTGTTGATCTATTCTCGCTCGTTTATCTTTTTGCTATTTCGTTAGTTGCTTTTGAAATCAACGCATAACAATTTCTTTACCTTTTATGTTAAATAATGTATGTTTATACGACTCAAATACTAAAAATAGTATTATTTGCCTACTTTTATTTTATATATTTATTGTCGTGTAATATATTAAACCATTAACGGAATTCTCGAAAATCCCTAAATAAAATGCTAAAAATATGTTTGTTCTGAAATGATGTTGACGTATTTAGAATGCCTTGATTCCCGAAAATAGCTTTAAATTATGTAAATCTGTTGAAAATCTCGATAACTTACAACTAGAAATGTTGAGAAGCGCATTAGAAGCTTGGAAAAATAATAAAGCAAAACTCAACTGGGAGCGATAGGATTGTGAAATAAAGGATAGAACTTGCAGGCGACTATGGAGTAACAATAATCCGTCAGATGTACAGCAATTTTGGGTTTTACGAATGTGGCCGATAGACTAGATACTACAGAACTATTGCTTTTACAAGTCAAGGAAATAAAATCATGATGTATAGATTATAGAAACGACTGAAACCATATCTTCTCCCATACATTCACCAGGAACAAGGTTTTTTTATCAAAAGCACTTGATATCGTTGTATCACAGGATAATTATACCGGAGCACCTTATTTTCCTCATAAAATCACTGTATATACATGCTTATGTTCGAGTCAATGTTGAAATTTCCAATCAATTCCAATTTCAAAATAGGAAAAGGAATCCGTCAAGTCTGTGTCCTTTTTTCTATATTTTCTATGTTTATGGGAATGAATGTTTATGAAAATGGAAGGTAACAGAACATTGGTTCGGGAGGGGGCTATCAAACTTGTATGAAAAAGAGGAATATCATATATATATATATATATATATATATATATATATATATATATATATATATATATATATATATATATATATATATATATATATATATATATACATTAGACTCGCCTTAAAAAACTTGAGTTGCAAAAATTTAAGAACAGGGGCCAGTGTCGAATCTTAGCTTCCTGTAAAATTTAGATAGGGTCATGATGCTTGGAAACGAGCTACGAAAAGAGAAGGCTGTAAAATATTTGAACCCCTAATGCATATTCAATAAACACTTCTCATTGGGAGACGAATATCACAAATATTTCAGAGTGACGCTCGTAACCCATTAATAATTTCATTACTTTTGCGCCTCTCAAACTAACAAAGTAACGAAATGTTTGTAAACTAAAGTGAAATAATCTATATTTTAATAAACTTCTGAATGAAAGCAGTAATATCACGTAATGCGATTATATAATGTCTGTATATGGATTCATTCTTATTCATGCCACTGCCATTTAAGGAATGCGCTTATAAATATCACTGACTCTCTGCATATATTATAATAATGCACATTAAGATTATATTTTTGCGGCGTCAACCCTTTTGTGAACTGGTACTTGATTAACATACAGCGTATTGTTGTTTTAACTACACATATTTTATAAATAATTCAGACAAAAAGAGGGAAACAAAGTAAATTATATATATATATATATATATATATATATATATATATATATATATATATATATATATATATATATATATATATATATATATATATAGGGTGTTTTCAAAGTTGATTCATTTATATAAAAGTTGCAAAATAAAGAGGTTATTAACAGTTATTAACAAAATTTGAAAAAAACCTGCCGTTTTCATATTCTCGACCATTGCGTTGTAAAAACATAAGGTATTTGTTTACTTCTGATATTGGGTATGACTCGTTTTCTTGTACGATATTTCTTTTGAGTGCGATGTTCGATTTGACCAGTGGTAATAATTCCTTAATCCTGCATGTTTAATTTTTGGATAATTTCTGCGATTAAAATGACACACGTTTATGAAAATAATGAACTAGTAGACATAATAATAACTTACGGGGAGTGCCAACAAAATGCAGCCGCAGCATGTCGTTTGTTCACGGATAGGTTTCCTTTAAGAAATCATCGGGTTCCGCGGATGGTTGTAAATTTAGTTACAAGACTTCGGGACATAAGGTACTTAAAGACACAACGAGTAGGTCACACTGGAAGACCTCCTTCACGCGAAATGGTAGAAATTAAATAAGAAATTTTAGTAATTCCCCAAAACGAGCCACTAGATCTATAGCAGTTGAAGTTGGTCACAGTAAAGTGACGAAGACTATTCGACAAGACCACTTTTTTGCCTATCATTATCAATGGGTACAAGCATTAGAACCCGAAGATGATCCTAGAAGAGTTGAATTTTGTCAGTGGCTTTTACATCAGTACAACCAAATTTATTTTGGCTACCGACGAGGTCACATTTACAAGAAATGGAGTAAATAATTTCCACAACAACCATTTTTTGGCAGTAAAACATCACCATGCTTTGAAAAGAACTACACAAATTTTCAGTAAATGTTTGGGCTGGCTTAGTAAATGGCATACTTATTGGGCCTTTCTTCCAGGTCAACTGACAGGTGAAAATTATTTAGGCTTTTTTCAAAACAATCTGCCACACTTATTACAAGATGTTCATTTAAATGTTAGTCAAAATATGTGGTTTCTACATGATGGAGCTCCGCCACATTTTAGACGAGAAATTCATGAACATTTAAATAATGACTTTCCTAACAGACGGATAGGGCACAATAAACTCATTTCTTGACCTGTATGCTCCCCGGATTTAATGCCTCGCGACTTTTTTCTGTGGGCTATTTAAAAAAAGTTAGTTTATCACGATGGAAAAGTAAATACTGTGGAAGAAGTACAACAGCGCATCGAAAACGCTTGTGATGTTATTCGTGGACACCGGGATTTTATTTTTGATGCGTGTAGTGACGCGTGGATACGCCAAGCAACAATTTTTGTAACATTTTTGTTTTTGTTTTGTAATTCTGTAACTTTTATATAAATTATTTTTACTTCTCTTTGCGAGTTTACTGTTTTCAAATTTTATAACTGTTAACAATTTTTTTATTTTGCAACTTTTATATAAATGATTTTTCCTAAAATGACTTATTTTTACGAGTTCTAGAACCTGTTAAAATAAATTACTCAACTTTGAAAACACTCTGTATATACAGTGTGTCGCATTTAAGATGAAAACACCCCCATATTTTCGCTATTTGAAGGAATACAAAGAGGGGTAATACCGGGAGGTAATACAGAGGTGGTAATATCGGGAAACCTTGGAAGCCACAGTTCAAAAGGGCTGTTTCTTCCTATCTAGCGCATAGGAAATTTTTGTTTTAACCATTGACGAGCAACAAGAGGAAGATTTTCAATTGCATCCCAAAATTCCCAATCGAAGAAATTAACTAAACGACCAGCATTCAATGGTTCATTAAAGACAAAAAGGATCCATTATGCGGTTTCCTAAAATCCCACACCAAACATTGACTTACTGATAATATTGGCCTTTGCAAGGTCATTTAAAAAATTACTCTGGGCCCAATAACAATAGTATAATCTTTTATTATCATCACCTTTTTTCACTGTATGTAAGAACTTCGGTTTATAGGGCTTGATTTTGTGACCAAAGAAACATCTTCTGATTTTATCCTTGCTAATATTCAGTTGAGACGATAAATCTCGAAGGCTCATGCATGGATTTACTCTATTTGCTGCTAATATATCATTATTTTCAGGATGCGGGTGTATTCAACGAGGCTGGCCTATTTGATGGATTTTAATTACACTGCCAGTTTAATTGAGGAAAGCATTTAGAGCGGCTGCTTTTCCATGAGTAATGGGAGTACGTTGGGTATGTCTCCTGTTAAACTCTGCAGCAACTTATCTGCACCAAAATAGCCGGATTATTTCGTTTTTTTCTTTTAAAGTCGAAGGCATTTTTATTGTGATTACTGACTAGAACTTAACGTAATAAACTCAAAGTTTAATATGACATTTAACATTAGTGTCAAATTACTACTTTTCATGGCACACTCATTATCAAATTAAAAAATAATTTTGTGTATAGACCAAAATAATGAAAATATTAAAAATGTCATGAAACTTGGCATACGAGGTTAAAATGATATTCTGAACAACTTTTTCTTATAACTTTTTTCGATATCTCTTAAAGTTCAGATTTCAGTTGAGTATCTTAAAAAATGTAACCCATCAATCTGTATGACTGTACAAATATTCAAATATGTATTTCTTCAAATAGCGAAAATATGGGGGTATCTTCATCTTAAATGCGACACATTGTATATAAAGAATGATTTTTTAGTATATACGAACTTCCAATAGGGGTGCAAGTTTGTAATTATGTCTCAATAGCCTGTCAAATAATCATAGCCCGTCAAATAACATCAGAGCAACGTTTGCAAATTGTCGAAATTTATTATCAAAATTAGTGTTCTGTGCGCCAAACTTATAGAACACTTGAATTTTATGGTGCACATTATCAGTGAGTTTTAAAAATGATGAACTGATTCAATGATAGAGGCAGCATTAAAAGTCGTCCAAAATTAGGAAGACAAAAACAAAAAGTAATGACGAAAATTCATTGAATGTTTTAATTGAAGTAGTAGACAAATGTAAGGTGTCTGTGCATATTTTTCCCATCATAACATCGCAAAACTCAACTTTTCGATCAATATCATCTTCATTTAATTCTTGTAGTAATTGCATTTTGTTCAAATAAAAATCTCTTTTTATTATTTTTAGGACTCTGCGTTCTGCGTTATGTTATGATTTAAAGTCTTTTACATCAATTAAAACATTCAGTGACTTTTAATGCTGCCTGTATGATTGAATCTTTTCACCGTTTTTGAAACTCTTGACTTAGTGATGATTTTATTCGCGTGTACTTCATTAAATACTCGACAAACTTCAACATAAGTGCATTTTCTGTCACCGTATCCAACAATTGTTATTATCTCAGTTCTTTCTCTAAGAGTTAAATACATATTAATTCCATATACAAATTGAAAGAAATTTGAAATTCACAAATTAACGTTAACAGTCAAGTGTAATCAAATACTTCATCTGTCATCCATTGTTTCATAGCCTACTAAATGAAAAATATAATTACCCTAAAACAGGCCGAAACACCTTTTAGCCATTTTTTAAAACCTATTTTACAGTACTATAAGTACTGTTGCCATTAAAAAAAAATCAAGTTAGTCTTGGATTTCAAATATGCGTTAAGAAAAACAAAATGAAAATATACCCAAAAATGGGCAAAACGTTTCCTGCTGTTTGTGTATAAAATTTCATTAAGAAATCTCAAAACGTTCTCGAGATATTTGACCGTATCATACATAACCGAATATACATAATAGCAATAATCACCATGTCATCCATTCTTTTCATGTGCCTAAACCACATCAATCGTATTTTCTCTATCTGTTCTATAATGCTTTCGTCTATGTTCATGTTTTCTCTTATTGAATCATTTCTTTTTCTGTCAAGCCGAGATTTTCTACCACTACACCGCAGGAAGTTCATTTCAGTCGTGATGTATTTGTTTCTGTCATATGCCATGTTTCCGCTCCATATGTTACTATACAGTGAACAATGTTCGTATATGTTTTTTCTTGTTTTTCTTGTTTTCTTCATTGTTTTGTCCCATAGAATTAAATTAAACTCTCTGATTTTTTTCTACTTTTATTTACCCTTTACTTTTTTTTTTCATGTTACTCGCATGTTAGTTTAATATAATATCCAAATATTTACATATTTTTACAACTTTTAATCTGTTGTTTTCCATTCAAGCTCTTTAAGATGTTTGTTGCTTACTACTATCTATTCTAACTTATTCGAACTTATGGTTAGTTTTGCAAGCTGACTAAAAACGCGTATTTCCTAAGAGGCCACTCACCTGTCGATAGCCTTTTTGAAGGACTAGGAGGTTAAGCATAAATTAAGGGTTGATGGCTTGAGGAAGGTGCTGATGAGGAAGGCTTAATCGATAACTGATGTCTGCGGTTCGGTATCAGTCGATTATCAAATAATATTAATGTTAGTTTTAATGTAATAGTAATTTTTATTGCAATTTTTGTCATAAAATGATTCGTTACGAAGTTAAATCAAATATTGCATGTGTTTGATGAAAGTTATTAATACGGTAGTAATGGAGTATTTGGAGCCACAAAACCTATTAATCATTAAAATACTGTTAGGTATTTATTGATACTTCAATATGAATTATTCGAATTACAATTTGATATACATATTTGAAATAAACTTGTACAATAAACAACATTAGTTAATTCAAGTGTTGTTAGTTGAAGGTTCAAATATCAGTACAAAAAAGATGCTAAAGGTCTGTCTTCTTTTATTATCGTTGACTTCGCTGATATCGTTATTATCGTTGAGTTTAACCAACAATTCGTCACTTCATTTTAAAGAAAAATGGTCCTTACAACAAGGATCAAAAACTTGTTATCGACAAAAAAATTGTTATTGATTTAAGTTATTAAATCAGCAATCGGAAAGCTATGTGGGAAATATGTGAAAAAGTAAAATTGATTCAAATATGTGGAAAAGCACATTTGGCAAAAATTAATTGGTTATTATTTATTGAATAAAGTACAAATAAACTAATGAACTTCCAGCTCAGCAAACATTTTTCCAAGTTTTTCAAGACTTGGATACGAGTCGTGTGATTCCAAAATTGCAAGAGTGTGAGCTGCAGCAAGAAATCGGTCCTGAACTCGAAGAATAAATTACATATTGTTGAAGATGATTCTACCAGAAGCATTCGTGTGGTGCGCAAAAAGTGGAGTTTTCCATTGCATTCCACATAGACCACTAAAACAGCAATTACTCTACCTTTATCATTAACATTGAAGAGATATACCACTAAACACCAAATCACTTTTTTTTTAACTGCTCGACGCATGTTTCGCTAACCATGTTAGAAACGTGCATCGAGCAGTTAAAAAAAAGTGATTTGGTGTTTAGTGGTAAATCTCTTCAAGGCTAGTGTTTCACACCAAAGGTTCCTATAGAAGAATTGATCTACCTTTACCACGTACAAAAGGTACATGTGTTTCTGAATGTGAAAAATTAATGCAAGTAGTTTCAACTTTGACATTAAGCGAAAATAATGTGTAAGTTTTCCTTTTTTTTTGTAACAAAACAAACAAAAATGTATGCGGAAGCGTATGACTAAAAATAACTGACTATAAAAATGTATTTTATTTTCAAATACCTTAAGATGCCAATGCAACAAAACGTAAATTCCCATGTGGTATGACCACACCTATTCAACTTTTCCGTTCAACATGCGTTTCAACGTACCTTTCAACTTGCGTTATTGCATGTGTTAGTGCATGCATCCTAGCGCAGGGTAAGATGTATGCCTCCTTCCTGTCCACATGTTTGCGTCAGTTTCATTCAATATTTCTGGCGAATTCAGTTCAGTTCAAAAGACGGTTTTTTAAAAACTTTAAAAACATTATATTTTGTAAGTACCTACAGATGTATTCATGAAACTGAACATTGTCATGTTAGCCGGTATCAGTGTTGCTGTGCTGGTGTTGATAAGAACACGGAAAATATGGAAAAAATACAGAAAATCTTTATGGGCAAAGGAATATATAGAATAATTATTACAATTTACTAAAGGAAAATATATAATAAAAAAATTTTCCTTACACACTCAATTTACAATTTTATTACATTTTATTTTATTTAATCTAAAAGTCGTACCGTTAGGTGTAGGACTGATAATTTACATTTCAGCATGGTGGTATTTTATAAATTTTTACCCTCCGTGAGTTTCTATCCATGCTAATTTTCTAACCTTATTCCAATAAATTCGTCGTGTTTCTGCTGCTTTTCAAACTTGTTGTTCCCAGCTCAGTCTTTGATGTCCAACTTTTTTCCTCGTGTTTTCGCTTCATATGTTTCTATTGCTAATCTATCTCTCTTCATTCATTCTGTGAATGTGTCCTAGGCAGCTCAGTTGTTTTTTTTTCTATAGTTCTTTCTATTGATTTCGTTTCCAGTTGATCCATTACTCTCTCTATCCCTTCTTGTAATTCCCTCTATTTTACGTAGGAATCTCATTTCTGCAGGTGTAATTCTACTTTTGTCTTTCTTTGGTAAGGTTGTTGGTAAGATTCGCTGCCATATATGATTGATCGTCTCACCACCTTCTGATACACCTTTGCTTTTACCTCTTTCAGTATCTCTTTCTTTCCTAGGAATGGTGTTTTTTGGGTTTGCCTGCTGTTCCAATTTTTTCGTTTATTTCATCGTAAATTTTTCCAGGATCCAAAATGTGCCAAAAGACTTCTTTATTTTTGTTCCTGCAATTACCATTGATTTGCTTTTGTCAATATTTATTTCCGTGTTTTAATTAGACTTCTGGCGAGTACAGAATAAACATTTATTTAAAAATAACGAAAAAATTTAAATACTTCTGTTACACTCTAGTGTAAGAGAGAATGAAAACAGGATTTTAAAGATATGACTAGGAGTAATCTTATAATTCGATATTAACTATACCGATACACCTCAAAAACAAGACACAAAAGCAACTTGTGTTACTGTCATTTTCTTCAAACTCTTTTGTTACCATCGGCATTGATGCCGCCAAGATTTAAACGTAATTTTAAAGTGTAATGTCTAGCAACACTCGGTAACATTAAATTACCAAAACTACGTATAGTTTTAAATCTATTCACATTGATAATATTTTATTCTCAGTAGACACTTAACTTGTTTATTTTTGTTGTTTATTTAATTAAAAATTTAGTAAATAAAATCTGGGAGATGTAATCGCCAAAACGATCGTGTTCAAACGACCCGAACACTTTTTGTTACGTTTGCGGCGAGTATACGATGAAAAAGTTTGGAAAACCTATATCTGAATTTGTGCAAAATGCGTATTTCGTTTACTTTAATTTGAAAATCGAAAGCGTTAATAAACCATGGAAAATTATTTTCCAAGATTGTAGAAAATATAAATAGATTGATAAGTCAGAAATAAACAAAAATAATTATCTGAAGTAGTAACTGGAGTTAGTCTAATTCGATGAGATCGATGTGGATCGATGAGATCAAGTACCATATTTTTTCGGTTAATACCATATACTAAGCAAAAGCCATGGACTAAGCAAAAATAACAGGCATCGTAGTGATTTTTTGGTCCTCCACTTTTTTTAAAGTTTTCGACGCACATTTCGCTAACCATGTTAGCATCTTCAGAAGATGACTTAATGTCTCTCTGGAGATTAAATCATCTCCTGATAATGCTAACATAGTTAGCGAAACGTGTGTCGAGAACTTTAAAAAAAGTGATTCCGTGTTTAGTGGTAAATCTCTTTGAGTTTAGTGTTTCACACCGAAGGTTCAAACAGAAAAATTGAGGTACACTAAACTTCAATTGACTTCTTTTACCATTCGTCCATTGCTTCAAATATTTACTACACATTTTGAAAACATTGTTTGGTTTTCCAAAATCACTACGATGATTGTTATTTTTGCTTAGTCCATGGTTTTTGCTTAGTATATGGTATTAGCTGAAAAAATATGGTACTTGATCTCATCGATCCACATCGATCTCATCGAATTGGACTAACTCCAGTTACTACTCCAGATAATTATTTTTGTTTATTTCTTACTTATCAATCTATTTATATTTTCTACAATCTTGGAAAATATTTTTCATTAATCCATTACTCTAAGTCATGAAATCTATAAATATACTTTGGTTGTTTTGTATATTTTTTTTCTGCACAACGATAGGGACATCACAAAAATATTTTTTTTGGAATATAGCCAACAAATGTTTGAGGATTCCACAACACTAAATAGAAACTATAAACAAGGAGTTAATTTTAAAATACTGTTGATATGTCTGCTGCGGTTAAAAACTTTTAAGAATATATTTTTCATATTCTTTTTATATCTAATAGTTCTTTATTTCTGTTAGAGTAGTTCTTAAATTTAGATAATACTGTGATAAGAAACGAAAAAGATGAGAAGGTATGTTGCATATGATATATTAATAAGTTCAACTGCTTTGAGTTTTGGAAGTTTAACTTTGACCTGATGGTACGCGGTTTAAGATCCCACTGTAATAGATCGCGCTTTCTCTGTTAACCAGACCAAGCAGCTCTTTGGGTACACTTTGAAGAGTGCATCCGGTCAAGTTTAGTGTACATTTAAAAGTAGCTGAAATAAGATTATACGTACCAACGCTTTTCTAAAGAACCCATCACGGAATGAATTGTGGTTATTCCCCAAACTGAAACTGGCCTTGAAGAGAAGGCGTGTCGAAACAATTTTGAACATTTAGAAGGTTTTGATCAAAGTTTTGAGGGATTTCAAAAAATGTGAACCTAAACTTTTCTAAAAATTTGTATAGGTGCTTGACTTGACTTTGAAGTTGATAGTGACTCACAGTCAGTCTTAAATAAGAAGTTATGAAAAATATAAGTAGTTATCATCTTGTATGTCATTTCGCACTAGTTATCTTTTCTTATGAACAGACTATGTAAATCACCTGAATATGGCCGATTCTGTGGCAGGATTTCTATAAATTCTATATTTCACAATAAAATGACTTTCCGGAAATTTTGCAAACTATAGACATTTTGTTTTTCTTTATCACTGGATAATTATAGATTATAACGATGAGATTAAATACCATATAAAGTTTTTTCATCCAGCATATAGTTTTATATAATAGACACAAAAGCTATTATGATTGCTATTATGATTGAACTACCTAAGTTTCTTCATTGCATTTATTTATTCTGAAGGTTATTTATTATTATTATTTGGAATTACATTTTTTGTCAAAATTATCACTTTTTCGCTAGTATAAGCTTGCTTATCTTCCGATGTACAACATTAGATATCTGAAAGATCTGCCAGGCCACAAAAAGTTGGAACAGGGACGCCTTCTGAATAAGAAACAGGTCATTTATCAAAAATCAGATCGGGATCGGTCATTTTTTCGGTTAATACCATGTACTAATCAAAAGCCATGGATTAAGCAAAAATAACAGTCATCGTAGCGATTTTTTGTCCCCTACAAATCATTGGTACACTAAACTTCAATTCACTTCTTTTACCATTCATTACCTTAAATGTTCACTACACATTTTGAAAACATTATTTGGAATCCATGATCTATCAGCGACTTTGATTTTCAAGTTAAAGTAAGCGAAATACGCATTTTGCAATATAGGTTTTCGAAGCTTTTTCAACAAAAATTGTTCGGGTCGTTTAAACACGATCGTTTTGGCGATATCTTCCACGTTTTATTTACTAACTTTTTTAATTACACAAACAACAAAAATAAAAAAGTTAAATGGTTACCGAAGAGAGAATATTATCAATGTGCGTAGATTAAAAGCTGTATGTACTTTTGATAATTTAATGTTACTGGGAGTGTTGCTACACACATTATACTTTAAAATTTCTTTTAAGTCTCGGCGGCATCAATTTTTTTTATTTATTTTGTAGACCTATGTTATCAAAGGTTTAATCAATTATAAAGTTTGAAGGTAACGGAAAAGTTTTGAAAAGACTATGACAGTAACACATGTTGTTTTTTTACTTGTTTTTGAGGTGTATTAGTATAATTAATATCGAATTATACGATTACTTTTAGTAATATCTTTAAAATCCTATTTTCATTCCCTCTTACACTAGAGTATAACAAAAGTATTTGCATTTTTTCTTTATAAATATATATAATTATATAAATAATTATATAAATATATATAATTTAAATTATAAATAAATGGTTATTCTTCACCCCCAGAGGTCGAACCAAATTTCAACTTTTTGCTCCGACAAATAAAAATGCCTGATTCCACTACGAAATATTCAGTTGACTATTGTAAACAGAAAATTAGTGAAATAAGTCGCGAATTTAAGGCAATCATTAGACATTATTTTACATAATGGCTTTAATAAGCGACTGGCTTTACTGTTGTTGAGATTTGCGAAGGTGGTGCCGTATCAATCCGCACCGCTCAGCTCTGGTTCAAAAAATATTTTACAACTTTAGATGTTAAAATTTTCTCATATATGGATTTTTTAGATAATACCTTTGACTTTGATATTTGTATACACTAAGAGTATATATAGAAATATTTGTAATTTATTATATACGAGGAAACAATATTGATTATACACGAGGATTATTTAAAAATTTCCTCGACCTAACAAAAAGAACACAGGACACAGAAAAACATTATTAGGGGTAATTCAATACATCTAGACCAACGATATTTCAACTTTTCAATGCCTTCAATTTTATTTCTTTAAAGTAGCAATTGTCTTATATTTGATCTAATTCATCTATTAATCAGCGTGCCCGTTCTTCAGGTTTGGAATGAGGAAGTAATCACTTGGAGCCACATCCACCGAATATGACGCATTCGGAGCCGTTTGGCGCAAACGGCGCTTCGAGCCGTATATTATAAAGTTTTACAGCCAGAACGTCTAAGACGTGTGTGTGTGTGTGTGTATGTGAATATATCATAGTGAAGGAGCATGTTTTGAAAAATATGGAAGTTTAGTTTGAATAACACGATTGAATTAGTCCAGTAGTTTTCCAGATAGTCTGTCTATCAATACCACATCACGAGAACCCCAGAAAACCGTAGCATGGATATTCGTACAGATGGAACCGTTTTCGCTCTCTTTGGCGCACTTTCACCTGCTCTCCTCACCCACTGTTTTACTGCTGCTTCGTCTCTGGCATGAAGAATCTCGGCATGATCGCTTTTAAATAATTCTAAACGCTCTTGAGAACTGTTCATTCGAATGCGTCATTGATCAACTGGTAATAAAGGAGGTACCCATCCAACGAAAATCTTTTCGTAGATTGGAGACATAGTATAAAATGTAGTGAACATGGTCTATCGAAATGTTTACAATGTTAGCTAGCTTACTTGCCTTTAATTGGTGATCATTTAATATGGTGATTGTGGAAATTTGTACGAATTTTATCAATCATAGCGGTTTTTGGAATCCTGAGCATTCATCATTCATCATCATATTTAATGGATTTTTACATTTTAATGGTTAATTGCATTAAAGTTTAGCTTTCACCGCTGAAAACGAATGGGGCCAATCGTTTAAAATGAAATCTAACTTTTATTGTATGTCCGTCTAAGTTAAATCGTCAAAAAAAAACACTTTATGAGAGCTCAATCTTCAATTTTATAAATTTTTCAGAAAACGTCAAAACTGTTTGCTATTGCTTTACTCGACCACCACAAATAGGAAGCTGAACTCACGCGTCTGAAACATCGCAATATGCCGGAATTTTTCGAACGATTTCCGTAGATGGAGGAGATTAAGTCCGTACATTTTAGATATAATATTCGAGAACTAAAAGACATTTAGGATTAAATGCGCATCATCGATAGAGGTTATTTAGTGACTGAACCTATTGCTTAACGTGGACCTGGCCTTACCCAACCTCTTTCTGACATGACTATGGTATGATTCTTTATCTTGCCTTTTGAAATCCAGTTTTTAGATCTGGTCTTTTCTCGAAGGGTTATCCATCCAAGTATTAACCGTATAAAGTGACGCTGCATTCTAACCTTCGATATTTTAAAACCTGTACATCCATTTTCTGAATACTTGATTAAATGAGTAAATCAGAGAATAAATTATAAGATATATTTCAGTAATATTTGTAGCAGTGTAGCAATCTTTAACAGAGATTAGTGACGCCATGAAATTATTGGTAGTGATCCTGAAATACTCTATTACTGAAATACTCGATACTAAATAACCTATTGCACTAGGTATAAATATAACCGCTTCCGTTTAGACACATCGTGTATAATAATTTTTTTCATCCACTTTTAAACTTATTGATTTCTTTTTGCTACTCAGTGTAGAACAAGCATTATTCACGTTTTTTATTTCATAATTTTTGGCTGTCAGTCAAAAAGTTCAACCATTCCAATCGAGGCACGGACTATTAGTCCGTTCAGGAATTTCGTGCATTTTTCAGTGTCACGAGACGTGGCAAAAATAGATGGGAAAGTCTGACTGCCATTGAAATCGTACTTAGAACTTTTTTTAAAAATGTTATTAATGGTGCCGTAGAAGAAGGAATTAATGAAATCGTTTTTCCGTTAGATAAGTGTTCCAATGGATTGTTGTTTGCGTTAAACGATACTTTTTTACTTGTTTTTTAAGAACAATGTTTGAGATGTTTCCTTTTTTCTAATATATATATATATATATATATATATATATATATATATATATATATACATATATATATATATATATATATATATATATATATATATATATATATATATATATATATACATATATATATATATATATATATATATATATATATATATATATATATATATATATATATATATATATATATATATATATGAACACTTTTGTTGGTTGCTTGACCGGGAAGGGGCCCCACCTATCCCTTCAACTGGATGACATATGTTTCGTCTCTCGATGTTCAGACTCTTCAGGGCGCCGACATATGCCATACCATCAAGAATAGGGAGACCCTATCCACAGCCAACAACCCATGTTTTCGCCGACCTCCCGTCGGATGGCGCATATATGTAGTGTTAGATTTTCTTGGACTACGTCCAATCAGACAGCAGTAGCTGAGTGTCATCACACCCCAACCGTTGGGTTCCACAATCTCATGTGAAACACACAACAACCTGCGTCTCCGCCTAAATGAACACTTTTGTTGGTTGCTTGACCGGGAAGGGGCCCCACCTATCCCTTCAACTGGATGACATATGTTTCGTCTCTCGAGGTTCAGACTCTTCAGGGCGCCGACATATACCATACCATCAAGAATAGGGAGACCCTATCCACAGCCAACAACCCATGTTTTCGCCGACCTCCCGACCTGACCTCTTAATGTCTAATATTGTAGAGTTCTATGAAAATCAAAATTACATTCAAGCGACATCTAGTTTTTGTTTTATGGACTCAAAGTTTTTGGAAGACGTAAAAATAAATTTAAAGCTCAACTTTAAATTGCATGTAAAAAAACTAAAATGTATCATCTTCTGCGAATTCTTTAAAAAAATATCTGATTTATTCTCTTTCTACGGTATGCATTCATGCCATAAAAACGTTTCACTAACTTCACTAATTTGCTAACTTTTGGTATCGGGACGCATTAGGCTGATATTCGATATGCAGGATAAAAATTTGTTTTTGTGTAAACAACACGCGCAAAGCAGGTAAAAACTGTTATCTTCCTCATACACAGAATTGCATCATCTGTTTCTCTATTTCACTAGGTAAACGGAAAACCAGCTCAAAAAACGCGCGCCGTGGTTTTAGTTTTTTTTGTCGAGTCGATGTTCGGAAAGGCTTCCGCAGTCGGTAATATTAGAATTACTAGGTTCTTGGGTAGAACCGCATTTTAGATTTGTAAAATCTCGACGTTTCGGCTTCCATTTTCAAGAGAATCTAGTTGATTGTTAGTTGCTTGATCGGGAGGAAGCTCCACCCATCCCTTACATTGGAGGGCACGTGCTTCGTCTGTTGGTGGTTAACCAAGAATAGGGAGAGTCCCTCTCTACAATCAAACAACTCATATTTTCGCCGACCTCTCATCGGATGGCTTATAAAGCGAGTTTTTTAACTTCTTTGGACTGCGTCCAACGAGACAACAGTAGGGAGTTACACCCCCGATCGTTCCACAATCTCATGTGGAACGCACAACAATCTGCGTCTCCAATGGTTAGTGCAATGGTTAATTGCTTGACCGGGAGGAAGCCCCACCCATCCCTTACATTGGAGGGCACATGCTTCGTCCGTTGGTATGATATATATATATATATATATATATATATATATATATATATATATATATATATATATATATATATATATATATATATATATATATATATATATATATATATATATATATATATATATATATATATATCTTTAGATTAGATGGAGTCGATTAGATTAGACATGCTGCTACAGGTATTCAAAACCAAGCTGTCTGAATGACTTCTTGTTTGCTATTTTTTTCCCAGCAAGACGTCGTTTTAACACCATCCAAAGGTTCTCAATCAGACTTAAATCCGAGGACTGTGAACGCCACTTTAACACTCCAATTACCCATGGTGATCATGTGATTGCATTCGTAATAAACGCATAAAATTTGTTTTGGGTTCTCAATTAGGGTAGAGAGATGCTAGTTGAGCAACTTTTCGCTTGATCTCCTATAACTTTAATAATATGCATCGGATTTAATTGATACTTACTCTGTTAGATTCGTATTTTACTCTTCTCCAAAATGTCTAGCGGTGTAAAAACGATCCGAGTACAAGTTTAAAACTTATTGTCGGAAATGCGGGAGCGCTTCGACTTCGAGATGGGTATAGGGCTAATTGAGCAATGGTTAAAATGGACTTGATGACTGTATAGAATGATTTGGATACAAAATAATTATAATCAACAAGCAAATATTTATTTATTATGATTATTACATACTCATATTGTTATTATATTTCTGGAAAAATAAAATTAAAATAAAACAAAATTAAATCTTTCCAATCTTTGGATTATTATTACACTTTTTATATTTAAAATTATATATTTAAGAATAATTATTACGCAAATAAATATTAAATTAAAGTAGTAACTAATTATGAGATCAAGAATATTGCTAGATGATAAATATTCCCAAATTATTAATCATCTTTGTCTCTATCACAATTAACCCTCAAGAGAAGCACTGGATAAGGGATACCCAGGGGTGAACCCAGTCAGTGAACACAGTAAGGGTATACTCCAGTGCTGTTCTCCAGTTTGTCAATAAATATAAACCCTTACATACCTTTTTGCACAAATAGTGTGTTTTTTTTTATCTTGAAACAGTTTATGCTAAGTATATCATAAATATTATATTTTCTATAGCATTTTTATTGAAAACTATAATTTTTAATTTTTAACATTTAATTATCGGTTTCTTTCATTTTCTATTTAGCTCAAAATGAACACGCTTTCTCGTACTCGCTGTGTGTCTGAAGTAGAAACTTTATATGAGGCAGCTGATATTTTCGATGACAAAGAGAGTGAAAGCGAGACCGAATCGGTTTTTGAAGAGCATCACACCAGTGAACTTTACCTAACTAAATAAATATATTTTTTAAAATAAAGCTAAATTATGTAATAAGTATTAACATTAAGTCCCCTTTCGTGAAAGAAAGTTTTTATCTATTAATTTCGCCTAGATATGATAGTTTGACTAGAACACCTCATTTTAACATTTTTTTTGTATTTTTGCTGATGTTTTCGATGGTATTAGGAATACTATTATTTTTTGGAACATTCTATAGATATAGCCTTTTTCTATACTGATTGATGTTTAAATGATAGATGTTAAAGATATTAATAATGACAGATAGTAATAAGACGGCGTACCCATGTGCTCCTGAATCGGGAAGCACAGAAATGGTTCTATTGAGGGTTAATACAAACATATCTTTTTAAAGTCATTCTGTTAATATTAAATTGTTTGCCTGCAGCAATTACACTAATTTTTTCGTCCTCTACAGCTATTACACTAATGTTTTCGTCCTCTACAGCTTTTAAGGCATCACTCAATTGTTGACTAGTAGCTAAACCTTTTGAGGTCTTTCTTTTATATGTACGCATCCTAAAATGTAATAATAATCATTAATACAATTATCAATATAAGTAATTTTAATTAGTAAACTTTGTGTAGAATCATCACATGCACAAATGAATTGATAGTTATTAATTTATTAAAGAAAAAAATGATTTCCTACAGTGAACATCTAATGGGGCTAGTTGAGTAAGCATTGAACGCGCGTTGCTGAACTAGCCCCAGTTGAGGCAACGAAATAAAAATTAGGTTATAAAAAAATCATAAGAGTTAAAAATAAATAACCATCTATAATCGAAAGAACAATAATTAAGTAATCTTTAAATACTTACGTGGTCCTTATTAACTGTTTTTATACGAGTATAGTAGAAAAATTATGATGACCTGTAATATTTTTTTACGCCGAAAAAAAACAAAGCGCTCTTTTATTTTATCGGATCACCGGACAGCAATTGACAGTCGCGCTATGTATTCCCCTCCCATAACCCCCTCTTTTCTCTTTTTATACTTTTGTTGTAGATTGCTTAGTTTTCGGTATATTTCGGTTGCACCCCTATGATCAACTAGCCTCGCTCTACCCTAAAAAACACATTTTTGCTCAGCAGTACAATGTCTAGCGCGGCCCATGATTACTTTAATATAGTGGAAATACAACAAAATAAATGCAATATTTTATCAAAACTGGTACGCGATAACGTGTATAAAATTAGTACCCTCTTATTTTTTTGACCACTGAATTACGAATCTTTATGAGGAAACAAATTCTTTAAGAAGATAAAGGAGCAATAAAATGCGCTGGTTATATTGTAAACAAAATGTTTGATGGTCAGTCAATATTATCATATATTATTTATTTTGGTAAAAAATTAGAAAAGAAAACATTTTTTCTACCACTCTTATTTTATTGGCCACTACTATATAAAATATCTCATAATAAAATTAGAACGAAATAAATGCAAGATCTGCGAAATTTGTTTATTTTGAATCTCTAATTTTGAAACAGACTGAACAAAAATACTTGATATACACCAATAATTTAAATTTTTTGGTTATTTCCTAATAGCATTTAGTAATGTAAATAAGGATTTTATTTTTCATTCTTAGTAAATCATGTAGTATTAGGAGGACCGGAAAGTAATGTTTCTGCGCTTTCAATATTTGTTTATTATTTACCAGCTGATTGTGTACTTCAAAGTCGTGCTAAAGACATTTTAAGGTTAAAGTGACTTTTTACTTGTAAATAATTAAATTTTATTTTTTATTTCTAATTTTGTGTGAAATCGTCAGCCAAATACCAGAAGAGGTCCATATCCGGCTTTGTATGCTTTTTCATTTTCATAAGGGTAGTAACGCAACAGTTGCTACGAAAAACATTTGCGATGTTTATCCAAGTGCATTGGACATTCGTAAATGCCAAAGGTGGTTTTCTAAGTTTATATCCGATAATTTTGATCTTTCCGACCCGTATCGATCATAAAGACCAACAATTTTGGACAATAACGTGTTAAGGGCGGAAGTGGAAGCAAATCCGTGTTTGGGTCCCGCATAATCTGTCCGAAGAAAACAAAGCTAATCGATCCACCATATGCAACTTATTATTTCAATGGCACAATACAGAAGACTTTTTGGATCGTTTGATCCCTGGAGACGAAAAATGGGCCCTGTATGATGATCCAAAACGCAAAAGGCAGTGGCTCTCTCCGAATGAATCGCTACGAAGTACTGCTAAGCCAGGTTTACATCCTAAAAAGGCGCTTTTGTGTGTTTGGTGGAGTATTTGCAGAATCGTTTATTTTGAAGTGCTGAAACTTGGACTTGGGCAAAGTATGGACAATCTTTAATTGAAAAGTCTCCAGCGATTGTCAACAGAAAAGGCGTTATTCTGCAACACGATAATGCAAGACTGCACTGCGCAAAATGAATCCTGGGAAAAATTATTGAGTTGGGGTGGGAGGTACTTGCCATCGGATTTCCATTTATTCTGATTGCTACAACACGTTTTATGTAACAAAAAATTTGAAAATTTGGATAATATCCAAATTGCCATCTCCAAATATTTTGCTCAAAGACCAATTGATTTGTATCGATCCGTCATTGAAAATTTGCACACTAGATGGCAAAAGGTTATTGATAACGTAAAAAAAAAAATTTTAAAAAACATTACTTTCCGGTCCTATATATTAATATCACAACAGTTCGTAATATTATTATATTTGCTTGGTTTTCTTGCAGTTTTTTAATTCTTTTATGAATTATTACATGTTTAATATATAAATGCATATATATTATATATTTTTTAACTGAGGTAGCCAATACTTGATGGAAATTCATTTTAAATAAATATGCAAAAATTACTATCTAAATTTCCAGTATATTTAAAATTGTATGTATAACAATGGTTTTGACACACAGTGCCTTTTTTAAATACGAACTATGTTAAACTAACAGTAAGAAAAGCAATTACAACCTAAACTGCCCATCGTCCTAATAATACAATTAAAAATGATATTGGGAAATACATTTTTTCAACGTCTCGGAGGGCAATATAAGTTTAATAACGGTGAACCATTCAAGTCTAGCTGGTTCTATTATTTCCTATTATTCTCTCTAAAAGATTCAATTTTTTAGAGTTATTTTCATTGTGTAACATTTTAAAATTATCATTGAAAGTATGATTTTCTAACATTAAGTTTAACAAATTTAACAGTAAGTTTAGTGCAAAAAAAAAAATATTGTTGTTATATTGTATAACTTATTGTACAAGGCTATAGGTTATGTTCAATTTAAAAAAAGTTGTATTTGCACGCATTATTTAAAATTGTATATGCACGGTGAAAGAACGTGCATGTCCAGAACATAAAGTTCTAACTAAAGTTTATACAGTTACCTTAATTATTAAAGAAAAGTTTAAAACAATCAATGTCACGATTTTGTAGCTTCAGCAGGTAATAAATACTCAAACATAAAAAAATTGATATAATATTATAAATAATAATCTTTCGGATATATTTAATGACAGGTGGTTGTGAAGATTTGATGTTTTAGGATTAATACCCCGTGCTGCTTGGAACCATTGATTTCAACGTTTAACAACTTGTGGCACATTTAAAATAATTTTTTTAGTTGTTTTTGTAGTATTCATACAAAATGGTACGAAATAGGCACAACTAATTAGATTTAACATTTTCAATAAATTGATTAAAAACTAAAACACTCCTATCAGCTGTCTGTAATGCTTAGGGGAAATAAACATTGTGACGTCACACGCGCTCGGATTTTGTCATCGGCACTAGGTTTAAAAGTCAAATTTTCAATTTGATAGAACATTTTAAATACAAGGAAAAAAAAAATAAGTATAGTTTTGTTATAAAACTTATATATGATCTTTCCGTTTATGTCAATTTTTTTTTCAAAACCCCAATTGGGATTGGGATATTTAATAATCTGTGTATAAATGAGTTAAATGCTACCGTCTTTTGTGAATAAGGATGGCAAGATTTGTTGTATATAACTAAATCTGTATGTAATGGCTTTTGAAAAATTGCAAAATCATAATTATTGGCTTTTCTAGTAATTGTTAAGTCTAAAAAGTTATTACTATTATATTGCTCTTCTCCAACTGTAAATTTAATATTCAGTTATGGTTGGATGATTAGTGTTGGACATGGATAGTTTAGATTGTAATTACTTTTCTTGCTGTTAGTATGACATAGTTCATATTTGAAAAAGGCATTGTGTCGAAACAAGTGTTCTACATACAATTTTAAATATAATGGAAATTTTAGATATTAATCTTTATTTATTTATATAATTTATGAATAGATTTAATGTTGCCACAATTTAATACACAAAACAATTTAATGTACAAAATTAACAAAAACATCTCTATCTAGGTTAATATTGTTTGAAAAGTGGTGCATTTTATTGGAATATTCTATCGTTCAATCAATATCTCTCGCATATTTACTGAATTATTTCACTGAATTGTTTTCAAATTAGCCTTGTTTGTGGTATAACTAACGTCTAAATTTCTAAGCATCAAATAGTACGAGGTGATTAATTAAAGTAAATATACTGAATAGAGAGAAAAATATTCAATCATAATTTCAATTCTACATTATCTTCTTCAAAGTAGTTGCCTTGAAAAGTCAGACAGCGCTAGAGACGGTTTGTCCACTCTTCATGGCAGCGCTGGTACTCAAATACTAGATACTAGCTGGTGGGTTACGGTCTTCTCAATGTTCTCCAATGGCCCAAAATGGTGTTATTTGAGGTGAATAAGGGGGCTGCCGAGCCACAGTCATGTTTTTACTTCAGAAAAACTCGTTAATTGAAATCGCTGTGTGGCAAGGCACATTGTCATGATGCAGTACCCAGGTGTTCTTGTTGTTCGATCTCACACGAATGACCCTTTTTCAAAGTATTTCAAGAACTCCTCGATAAAAATGAATATTTTCCCGTTTCACCTTGAGACACAAATTCCTTATATATGATCCATGGACTATCAAAAATTGCAAATCAGCATGCTTTTGATCTTCGATTTGCGCTTCGTCGTCATCAATAATGACACGTTCCAGAAAATGAGAGTCATTTCAGTTCGCTCTAAAAAGTCAAAAAAATATTTCCCTTCTGTTGTCCTTTTGATCCTTTGAAAGGTTTTTTAGAACCATTTTCGCGCAGATTTTCTTCATCGTCAATACATTGGGCAAAATCTGATGTACTGTCGTGTGAGTCAAATTCAACTCGTCCCCGATCATTCTGATCATTAACGGTCGATCAGAACCCGGCACAAGATCCCGACTTATAGGGACATTTTCTTCTACCAATCAAATCTCAATGACTTTCTTTCCAGTTTTTTTTTAAAGCTGAATATTAAAGTAATAATATTATACTCTACAATTTCCATATTCATCTATCAAATTACAATGTGATTTCCTTATATTCTTAACTTTGAATTTTAAAGGGAACACTTTAAATGAACTTTAGAGTTGTTAGTTGTTTAAATAAAAAAAAATGTTGGTGTACATAGACATGTGTTTGTAAAACACAACCATTCGCAGATTATAGTTCGAACATAAAAAGATTGAAGTAATAATCTCAGGCTCTAAGATTGTTAAGTCAAAGAACAACTTTGAAATTTAAAATATTTAATTGTATCTAATGTGGGATAGTTCCTAGCCTTTAAACCATAGATTCCTGGACGGTACCGCCTCCCCTTAATCTTGTTCGGGTATTGATAGGTGAATTTCAAAAGAAGCTTGCATCAGTTTGAGCAAGCCAATGTTCAAACGACTCAATGGTGGAACTGCAAATTTGTTGGCAATTTTGACAATCACATTGATACGATCAAAGATGACAACCATTCAATGACAATCACTGTACATTTATACCAAGAATCAAAAAACTGACTTAAATGAAAATAATAGATCTTGATGATCCAAAACTACAACAAAATGCGTGGACAGTTTTATCAGACAGATGTTTAAATGAAATCAATTTTTTCCTACTACTGTTAAAATGCCTTTACTATCGATTGGTTTAAGGGAATCTAAAAGTCGCCTAAAATCCCAAATTAAGCATTAAATACACTTAGGACAGGGTAGAGTGTAAGCTAAAAAATACAAAGCCAAAATTCCAGTAGAGTAGTTGAGCAGATTGAAATTATTTGGAGGGATAAATCAACATTTAAATATTTGAATCAAACAGAAAAGTATTCGTGCGAAGTTCAACAAATGAAGTGACATTTGAAGTATTTACAGATCAAGTGTTTAATATGGAGGTAGCAATATAATGGTAATTTTGGTGGTAATACCAGGTCTGTAAATATGAAACCGGAATTTGCCCATAGATGACCCTAGTTTCCGTCAAATTGCGTCATTAATTGATAAAGATTTTCAGTGGCGATTTTGGCGTGAGAAACGAAGAACGTTGAATACCACCGAAAAACTTGTTTGAAGACAGCGAATTGCAAGCACTGTTGGATGAGGATGGCGCTTAAACGCAACAACTCGCGGATCAATTAAATGTGACATGAAAAACCACGTGACATGTCTCTATACGCTTGAAAGCCATGGGAAAGATCTAGAAGATGGGAAAATGCGTTCCACATGAGCTGAATGAAAGACAGCAGGAAAACCAAAAAACCACTTGCGAAATGCTGCTCGTCAGTTACAAAAGAAAATCATTTGACCATCAAATTGTGACTGGCGATGAAAAGTGGATCATCTTTGAGAATCCTGAGCGTAAAAGATCATGGGTAATTCCAGGCGAACCATCGACATCGACTTTAAGGCCAAATCGCTATAGACGGAAGACAATGCTCTGTGTTTGGTGGGATCAGAAGGATGTGATCTATTATGAGCGGCTAAACCCTGGCGAAAACGTTGATACTGAACGCTACTGACAACAAATGAATCGATTTGAATCTAGCTTTGCGTGAAAAATGGCCAGAATTTCAAAAAAAGGCGACACAAAGTGATTTTGCTCATGATAATGCACCATCACACACCGCAAAACTGGTCAAGGAAACGATTGAGGCATTTAGTTGGAAAATACTTTCGCATGCGGCTTACTCACCATACTTGGCTCCGTCCGATTACTACTTGCATTGCATCGATGGGAGAGGCACTTGCCCAGTAGCGATTCACTTTTTACAAAAATTACTCGATAACTGGTTTGCCTCAAAAGAGCAACAGTTTTTTTGGCGTGGTATCCACAAATTATCAGACAGGTGGGAAAAATGTATAAATATATGAATAATGAATAAAATATTTTTTATCATTTTCATCCCACATTCACAAAAATTCCGGTTTCATATTTACATACCTGGTAAATGTATTACGGGCTAAATAATTGGGGGAAGAGTGAATAAAAAACAATGTATTTATACATTTTTCAGGAGAATACCGTACTTTCGAGTATTAATCTTATCGGGCACAATTTTACCTTCTAACAAAATAATGATTCAAAGCACTCATCCAAATTGTGTGGAGGGTTTCTTGAGCAATATAAATTAATAATACATAAAATAAATAATACAAATAAAATGGCTATCGTAATTATTCAATCTCTCTTATATCAAAATAATTTTGAGACGACCTATACAGAGAACAGTTTATTAAATAATATACAATTGAACCGCCGAAAGATTACCCGTGCGTCATTAAATGACGTCATCGATTTCCCATATCATAGACATTGTCTCAATATGTTCTTTTTCTTCACCGAACGAGAGAGAAGGAGATAAAAAATCTATGTGTATGTATTCGGGTATGAGCAGTACGTTACGATAGCGTTACAGCGGGGTAGGAAGAGAAAGTAACAAATAATTAAAAGGTGTTTGTTCGTACTGGTGGTTAAAAACAGTGGCGGCTCATGAGGAAGGGCGTGGGGGCGCCGCCCCTCCAGCATTTATGACAGTAAACAATGAGAGCAAAACACTAAAAATTTCCGCTATATTTACATTGTATGTATGATAATTGTTTCGACACACAGTGCCTTTTTCAAATACAAACTATACTGTATAGTTTGTATTTGAAAAAGGCACTGTGTGACGAAACATTTGTCATACATACAATTTTAAATATAGTGGAAATTTTTAGATATTAATCTTTGTTTATTTATTTAAAATGAATTTCCATCAAGTATGCTACCTCAGTTAAATTCTTTCCTTTTACTCATTTTCCTGGTTCACCTCCTGTATAGGGTTTCAATAGCACGAAAAGTAAAAAGGAGGGAGGGGAAAGCAAAAAAAATCTTCAGCAGCACTATTTTCTTCTACGCCCTCTCACGTTAAAAACTCACGAGCCGTCACTAGTTAAAAGTTCCTCTATTAAGTTCAGCGGTCCTGTTTTATTTTCTTCAATAATTCTAACATAACCACATAAGACATTTTATTACAAATGTTTTATAAAAACAGAATTTATATTGGCTAATTCAAAAAACATACTGAAAGATAAACAACCGTTTCAAAATAACAGTGAAATCGCAAGCCCAACAATTTGTGCTATAGTTACAGACATTACAACACAGTTATTAAGCCAGAATGTCTATATGTGGCAAAAACGCTCATTTTGAATAGAAAGAGGGACATCGAGGTCATTGAAAAGAAGGAAAGAAAAATCATAAGAAAAATCCTAGGCCCCAAACAACTAAATAGCATAACATACCGACTTCGAGAAAACCAAGAAATCAAACAATACACAGATATACATAGCGATATGAGAAAAAGTTTTAAAAGACTTAAGTTTTACGGACACATAAAATGGATGAATCCGAGTAGGCTAACTAGACAAATAGTCGAATTTTATGAAAACAGGAGTAGAGCTAAAGTAGAAATAATTAAATGGATTGCTGCAATTAAAGTGGACCTAAGATCAGCAAATATTACCCAAAGAGAAATTCAGGATAGAGGCTATTTCAGACACAAGGTTAACGTTTGGAAGGTTGGCCAGAGAGAAAAATGTAGGAAGACTGGAACAACTTGGTCTGACGAAAGGAAAAAAGCTCATAGCGAAAGAATGAAATTAGTATGGGCGGAAAGGAAGGCTAACGTTAAACCTATAGACTATATATATATATATATATATATATATATATATATATATATATATATATATATATATATATATATATATATATATATATATATATATATATATATATATATATATATATATATATATATATATATAGCTTATATTATATATATATATATATATATATATATATATATATATATATATATATATATATATATATATATAGCTTATATTATATATATATATATATATATATATATATATATATATATATATATATATATATATATATATATATATATATATTTATAGCTTAGTTTGTGAGTATTTCGAAATGGAAAAAAGGAATGGACAACCATTAGAGTTTTTTTTAACCATTCAATAAGTAAAGAATACTTAATTTGATTATGTTTTACTTATATTGTATTATCATCTATATAAATAAAAATTAGATGCTGTTCGTTGGGAAGCGCATCACTGGAGAACGACTGGACCGATTTGGCTATTTTTTTTTAATGTTCGTAATAGTCTGAATAGGGTTTTTAGGGAAAGAAAAATTGGAAAAGTTGCTTGGAAAATTCGGGAAAAACTTAAAGTGCTTTGTTTATATGGTATTTTTGTATAAACTCAAGACCATAACTCACGATTCGAACGATGGATAAACGTAATTCTCTTTTTGTTCTGTTCATGATGGCCTTGGAAAAATTTTCAAGAAAAAAAGGATCACAAACAGGTTTATTGAAATTTAGACAGGAAAACGGCCTGACGGAGCAGCTAGTATCGTAATATTTTTTAGAGTTACAGCAGCATTAAAAATATGAAGGAAAACTGTGTATTCTATTAAGAAAATAAATTAACATAATCCAGTTATTTAGTCTCCTGGAAGAAGCATACCTCGTGCAAAGACCAAAACAGCGGACTTACCTTGAAGTTTGAAATACCTTGTACAATATGTTTATATGATATATGATTTAAAAACCCGAATATTCCCACAGCTTAGTATCATTTTCATCATATAAAAATGGGTCAACAACAAAGTTTATACAGTAGATAAAATAATGATTTTAACCAATACCAAAATTTCATTTTTTGTTTTGATCAATAACAAAACAATTTCATTCATTGGCTATTTGTGTTTTCAAGTGTGTTTCAAGTGATAACTTGAAATTGTTCATACAATTTTAATCTATAAAATTATCCGATTGATAAAATGATAATGATAAATGATAAAATGATAAAATTGATAAAATGATCCGATGATATCGATCTATGATATAAAACTTTACAATTTCATGACACACACTCGAAATTTTATGTTAAAATATCGGTTTATAACAGGACGTTTTATAATTTCATATTATAAATATACAAATAAATGCACCGTGGATTTAAGTCATAAACATAAATGTCCGTATTTCGCCTCCCCAACCACGTCTATTATGAAAGTTGCACTGTGAAGTGAACGGCACTAATTTGATTATTAATTTTTGATTTGATTTATAAGGATAAAAATTAATAATGCACGGGTAATCTTTCGTCTGTTCAACTGTACGTATAATAAATAAACCTAGAGTCGGTAAATATTTGGGTGCATTGTGATAAACGGTAATTGGGTGCGAGTTTCACCCATCCCTTACATTGGAGAGCACATGTTTCGTCTGTTGGGTGGGGCTCGCTCCCGGTCCCCGGTTGCACTTTAACTTCCTCAGCAATTGCTCTTGCAGTCTTACAGAAATTTGAAGCATTTCTCAGAATGATGAGTTACGTATGTCTCGGCGAAAAGAATCAACTTGGCAAACAATGAAAAACTTCAGTTCAATCAACGTCCTATGCCCATACAGCTCCCCCGTTTATAATGCAAAAAATTAATCATCTTCTGAAAAACGCTTACTTTTCCGTAATGAATAACATTTTTTTTTCTGTAGAAATGCACAAGATTAAATTGATGAGTAACTGAACTGAATGTGATACTGATAACTGATAAATTGTAATAAAATCTCTAGAGGATTAAGAAATCTTAAATATAAACAACTGTGTCTAATATTTTGGCTAAATGTGTCTAATATTTAATCTAAAGAAGAATAATTATTTACTAATAATTGTTTAATATTCTGATAAAAGTCAATTATTTTTTTTTCCTTTTATAATATTTTAAATAATTGATTGATTAGTCCGTTAATTTGTGACCGTACATTTTAACTATTAAAAAAAAATATTATTAAATCACTTTATTTAATAATATTTCGGACGAAACAGCCGTCACGCCAAATAGTATTAAATAACGTGATCTAAAACAAAGTTGTAGTAAAAACTCTAAAAAAGAATATTAAAACTTAATTATATTAAATTTATATGGTGTGTCTCACACTTTGACAGTGAGTGTAATGAAATAACATTTTATTGAACGCAATATTTGACCATCTGCTGATGATACTAAAGTAATGATTAATTTTCGTAAGAAATATTCTTGAATTGAGTTTCGTCAGATAAATAATTGACATTATCCAAGTTAATGTTTCATGATATATTAAAATGTTTTAGTCATTTAACTAGTTTAATTATCTTGTTTATATATTTTTTTATTTTCAGGTAAAATAACTATATCCTGAATACAAAAATACACTATCGTATCTATTATTAAGTATGCGTGAGGTGTGCAAAAGTGGAGCGGTTGTGGCCGCTGTGGTGGCCGTTCTCGAGAAGCAGTCACGTCAGTTCAGCCCACCGCCCAAGCTGCCCAAACCGCTGAAATCACAGAATTATCAGCGCGAATTCCCATCCGCCGACGAAAATAGCTCGACGAGGAAACGGGACCCCATCGAAACCATAATAAACACCAACAAAAGTGCTTCTAAATTTAGAGCGGACACTCAAGAAACTACGAACGTCGAAAACAACTTCGAACTGGCGGTTAAAGACTTCGATTCGGTGGTAGCGGACGTGGAACGAACTTTTTCCGACGACCAGACACGGAAGAACTTATCCCCGAAGAGAGTGGAGAACGAGGGTGGTGCTGTCGAGTCGAGAATAAAGGCTCATAGTGCGTTTGCTGGTCAAGATGGCGGATCGAACGTTAAGGGGGACGGTGGGGCGGGTGGTGTTGTAGAGCGATACGGAAAGGGTGCTGACGGGGAGTCGGGTGTTGCCCCCCGACGGGGGGTAGTGAGAAACGGCGGTATCAGAAAAAACTGTTTAACCATCGACTACAAAAGCGACGATGGTGATTATGATGGAAACATTTATGGCAATGGAGACGACAAAAAGATATGGTAAAAATCTTATTTATTTATACGTATATTCGTAATGTAAACAGTTTTCTAAAATTGCATTTCAAATTTTTCAATTAATATTTAGTTGATATCATTAAAAAAAGTATTGGGTTGGTAATCATGTGTATGTAGTTTTATGGGATTAACTCAAGTGTTGATTTTCTTTTAAATATGTATTGACGTTTCTTTACAATAACATACAATATTATCATTCTATAAACCCTGTGATGTTTCTCCAAAAAAATCATCGTCTTCAAATTTTTTAACAATTCATCATCCAGATAATTCTGGAGCGATCAATTACACTTTTATGATGGACCACACTTGACACTAACCACCACACTGACCGAATTACTTTTCGCTCGAGGAGTTGTGCTTTTCAACTTACTCCAGGGATTAACTGATATGATCTATTTCTCAGGATTGTTGTAAAGATTCACTTTTGGTTTTCTGTCACCACCCGTTTTAAAAATGATTTCTTTCCTTGACATTTTGCAAATCGAACTGGATTTATTAAATTCTGTTCTTGTCAAGCATGCGGAAATTCAACTGTAAAACAATAAATTAACATAAGTTAAGATCTTAACATTTTTAAGTGCTTTTCAACACATATGTTAGATATTTATGTCTTACAAATGCTGTGAATCTCAATTTATCTTGTTTCAGTCATCCTCTCTAGTTATCTTAGCCATCGCACTCTTTGATCTCATATAACGCCTGATATACCTATGCAGTTCTTCCAACTCATTATCAGTTCTTCTAATCCATACATCGTCAACATTCTTTCTTTTTAAAAATTTTCCTGAGCACTTTTTTTTTGGCGTATTTCCCACGGAGTTTAATCTGTATTGTTTAATAATCATATTTCAAAAACAGATGTAACTGCTAGTCTTACAACTATCACAACTTGCACAAATGTTCATATTAGTTAATTTTGTGTTAAGTGCTCCTACACATATTTTCCATATATATATATATATATATATATATATATATATATATATATATATATATATATATATATATATATATATATATATATATATATATATATATATATATATATATATATATATATATATATATATATATATATATATATATATATATATATATATATATATATATATATATATATATATATATATATATATATATATATATATATATATATATATATATATATATATATATATATATATATATATATATATATATATATATATATATATTATGGTTTGTATTTCAATACTTGCGTCTGGTTTCCTTATAAATCCTACCGCAGATATTCAAAAAATGAGGTGCACCGTAAAAAGTATTTTCTATAAGTTTAAATTCTTACTATATTAGCTGCTTGAAATGATGGTCATCTGACATTTTGTATGCAAATTTTTTTTATAAACTACACTAGCAATGTAGAAAAGTATGTACTTAAGATTATTATTATTATTATGAAAATTGAAAATGATTTTAATTATCACTCTACTCAACATTTAAAACTTCGGAATTTATTTTGCTAAATTAAGTTTAATACTACCTAACAATATTAGTGAAAAAAATTAACAACCTTTGATGTGCCAACAATATAGGATTTATAATGTTGTATTAATTGATCAACTGAAAATACATTTGTTTTCGTTGCTGGTCATTTACCTATTTACTTGAACAGACGCCCACAAAACACGTTGTTTTCATTAGATCTCACTATTTATTACTATATTTTTAGATTCATGGCTTATTTTTGTCGCACATTAAGTCGATTCGTACTCAAGTCATTTTATAGGCAATGCATCTTGGAAAAAAACATATTTCAAATATTTTAATTTCCGGAAATAAATTGCTCATTGATTTTGGTCACGATTCTCTGTTTTGATTTTTTATCTTAATGCTTTTTAAAATTTTAGCATAACACCAAATACAAATAACTCTATACTGAACTTGGATCGATACCATTGTGACTCTGAGGAATTGGTTGTTGTGCTCGGCTATGAAGAAGACGAAATTGACAGCGACAGTTTGGAAGAAAGCAGCGACAGTGAAGGAGACTGTTTTATCAATCACGGATTAGCTACTATTGCGGAAGAAGAAAGAGTTAGCGGTAGCAGCGCACATTCATCTAGAGGTAACACATTTATACACTTCGTCAGTTTTACTCCAGGTATCGCTCTGATTTTTAATTTTTTGTACAAGGATCACTTTGAAATTTTTCAAACTCAGATTGAGACTTATAAAACCATAAGAGATATTTTGTTCGATTTTGCAATTCATTTTTTAAATATGCTGAGTTTATGATTTTATTTTAATAATATGGCTCATATAGTTTTGACGAATACTGAAGAAAGAAGTACTGAAGTTTTTACGAATGTACGAATGTACTTTTCAAAAGGGGCCACGTAGATAAATGTTGTCAATAAAATTTTCTTGCTATATACCTATATGAGCCCAAACCCAAATGTATTCGTACCAGAGGCCATAAAATTAATTTTCATAAAGTATTACAAATATTTAAAATAAATTAACTTATCTTCTTACCAAATTATTCGTCAAAGTAAGAATAATGTTGATTTTTATTTTTATTACCCTACAAGTTTCAAATTATGTTTTGAGAAAAATATTAGTAAAACAGATTATTGATATTTATGTAGCATCAAAAGTATTCGTACACTATCCCACATGTAACAAATTAATTCGTACCCACCCGTTAAGCTGGGTCCACACCAATAAAATTTTGCGTTTGTGTTGCATTTACAGGAACAATTTACACATACAACACATACAGCGCGCACAAAGCAATTTTTTATTGATGTGGACCCAGCTTTAAAGCAACACACTTTTTTGGCACGTGTTAAAAATCAAGCAGTCTACGCAAAACAAATGATATTGCTTTGTTACCAGTAATAACTGTCATATATAACTGGCAACTATTTATTAAAATAACATTATTAAAATGGTTCGCGGACGTGCGTTGAGTTCTAATTTACGAACATCTATTGTTAAAGCTTACGAAGATGGTAATTCTTATAAAACAATTGCTACCAATTTTAATTTAGCGAAGAGTACCGTGCAGTACATCATTTCGAGCTATAAAACAGCAAGCATTATCAAAATTTATCTGAAATCTGGCTGTCCTAGAAAAATTTCTTCACAAGGTGATCGTGCACTGGGAAGAATAATTAAAAAAAAATAGAAGTGAAACCACAGCAGTGATCAAAGATAAATGGGAAAATATCACTAGGAATCATGTTTCAATAATGATTTGCCGTCGCAAGAAAAAATAATTAGGATACGGATTTTATAAGGTAAACTTTGAATGATATTTACGATTAAAAGTGTACCTGCCATATTTTAAACTTACACTGAAAAGCAAAACCGTTGGTAACAGTGGTTCAAAAGCGTCGCAGACTAAAATGGGCTAAAGAACGTTTGGCCTGGAATCAAGACCAATGGAATAAAATAATCTACAGCGACGAGAGTAAATTTGATGTGTGTATTGATGATCACCGAAGTAGAGTCATAAGAAATAAGTTCAAAACATTTCATAATGATTGCCTGAAGAGAACAGTAAAATTCGCATAAGGATTAATGGTGTGAGACTGCATGTCAAGCCAAGACGTTGGAAATCTTTATTTCATAGAGGCACTTGTCGATGCTAATACCAGCAAATTTCAGAAGATCACTTGTTACCATCCATTCAAAAATTGCAGACTGTTAATGATTACATTTTCCAGCAAGATGGCGCTAGTGCTCATACAGCAAGAAGTACCAAGGCATAGCTTGCCAGAAACAATGTACCAACTTTAGATTGGCCCTCTGGTAGCCCTGATTTGAGCCCCATTGAAAATCTTTGGGGGCATTATCAAAAAGCATTTCAGAAATCGTTGTCCTCGTACAAACGAACTCTTGAGATCTACGCTACTCGAGATTTATCAGTCCATTACACAGGAACACTGTCAAGAACTTCTCAGCACAATGAATAAAAGAATGAGAGCGGTAATTAAAGCAAAGGGAGATGTAACTCAATATTAATTACCTTTCTTATTACAAGTACGATTCATTTGTTGCATATTCATAAAAGTTTTTATTACATTATAGTTATCTTAAATATATTTTGGTTTGATTAAGTTCATGCCTTTAAACGTCTATTTAATATCACCCTTTGGACCATACTACAGAATATTATTTCTTAAATTTAATTTAAATAAATTCTAATTATTTCCAACGGATTGAATAAGTTTAACGGCGTACGAATACATTTGTGCTTGTATATATATTTTTTAAATCAATTCTTCTATTGGAACCTTTGGTGTGAAACACTAAACTTGAAGAGATTTACCACTAAACACTTTTTTGAACTGCTCGACGTACGTTTCGCTAACCATGTTAGCATCATCAGGAGATGATTTAATCTAATTCTAAAACTAAACTATGTTCTATTTATATGAAAACCATACCTAACGAAGCGTGTAAAAATCATGAACCGTGAAGTGTACTAAGCCTTACATTAATAACTGAAAAAGTTGACTGAAAGGAATCGGTACTTTATCTCGGTTCATGATTTTCTTACATTTTTCTATTTGAATGCTTTCATATGTATCCAAAGCCCTATTATTATTAACACTTTTAATTAGTCTTAAATTACTAATATTTATACTGTGGTCAAGTTCGATTGCATGTTGGGCAACACAAGATTTTTCATTTCTCCCATATCTAATGTTGGCAATATATTCTTTATATCTTGTCAATATGGATCTTTTTGTTTGCCCAATATACCTTCGATCACAGTCTTGACAACTAATTTCGTAAATCCCCGACTTTTCATGTTGCCCTACTTTATCCTTTAGATTACCCAGAACTTCTCTTAATTTATTATATGGTTTGTACACAACCTTAATGTCCACTTTTTTCAAAATTTTGTCTAGTCCTCTTATCACTTGGGCATCAAATGGTATTACCATGAATTTCTTTGTGTTCTGATCCTTTTGAAAAGTCGAAGATTCTTTCAATAATTTTCTGAACTTATGTTTTCTAATTAGTTTATCTACAATGTTCTTATGATAACCATTCACTTCAGAGACCTCCCTAATTAATTTTAATTCTTTGTTATAATTGTCTTTATTTAAAGGAAAATTAATTAATCTATTTACCATAAAATTTAAACTAGCCATCTTATTTTGGAAGCTATGATTTGAATCGTTAGGAATGTATCTCGAAGTGGTGGTGGTTTTTCTGAAAATATATTAATATCTAACCTATTTTTATTATTCCTACTGACTAACATATCCAGAAATGGTAAACTATCGTTGTTTTCGAGTTCATGCGTGAATATTATATTTTGGGATTTATTATTTAAGTTCCTAATAAAAACATCTAAATTTTCATTTTTCGAATCGAAAATGGCAAAAATGTCATCTACATATCTTAACCATACCTTCGGAAAGTAACCAACTACGGAAGTAAACCAACTACCTTCCTGTTCTGTGATAAATTCAACCAAATTAATAGAAAAAGTAAAAAATACACATCTACAGGAAGGTGAGGTTTTGGTTTCCTTTGACGTTTCATCGTTGTTTCCGAGTGTCCCGATTCCACATACTTTGAAATACCTGAGGGAGTTACTCGAGTTAAACGGTTTTAATAACAAGATTGTTTCTGAGTACATCTCCTTAACAAGATTATGTATGAAGCAAAATTGTTTTCAGCTTAATAACAGGTTTTATGAACAACAAGAAGGAACGGCAATGGGCAATCGTCTGTCACCGTTCTTAGCCGACTTATTTATGAGTAACTTTGAAATCGATGCAAAAGATGAATTCAGTTATTATATATATATATATATATATATATATATATATATATATATATATATATATATATATATATATATATATATATATGTATTATAATTATTAATCTGGAGTTTATCTTTTTACCTATCGGATCTTTATTATCTTTTATACCACCTGATGGTTTGTGTTGAAAGTGAAGAAATTTTTTGTGAAGAAATCACTTCAGACATTCTGTATAGCAACATCTATGATAGATTTTGCATCCTTGATTGAATACGTGAAATGGATTAAATTGCGAACATCACTTAATAACCACTGTTTTATATGGAGTATATGGGGTTAAATAGGAAGTTTGTTTTAATCCATTAGGGTCCTCAACTTAATTCTTCGATTTTTGTTTAATATCTTTGTCATTTATTTATGAAAATATTAATATAAACTTAATCTTCGAAGTAATTTCCCCCATTTTCGCTACATTTCAGTTTACAGTCTTATCCCAGATCGAAAAAAAAATTGTGGTTTTGATGTGATAAGTTCATTAAGTTTTTTTATTTCTTCACGGGATATGTAACAACTATCAACTAGGTAAACTATTAACCGGGTACAATAACATTTTCTAGTCGAACTCGGTGATCGTTTCCAGAGTTCTTTTTGCTGTATGTGGCCGTACTTTGTCATGAAGCAAAACGACTTCTTCCCTTGCAGTACTGATTGATGGCTCACCAGGATTATCCCACTGTTTTTGTCTCTTTGGATTATGTAGGGAATCTACTTTTCCCCACAGGTCCCAGTTTTATGCGGAAAGTTCTTGTTCTTGACTCTGAAGAGCAATGATAAAATACCATCAAAGGGTCAACTTTTATTCTCAGCTATGAGTTTATAGAAAATTCAACGATGCTCTTATTTTCCTTAGCTTGTGTAACATTTAGAAATGGCTTGCGGTGTTACTCCGAGTTCTCATCCAAGCTCTAATACTATATGACAAGGATTTTCTTTCAGCAGTACATCATCCAATTCTTCATCATCCAATTGAAGTACTTTTTGAAACAACATGATAATGTTGGTGATAACCAAAAGCCGCACAAATCATGTCCTGAGTTTTGGCAGCTTTTTTTTTTAGTTGAAAGACAGGAAGATGGCAATCCCTCAAATATTGCTTTTCGGACGCGTCTTCAACTGATTTTTCAGATTATATTCACAGTAAATTCATATCTTATTCCTCGTTCTGAAACTGAAAGATCGCGCTTTAAAATAACTACAGAGCGGTAAAAAACTCTGGTGGAGCTGATAGGGGCCAATAATTGGCTCCCAAAATAACTCCCGAAAAAATGTTTTTAGATATGCCACAACATTTTAAACGTCGAAATCAATGGTTCCAAGCAGTATGACGCATTAATCCTAAAACAACATCAAATTTTTACAATCACCTGTCATCAAATGTATACAAAAGATTATTATTTATAACATTATATCAATTTTTTTTGTTTGAATATTTATTACCTGCTAAAACTACACAATAGTGACATTCAGTGTCTTGAACTTTTCTTAGTTTTTGATTAACAATTAAGGTAACTCTATAAACTTTACTCAGAACTGTATGTTCTCGGCTACACGTCCTTTCACTATGCAAATACAATTTTTGCGGTTAAATTGAATATAACCTATACCCTTTGTCACACATTACTGAATTAAATTAGTAACCAACAATATTTTTTTTGCATTAAACTTCAATAATTTTGACAGTATATACACAGGTAAAAGCCGTTGACAGCACTTACGTGAAAACACTTTAACATAATGACGTCACAAATATGGCAACCAATCGTGGCGCTCCCGTAGTCATGTGATTTTATTTTAAAGTAGAATTAATTTATAATTAATTGCAAACAACAAAAACCCAATTAAGTGACGACCTAATAGTTTATATGTAACAGCTATATTTTTTATTTTGGACATTTGAGAATCTGAATAGATGTTCTTTATAAAAAGGATATTCTGTATAGAACGATATGTATAATTTATTTAACTATCGTTCTGTCTGTTAACTGTTCTGTTTCGTTAAGGATCGTTTTGTAAAAAATTCATAAAACAAAATTTCTCTCTACGGGGTTAAGAAAATCCAAATGGGAACTACTATTACATTCTCAAAAAGAATTGATCTTTAATGTGGTTTATGGTCATTTGTCGAAAAATGAGGGTGGAAACTCGGCTACCATCAAAGCATACACAATAAAGGTTAATTATTTGTAAAGCAGCAAACATGAACAGTAAATACTCAGATTTCGAATAATAAATCAATAATAAAAATCCTACATTTAACATAATGAAACTGTTTGATTTTATTAATTTTAAAAACTGAAAAATAAATTTGTTTTAGCATCAACTAAATGGACGTTACACTTGATCATAGCTGATATTTGATTTTATCTAATATGCAAATCATTTCGAAAAGATTTAGTTAATAGTTTTAGTGTTGGCTAAATTTGTGCCAGCAGCCGTAGAACAGATGACGCAATTAAAGTTGGGTATAATTAATATGAATTAAAATAATTTAGGAATAAGTTTATTAGGTGAAATTTGTAAATTTAATTTAAAGTTATCTTGGATCGAAAACATCCCAATGCTGACTGGGGATTGGCCGATATAGATCTAGTTTGTTCTTATCAAGTCTAATATTATGTTCAGCTGTCAAAATAATGGTTCAAATGAATGACGGCATTGAACATGCGGATAAATTGTTTTTCGACAGCATAATAATAGTTATTTTGTATTAAACACTTTCGTGTAAAATCTAGACTATGCAATACATGAATAATAAAACCAAAAATAACCCAGAAATCAATTGAATAGTGAAATATTTAAAAGCCATATTTTTACAATTTTAAAATCGCAACACTGTAGCCCTAAATAACGGTTGGTAAAAAAATTGTGTTGTTGCAAATTAATCAATAATTCTCCATCATTGTTCACGACCTGCTTGTAAGCCAGTTTTTGAGGTCTTCATCGTTGGCGAGGGTTATACCTCATTTGGCTGGATAGTGAGTAGAGGAAGTGGTAATCGGGTGGCGCAAGATCTGGAGAGTACGGTGAATTCGGAAGAACCTTCTATTTGAGATCATTCAGAGCCTCCTTGATGATGTTTGCTGAGTGAGGTCGAGCATTATTGTTGAGCAAGATGATATGGCCTTATCGATCGGGTCGTTTCAGTTAAGTAATCTCATTTATACGGTGCAGCTGGGCGAGGTAGCATTCCTTGTCGACCGTTTTATTCTCTTCCAGCATTTCCCGGTACACGAGACCCTCCAGTTCCATCAAACACAGACCAATGTCTTCTTGGGACGGAGATTTTGCTTAACTCTTGGCATGTCTCTTGCGGCCACCCACTCCTCTCTTTGCTTCATATTGACGTAGTGACACAATTTCTCATCTCCCGTGCTTTGTTGCGGCGATTTTCCTTGTTGTCGTCGGTTAGTTTGTGTAGCAGCCAAGCTCCGTTTTTGAGTAGATCCCATAGATTGAAGTTGTCGGGCGATTGTCGGAAAGCCGCAGTCCTTGCCACATACATATTCTCTTACATATCTTCTCATCCAATTCTCGGTATTTTTGACAGTCGTCTTCAAAAGCACTTTAAGATGGACCTTATTGAAGTGGGAATGTCGACCAGAGCCGGGCGTGTCGTCCATGTCGAAGTTGTCATTTTTGAACTTGGCAAACCAATCTCTAATCGAGAAGTCCAATCGGCTATATAGCGTCCTCTCTACATACAGCGCAAATATCTCGAAATGTTTCTATAGCATTTTAACCACGACGAAAGGCGAAATATGTCAAGTGTCGAAAATTAAGTTTTTTTGTCGTCTCGAATTTTAATTTCAAAAGCCTGAAAGTGAATTAAAATTCAGTTTTTCTGAAAAATGATGCCTATTGTTCTGTAGAGTAAGAAAAGGGCTTTCGAATGCATATGCGTATATACACTTAGCCAAATAAAATAAAAATGGAGGAACAACAAACATGGGACAACCCTCATCTCATCTCATATATATTCATCCAAATTTATTTTAGATCCTTCAAGGTAATCATCTTTCACTGCAATATGCTTATTCCAACATATTTTCAAGTTTTGGAAACAATTTTTATACTCAACTTCTGGATTTCCTTCAGTGGCCGGCGACCGCTCTTGAATGTCTACTATGGATTCAAAACGGCGTCCACGCTGTGGTTTCTTCGACAGGGTACAGGAAAAATCCACATGGTGCCATACCTGGTGAATACGGTGCTTCAAACAGTACTACATATTAAACTTTCTTCACCAATTTGTCTTCATTTGTCAGATAATGGTTACTATTTTACGTATAATTCTTAGTGAATCCTTATACAAGAAACATATTATGAAATTTGGTGATTTTGACTTGAAAGACAAAGAACGCCCAGGTCAACCTACAAAATTTTAAGACGCTGAATTGCAAGCATTGTTGGAAGAAAACGATATAAACTCAAAAACAAATGGCAGAGTTAAATGTTGGTCGCCGAACTATGTGTGATCGTCTGTATGTCATGGGAAAAATCCAGAAGGCAGGAAAATGGGTAATTCGCTGAATTGGTCATTAGCTGAACGACAGATAGCTGGAAAAGCGAAAAACAGTGTTCGAAGTTTTGCTTTCTGGGCATGAAAGAAAGCCTTTTTGCATTGGATCGTGACTGGAGACGAAAAATGGATATATTTCAAGAACCCAAAACGCAGAAAATCATGTTTTGACCGCAAAACCGAATTGTTTTGGAAAGAAGACAATGCTGTGCATTTGGTGGGATCAAAAGGGTCGTGTACAATATGAAATGGTCGTGTCAATAAATGATCAATTTGGACCATGCATTGATCGAAAAGCGACAAGAATGGGCTACAAGATACGGAAAAGTGATTCTGCAACACGACAAAGCCCCATGACACCCAGCGAAAGAGGGTCAGAGACAGACAACTCTTGCTCTCCCCCTTCCCTTCCCCTCCGATGTACTCATCAGATTTGGCCCCTTCTGACCACCACTTGTTTTCATCGATGTTTCACGCACTTTCCATGAAAGACTTCAACTATTACGGAAATGTCGAAAAATGGCTCGATGACTGGACCACCTCAAAAGATGTAAGGTTTTTCTGGGAGGGCATCCACAAATTACCAGAGAGATGGAAAAAATGTACAGTTAGCGATGGCGCATATTTTGAATAAACCATTTTTTATCTTTGTCTCAAATTAAACATGTTTTTTAAGACAACATTAAGAATTATTAACCGTATAAATAAATATTAAATAATTAATTTTAATTTTATGTTTACGATTTTAAAATCACTACCTCCTTATAATAAAAATTCACTCTGTATTAATGTAAAATCCAGGCAGCCAGATCGAGATTTGATCTAATTTACAATTAGAAAGATATGTTTTCTGGGAGTGGCTATAAACACGAATCAAAACCAGAACAGTTTTAAAACGAGCAATGAAAGATACAAAACATATGCTCAGCGTTACTCGAAGCATCGTCGGGAGAACGTTTTCATTAGTTTTGTTATTTCTTGGCAGGACCGTAATTTTGAATATTTTTTCGTAGTTTGTGCCTATAGATACAGATGGCGGTAGCATTAAAATGGACTTCCATAATGGTTTTGGCAGCTAAATAGTATTTTTTTAATTTTTTTTGTGATTTTGTTCAGTGTATGTTCGTAATAATTTATGACGCTTAGCTTTAATAAACAGGTAAATCGATTATTGTTTTTAATATTCATTTTGAAAGAATATTGGGTTTATATGCAGTATCTACATCAGTTAAAGAACAATACTTACTTCATTCTGAAACCCTTGATACTTGCGATGTCAGGTTAGGTTGTTGTTGAGATTTTTGGGTGAATAGTTAGTCTTCTTCTATACGTCTAACGAACGTCCCTTTTCTCAACTGCAGACTGGACGTTACCTTCTTACGTTCTCCTTGGTCTTCCTTTTTTTTTTCATTGATGTGTCGTGATTCATAAATTCGTTATGTCAATATCTAATATATCTTCAGGCATTCGAGGTACATGTCCCAGTCATCTCATTTGATTCTGTTCAATTCTATGGATTATATTTTTTTGCTTCCAAAGTTTTTGGTTCCGTATTTTATCTTGCTTTGTATAATCTTGTAAAATTTTCAGATAATCATTTCTATGCTCCTTTACGGGCTGCCTGGCCTCTACTCCTACATCAAGTTCTCCATGGCCCATGTCTTACTCGAAATACCTCTCTGTTTAAATATGATAAACATTCCTTTTTCTCTGCCTTTATAAGGTCTTTCCTCCGTAATTTACTCTCTGAATTCCCTCATATTCTACTCATTTCTCCTACAAATTCTGCCTCCCTCCCTTTACTTCCATTTTCTTAACTGAACTCTTTCGTACTCCTGAAGTACTCAGAGCATCTCCTCTGCTCATGACACCTCCTGCTTAGCATGCTCTGATTCTGTCATCTCCCTCAAGTCAAAAAATAACCCAAACGCGATGCATCCCCTAATTTATCGAAATGAAGCTATATCGACAGACGATTTCTATTCTCTTCCAAAATCTCTTCTTACAAATACAATTACTTTATAATCTCTGGAATAGTTTCTAGTATCATTCAGTTCTGGTGGTCCATAGAAGACTACACGTTAAGGCAGATAAAAAGATATATTTCGTTTCCGCAAACAAATTCAAACTAACCTAAATATACTCATGATTGGCCACTACCTCTTCTCACGCCAATACCTCATGAATAGAGGAACTGTCTCCACCTATTCGCTATGTGGATCCACTCTGGCAGTATTACAAATACTTTCCTCTTGTCCTTCAGTATCCCACTCTCACATTAGACTTGGAGAATTAATTCATCCTCATAAATAATTATTCTCGCCGTAACTCATTAATGGGTAATCTTTCTAAATTCAGATTCCTTCACAGAATCTGGAGTCTCTCCCAATAGTCTAGGCAAAAATATTGGTTCTTTGTCTCTATGTTGTGCTTGATCAAATTCATTTTGTATTTACACCTTGTTTTCCCTAGCATTTAAAATGCATCTCTTACTTTTCACTACATCCTAACTTTGGCAAATTACTAAATAAAACATTGAGCGTTGACGTAACTCAAACAAAATAAATCAATCGATCATTTCCATGCTATTTAATTTACTTTTTTTGTCGGATGTTTAAATTCCATGATTTGAAAATAATGATGAAACACGACGCCTTTTCTGTTTGCTAATTTCGACTGATTTCCTCCAATTGCTGCCCTCAGCCGATCTAATTGTGATCATTAGAGGTCGGTGTTGGTGGTTTGGTTGCGTGAAATAAGCTCAAAGTGTATGGGCCTCTCCCAATCCCACCAAATGCAAAACATAATTTTCTTCGGGTGAAGGCCGTCTATTGACGTACTTAAAAATGCTGACCTTGGTAACCTCTATGATTTTTTTCATTGCACGTTGTACATAAATCACTTTTCATCACCAGTTACCATCCGCTTTAGAATTGGAGTCTCAGATTTCTTTTTAGCTAAAGATCGCTCGAAGAGATTCGGTCCAGGAGATTTGGCCCGCTTAGTTCGTGAGGGATCCACACATCGTATCGGTAGACGTACCCATTTATTTTTCTGCTATCTCTCGGACCGTGGTGCGTGGATCTTCGGATATTATAACCTTTAGTTTCTCGATATTAGTGCTTTAAGTATGGCCAGAGCGATGCCGGTCTTCTAGATTAAAATTTCCTCCCCTTTTGCACTGTGTGCTGCATCTTGCATAGAAGCGTCAAACTTGCTTTAACACTAATCATATTGGTCTGAAGAAAATAGCGTACATTATATTTTTAATCTTACGATATATTTTTATTAAGATTGGCATTGGGTAATTCTCCAATATGTATACTTTACTTTCTTGATGTTCCTGCACATCGTAAGGGGGAAGATGTGTTTCATCGCCTGTTATAATTTTAGAAATAATCCATCATCATTAATTAACGCCGCCTGATCTGTGTTCTTTCATTTCATTGGCTGGCGTGAAATCTAACGCGAAATATTTTTTATTACTCTTTTCTGTTGCTAACGATCCAATTCCAAAAGGTAGTCTCTATCATTTGATAGGTTCTCTTCTGTTCTGTTATGATTTTGTGGATACAAGTTATATTTAATGAAGTAGCTGTCGTAGATGCTTTTCGCGTGATGCTGAATGACGTACAACCAATGCAAAATTGTCTTAAAAATGCTAATAAAGTCCGAATGTAACCGCTACGTAAATTCTTCAATTAATCATTCATACATTTTCAATGCCGGATCGATAAAAATCAATTGGTTTTTGATCAAAATATCTGGAGAGGGCATTTTGCATATCATCCAAATTTTTATATTTTTTATCACATTGAAAGTGTTGTAGCGATCGGAATAAAGGAAAATTCCGACGGGGCAATGTCCTCCCACTCCAATTAATTAATTTTTTCCATGGTTCGTCTTGCGCAGTGTGGTCATCATCGTGTTGCAGAATAACGCCTTTTCTGTTGACAATCGCGGGACAATTTTCAATTAAAGATTGATTTCCTCTATCCAAATGTTCACTGTAAAAATCTACATTCACAGTTTGTCCAAGTTTCAGCCCTTCAAAATGAGCGATTCCGCGAATACTCCAGCAAACACAAAAGCGCCTTTTTGGGATGTAAAAAAAAGGGAGCCACTGACTTTTGCGTTTTGGATTATCATACAGGACCCATTTTTCGTCTTTAGTGATCAAGCGATCAAAAAACGCTTCTGTATTGTGCTGTTGAAGCAATTAATTGCATTGGGTGAATCGGTTAGCTTTGTTTTCTTCGGGCATATTATGCGGCACCTTCTCTGCTTACTTTACCAATCTGCTGCAAATGTTCTGGGATATTTCATAATACATAACCAACCTGGGTCATAACCGACCAAGGTTGGTTATGAGTGTTTGACAGTTCCTCGATTGTCTGGCACGGATTTGCTTTCACTTCCGCCATTAACACGTCATTTTCTAAAGTTGTTGGTCTTCCTGATCGATACGAGTCGGGAAGATCAAAATTACCGGATCTGAACTTAGAAAACCATCTTTAGCATTTACGAACGTCTAATGCACTTGGATAAACATCGCAAATGTTTTTGGTAGCAACTGTTACTGAAACAACTGAAACCGCCGGATATGTACCTCTTCTGGTATTTGGCTGCCTATTTCACCCAAAACTGCAAAAAATTTAAGATTTATTTACAAATAAAAAGTCACTTTAACTTTAAAATGTCTTTAGCACGATTTTGAAGTACACAATCAGCCGGTAAATGATAAACAAATATTGACATGCGTAGTAACGACATATACTTTCCTGTCCCCTAATATGTGTTACAAGCCTTGTCGTAGTGCTGGAGTTGCTCTTTCATATTGTGTATTATTTATTGTTAAACTGGTGTGAATTTATTATTGTACAATTTTAGAATTCGAAAATTTTTTTGCAATTAAATAAATAACGGTATTAACAAATACAGGGTGGTCTAAGGAATTGTTAACTTTTTGAAATGAAATGAAAAACAGCAAGTTGACCAATTTTAACAAATTTATTCTCAAAATTTTCAAAACTCCTTGGAAATTTAAATATGCTCCGTTTCTGTCCTGGCACTCCTGAAGCCGACCTCTAAAATTTACCATAACGCGGCAAGTGTTTGCAGTTCGATTTCTTGCCGAATATTCTTCTTTAGATCTTCTAGAGTGGCGAGGCGGTTGCGGTACTTCTTCAGCCAAGTTTTTTAGTTAGCCCGGAGGCTCCTACTAGTTTCTAATGAGATTTCGACCCTGAGGTGGGCACTTTTTGTTTCTGGGGGTCTCTAGCTGACCCTTGGTACACTTGATTTTTGAGATATCCCCATAAAAAAATTACAGGGTGTCAGGTTCGGGCTTCGGGGGCCACTGATTGTCTCCTTCCAAAAATCAATTTTCCCGGAAAAAGCGATTGAACGACTGGTAAAGAGAGATTGGAAGTGTGGCAGGTGGCTCCGCCCTGTTTGAACCAAGTGTCCTAAAAGCATCCTTCAAATTCTTGAAAAGCAGGAGTGAAAAAGGTTTGAAACATGTTGATATAACGCTGAGAATTCACCGTTACTGCGCGGCCTTGGTGGTCTTCGAAAAAAATCGGGGTGATTATTTCGGATGCCGACATTGCAGCCCAAACTGTGAACTTCGGGCTATGCAGAGGCCTTTCATGTTTCTTTGTAGGTTTAGGCATTAGGATGAAAATGACCTTCATCGGAGAATAAAATGTTGTCGACTGCTGGTAATTGGTTCATCATTTCGTTAGAGAATAAAAGTCTATCAGCGAGGTCCGTCTGCTTCAATTCTTGAACTAACTGAATCTTGTACGGCTGCATGCGTCAATCTTTGAGAAGGATGCGAACCACCGACAATATCGTCACATTCAAAGTAGTTGCGCGCTTTCGCGTCGGTAAGTTTGGTTGTTGGAGCAGGGACGCTCTCACTCTGTCAATGTTTTCATCGGTTCTTGCTGACCCTCGACGGCCGGGGAGGGATTTATTTAACATTGGATCAGTTTCCTCAAACTTACGAACCCATTGTTTAATCAACGGAAGGCTTGGACAGTGCTGAACATCATGCAAATTGAAATGTTGTCGAAATCTACGGTGCGCAATAGCGGCGCAATTGTTGTTGCGTAATACTTGCGCACACAAAACGGGCGCTCCTCTCCCGTGTAGGGATACATGGTGACTAAATTTCCCTGAGCCGAACTATCGTTTAATGCCAGCCTCACCTTTCTGCCCCTCCTACCAAATTTTCTACAGCACAGCCAAACATTAACAACTCTTTGGACCACCGAGTAGCACAATTATGTTATTCCAAACAAAAAAAAATCACGTAAAAAATGATAAAATTGCCTATTGTGCCGTTAATGTAATTAGTATTTTGTTACCTTTTCACGTCTTTTTATCACAGACAATAACCTTCTAGGAACAGTGTTTATCAGATTAATTAAAGTTCTTTCTTCCAGTTTATACCATGCTTCGAATATTCTTTGTTTGAATTTCTGGTCTGCGGGGGTAGGAATCATGCCTGGCTAAAATTCCTGACAAATTTTTCGTAGGATTAAGATCTGAACTTAATGGAGGTCAACTCAAAACGCTGATCCCAAATTTTTGAAACCATTTTTTTATTGTAATTCCCTTATGAACCAGAGCGTTGTCCCGTTGAAAATTACATCATCGTCTTCTAAACCCGCTATAAATGGCAAAAGGTAATCCTCCAACACTTTCTGCTATTGCACAGCATAGATGTTTCCAGAAAGAAAAGCTTAAAAGCTCTAAAGGGTTTAAACCCGTGTTTGAATGCAGCTCATATCATAACTTCTTCAGCACGATGAGATCGGCGGGACTTGATTTTCTCTTCTTTTCTTAAATCGTGCCAGTAATTATTTAATCTTTCTGGTCCATCTAGATTTTTTTTTTCGTCTCATTTCACTATTTTGAATATAATCTTCAGTAAACTCTACTGATTACAGATTCAATTGGAATGTTGTTGGACTCTGCAGTTTGATGCTTCTTCTTAAGCTGTGTTTTTTTATATTTTAGGTACTTGGTTTCAGCAGCGTATTTACGAATTAAGCTAAGCTCACGTCCTAGATTAATTTTTCTGACAATTTGAGCAGATGAAGGTTCTGTTTTTGATATTTCGCGCAAAACAACCTATTTCACTGTGCCGGAAAAATTTTGGGAGCATCGAGATCTTTTAATTTTCACATAATTTTCAGAACCTGCATTTAGAAAATTTTTCACATTTTGCAATTGTTCAGCCATTTATGTCTATGTTTTTCCGGCTCTTCTTATCTCTAGAATTATTTTCTTCTCAATTTGACTCGAACTGTTTTCCCCTGAGGATCGTTAATTAAAAAATTATCTTTTCGAAATACTATCGAAGCTTAAAAGAAGTGATTCACACTTGACATATATTAAAGACGATATATTAATACTGCAAATGAGGTTGTTACAATCAAAATAATTGCTTTGAATAAGCAGAAAATTCGCTTAAATTTATATTTATTCACAACATAAATACAGAATTTGCTCATAGTTTATTATTATTTACACATTCATATTACATTACCTTATTAATAGCTGGCCATCTACATCTAAGGAAAGCTATCAAGATTGAACAGAATAAAATTAAATTAATCATCATTATCATTATTCTTTCATAAATTATATTTTCTTATATACCAGGTGTCCCATTAAGGATGGATCGCGGCCGTATTTTGAAAACTATTTATCCCACAGCTTTGGGGAAAAAAAATTGTACTAAAAATGATCATGAGAAATTCACCAAAAATATTTTTAAGCTTCTAAAACGACCGCAAGAGGGCGTGACGAGCTAAACATTTTTAAAAATAATTTTTTTCTGTATTTTCAAGTGTTAACCGAGTAAGAAAAATTCTCAGTTATAATTAGCAAACTGTCTCCTACAACTTTGTTTTATGATATTTTGTCGTAATTTCACTAATAGAGGGGAAGGGGGGAGTTTTACCTATTGAGATAAAAAGTCGTCTAATGTCCGTTTGCCTTAACCGATTTTCCTCAATTTGGATTCATTTAAAAGGCAATTGCTGGGACAATCAGATAATCTGGGAGATACATTATTTAGTTTATAAATGAAACCGCGAGGTGGCGTTACATTCAACAATAGTTTTTTTGAAGTTTTGTTCAGTTTTTCAAATGGAATGGTACCGCTTTTATTACATGGCTAAGAGGAATCATCCAGTGAAAACCCGAAATCGATATCTCTGACATGTCAAGAGATATTTCGATTTTTCTGAAAAAATCAGTTATTATTTCACTACTACCTGCATTAAGTTAAAAAAATAGTAACCTAATGTTTGCCTTCCTTAACACTTTACCCAGGCTTAGGACTGGTCCAAATTCTTCGTGCCATATTAATTTGGAGCGTGTTTAAAGGCCAACGGGCCAACAACGAAGATAATAATAATAACAACAGTCAAATAAAATTAACAGCACAACAGTCTAATAATTAACAGAATCTGAACTTTAACGTCTTTCTAAATGTTCAAAATGCCTTCCATCCTTAGAAATGCAAAGATTTATTTTTCGACAAGTACTAAAAACGGCAGCTTCAATTTCCGCTCTTGAAATGCTGGTTATTGAATTTTGAATTATTTCAATTATGTGTTCTCGTGTGGTAGGACGAGTTTGAAAAACAAGGTCTTTTAGTCTTCCCCACAAGTAAAAATCGAGGACTGTCAAATCCGGTGAGCGCGCCGGCCTCGAAAATAAACTACCCCGTCCTATCCAACGATTTGGAAACGAAGCATCCAAGAAGTTTCAAACCACCTGCGAGAAGTGGGCAGGGCATCCATCATGCTGGTACCACATTTGTCTTTTTGTTTCCAACGAAACATCTTCCATTAGTTCTGGCAGTCCATTTTGTAAAAAATTTAAATATGTTTCACTATTCAAATGTCCATTAAAAATAAAGGGACCAATAATTTTGTCTCCCAAAACACCACACCATACGTTCACACTCCATTTGTTTTGGTGGTTGATTTCTAACATCCAGTGTGGATTAGCAACTGCCCATTAGTGCATATTATGTAAGTTAACGCCTCCATCACTGCTAAAACTAGCTTCATCAGTCCATAGTATGCGTTTTAAGAATAGTTTATTTCCACTACACATATTTTTTAACCAGTGACAATAGTCTAACCGTCTGTCGAAATCGTTATCCAAAAGGGCTTGGTGTAAGACAACATGGTAGGGGTGCAGCTTGTTATCTCTTAAGATTCAATGAACGGATGTCTTGCTAACACCTAATTCTTCATATATTTGTCTGATACTTAAATGGGGGTTGGTTTCAACATAAGCCAGAACATTTACGACATTATCTCCATTACGAATCGAACGTAACCTGGTGCGGACTGGATCTGGATGCACAATTCCTGTTTCTCGTAAGCGTCTTGCTAGACGTGTAAACACCTTCTTCGAATAATGCCTTCTTTCGGGATATTGACTTGCATATTGCCGCTCTGCAATACATGCATTTTCAAAACATTGGAAATACACCGCCAACATGTCATAGGCCTCGTTATTCGTAAAAGGCATTGTTATATATTATTATAATAATTATTAATAATTATTATAATAATTGTTGCGGTTGCGATTGCGACCTAAATATTAAGACCAATTTTTAACTTAATATTACGGTAAAAATTAAAACTAACTGATTTTTTTTCAGAAAAATCGAAATATCTCTTGACATGTCAGAGATATCGATTTCGGGTTTTCACTGGATGATTTGGATTTTCAAAAAAACTATTGTTGAATTTAACGCCACCTCGCGGTTTCATTTATAAACTAAATAATTTATCTCCCAGATTATCTGATTGTCCCAGCATTTGCCTTTTAAATGAATCCATATTGAGGAAAATCGGTTAAGGCAAACGGACATTAGACGACTTTTTATCTCAATAGGTAAAACTCCCCCCCCCACCCCTCTATTCGTGAAATTACGACAAAATGTCATAAAACAAAGTTGTAGGAGACAGTTTGCTAATTATAACTGAGAATTTTTCTTTCTCGGTTAACACTTGAAAATACACACAAAAAATGATTTTTAAAAATGTTTAGCTCGTCGCGCCCTCTTGCGGTCATTTTAGAAGCTTAAAAATATTTTTGGTGAATTTCTCATGATCATTTTTAGTACAATTTTTTTTTCCCCAAAGCTGTGGGATAAATAGCTTTCAAGGTACGGCCGCGATCCATCCTTAATGGGACACCCGGTATATAGGAACTTGGTTATCAGAGCTCAAGATCATTTAAAAATTTCTTAATTAAATAACAGTAATTTGGTTTTGTCTCTATATTTTTTCACAGCTGTATATTATACTATTTGAAAATCTTTGTTATTGAAGGAAATAAAGTCAAATGAAAATTATAAATAAAAATTTCGTTGCTCAATAATAGTGAAAGAAATTTCTAGAAGCTCTTATTTTCGTTGAAGCATAATATTGCTAAAGAGTAATTTCTGATAGATGTAACAGACGTACAGCAAACAATCTTACCAGGCAAAAGCGCTTCACAATTCTTTTCAATATGATTAAGTTTCGATATCTTTTGATGATTTGTGTAGGTTTTGATTACAAAATCAATTAATAATTTTCAGCCAATAAGGGAAAGGAAGCTAATTTGGAATACTACTTTTAAGAAAAATTATATTAATGGGGATTTAAGGTGTGTTGGAATAAAGACTACGTATAATGCAAATTAATTTTACGATTTTTAACAAAAAATTAATCAACCATCTAGTTATTCTCTAAGTCACAGAGCTGAGTGGTTTAGCCAATATAAATATAATTTGGAATATTCGAAATTATATTCATATTTAAATAACCATCTCTTTGCCCTCCCAAACTTACATCTAATACAAATTTTGTAATTATTTACAATAATCACAGATATAACACCCAGTGTCATAACCAGCGCGTTAGCTGTGTACCCAGACTTCGCATAAAGCATTGCACCCACTCCTCTCCTATTTTACCTTCACTAAGAATTGCAAAAGAAATAATCACAATTCTCTTCAGTAGGTTGTCTTAAACTATCACGGGGCGGTAGTTCCTCTTCTGATTTGTCAGAAATAAAAATAGCATCACTATCAGAGTCAGTGTTGTTTTCGCATAGAATCTGTCTTTTAGTACCCTTGGCTTTGCGTTTATATTTCTTCTTAGTATTATCTTTATCTTTCGCCTTCCCTTTTCCCATACCTTTGCCCTTACGTTTCTGTTTGCCTTTCTCCTTACATCTCTCATTGTCTTTATCTGCATGTTGGTCTATTCTTTTCAGTTTCTCAAGCTTTATTTTTTCTGCTTTTTGCAGCTCCTGTTTGTAGGGTGAATTGGATATAATTTCAGATTTTGCTGAGTTGCGACTTTGATATGGTACGGGTTTTCTGGACAATGGATCGAGAATGACCTGGAGATACTTGGGTAGCATCTGATAGCGAGGACGAGTCTAATTCTACTGGAATCTCTATAACGTTTTTTGATTTTAATAATGGTGCTGTTAGATTTGCTTGAAGACTTGCAGATTGTTCCTGTGTTTCTCTGACATTTTCATTCAGGTCGGATTGATCCTGTTCAAGTAATTCTTTTGTAATATCAATTGACGATTCTTGAGCTGCAGCAAGGTAATCTGATTCCTTAAAAACGTACCTATTGAATGGATATATTCCACCAACACTGAACCCTTTAACTGCGATTTCTTTCTGACATTTGCGATATGCGTTTCCTAACGATTCTGCAATATTTTAAGCTATTAGTAGTCTATTGTTTGCACGCAATCATACACGAATTTCTTCGATGTAGTAGGTGCAATGAGGTGGGAGCGATATTATGGTTACATGATTTTCTCTAGCTGTATCAACGAGATCAATATTCTTCGAGTGACTGAAGTTGCCATCTAATAAAAGAAGGACTGCTGAGGTTGGTTTTAGATAGTCAATGAAATGCTGAAACCACTGTGTGAACAAATGTTTTTGAATCCAGCCAAATGGATGTGCTCGTCTGATTGATCCAATCATCATTGGCGACATAAAAATACCGGCTGGGCTCATACGTAATGAGGGGCCATCTTTCAGCAGACGTCAAGGCGCCAATTTTCTTTTTGCCACGGGTGGGAAATAATTGCTGAATACTTTGTGAGCTACGTCTCATCTACATTAAAAATCTGGTTAGGCGTAAATTCTTTTTCATTGTAAACTTTCTCAAGGTTATCATAAAACTCATCTATTTTTGTTTTTGTAAATCCATTTGCTCTAGCAAAAGACGTTCCAGTTGGTTTTCGCATCGCCAGAACGTACTTGTGTCTTGAGAGAAAATCTTTCAACGTGTATATCTGCCAGCTCATTCATCTTGAAATGGAAGAGCCATATTATTTTTAATAGCGAGTTGGTATTCTATTTTTGTCATATCCATTTGGGTCAATCAATATAATTTATCATCATCTCCTCATAAGCTTCTTTTAAAGACTGGCTTACGACCAACCACTTGTTATCAACTATTTATGTAGACAGTTGTTACAAAATAGATAGTAATTTAAATAATAAATATACCAAACTATAAATTAGTACTAATGCAAACACATAAATATAATATTTAATTAAGATTCAAACAGATTGAATACTTGCTCGTAAATATTCGAAACCAGTACCTGTACGCCGATGACTGCCAATGCGACACATCCAATAAGGCGGATCCTACGCCACTCCCTATTTGATGACTAGTAAACAGAATACCCAATACTTATGTTTTTTAATAGATAGCGTTGTTGAGAATTTTTATATTGCACTGTTTCAAATTACCAAGAGTATCCCAAATTAGCTTCCTTTCCTCTATTGCTACTATCGGCTGAGATCGTTAAAGTAAAATGATATTCATTAAACAAATATACTAGGTGTGTAAATAATGTAATGAGGCTGGTACATTCGGTTCGATCTGGCAACACTATTGGTTTGCCCTTGAAGGATAGGCATGCCAACATCTGATGCATCTTCAGTACGAGTTCGAACTCCCTAGCCTTACTTGGTTGTCCATACAATTCTTCTCGTGAACCCGATTTTTCTAGAGCTTTCTGAAAATGAGCGACAACAATTTTGAGTACAGTGCGACATAATCTTGTCATAAAGCGATTTAAATCAACGATTTTTGGCAACACTGTTGACTTCCGTGTTGTCAGATCGAGTGCTACACCTCTAGTCTTATTACTTTCTTTACACACCTCATACGTTTTATTTTGCGCCAATTTTCTAGTTAAAAAACTTTTATTCTTTTGTACAAATATTCATAATCCTTTGGTCTGAATTGACTTATTTAAGTTTATATCTTTTCAAATGTGCTCCTGCAGCATCGGAGGAATATATTACAGCAGATAAAGACTGTAACATTATTTATTTCATTACGGAAATATGGTTTTCAATGAAATAGAATTTTTAAAGCGACCACGGTTGAAAGATTTGAGTAACGGAATAAAAGTGAATAGGAAATTTCCATTTTCGTTTCTCGAACGTACCAATAGGTAATGATATGTGAACTGAACAGTGCATTATCGATTTAGAACGCTGCGAATTGTACTGAATAACATAATTCAACATTAAGTCGAATAGTGATTTTGTTTACGATGGTTTGCGATTTAACTTTATAGATTTGACTACCTACTACTACCTACCCTACCGGATATTAAAAAAAAATCCATATCACGGAAAATACTTGTTCTTGCTTTTACTGAAGTTCTCGCTGAAATATGGCTACTTTCAGACTTTTGCAACAAAGATCACATGCAATTTTTTTCGAGATTCTCCACAAAACACTAAATCATTTCTTCGCACTTGTTGTCGACGCGCATTTAACTAACTATGTTAGCGTCCTCAGGAGATAAATCAATCACACTAAACTGAACTGTAAGGAATTCAACTAAGAAATTTAACTGTAAGGAATAGGTCCCTTTTTTCAGCCTGTCTTACATTATGCTACTATTCTGCTTTCATATATCTAGAACCCTACTCTTGTTTATATAGGGTATTTTTTTAGTGTGTCCGAACATTAAATCCAAATAAAACAATAACCAAATTAGATTCCTTGAAACTATTTATTTTATGCGAAATAACATTCAAAAGCATTAATGTTTGAATACAGTTTCGGACAAATGCCCGCCATGGATACTTCTGACAAAACGCATTCTGTCAATCCAATTTTCGACCACTTTTTCAGGCAATTGGGGTCTTATGTCTGCAGTTGTCCGAGTTATGTTGGCTGCCAAGGCGTTAATAACCCAAAGAAAATAATCTAAAGGCGTTAAATCACATGGCCTTGGTGGCCTCGAAATAATTTTCCGAATGAATTATTTCCTCAATAAATCGATTGTTGCGTTGACTGTATGACATATGCAGCCGTTCTGTTGGAACTAAATCGCAGCCGTTCTGTTGGAACATCTCAGCCGTTCTGTTGGAACCAATACAGTTCAAATTCGGAATTACATAATCATTGATCATTGCTCTGTAACTATCCCCAATTAACGGTAACGTGGTTTCCAGCTTAACTTTTAAAGAAATACGACCCATTGACGCCACCGGTGTACAATCCGAAGCATACAGTGAGATCTTTACGCAAAATTTTCCACGTAGTCAAATAACAACGTCCAACTTCCTGCAAACGGCGACAAATTGATAAATTTGGATCTTTAACACTGCCAGCAACAGCGGTGTAATTTTCTTTGGAACGCTCGGCTTTTTGTCTTATTTTTGTTTTAATATCGAGCAGTGTGAAATGCGTACGGACTTTTCCGATAAGTCGGCGAATACATCATGAAGTTGAAATTCACGAAGTGCTCTATAAGTTTGGTACATAGGACACTGATTTTGATAATAAATTTCGACAATTTGCAAGCGTTGCTCTTATATTAAACGTTTCATGATAATTTGCGAGGCTATTTATTCTGAATAATTTTGACACTAGAAGCCCGCAAACTCAACAGTTCGTTTGACAGCGACTCCTATCGGAAGTTTGGACACAAAAATTACCCGATATTTCAGATAGGTCTTGAAGTATTAATATGTATACTATTATATTATGATCTTAGTATGCTAGCTTTGCTTAGTATGCTATGCTTTATACAGGTAATTTTTATATTTTCTGTATCACGAGCGTAGCCAGGATTGTTTTGGGGGGGGGTTTAGTTTGAAGTAAATAAAACAACAAAAACATACTTACATGAAATTTAATATCTATATATTCATTAACTTTAAATGAAATGGTTAAATTAATTTCGTTCCTCTGCGCTAAATCTAAAACCATTAAAGAAGAAATCTTCGGCTTTTTCTTTTAAATATATCCACTACTTCATCTGCATGTATTTCTGTTCCATAGTGAATGTTCATGAGAGCCAAACCATTATGTCTGTTTTCATTTGTAGTGTTTCGTAAATAGTTTTTCAGTCTCCTTAGGCTCGAGAAAGACCTTTCTGGGGTAGCAGTGGATACAGGAATGGTAGCCAAGATTTGTAGTAAAGTGTAAACATTAGGATAAAGGTTTTTATCGCATATATCTAGGCATTCCAAACTAGCTTTCAGGGTAGGCGAGATACTTGTCATCACTGTTTTTCATACTTCAAGTTCTGCTTTAACCACTGATATGTAGCTTTCGGGAAGCAGTGACGAGTACATGGAAATTGCTTCTTCAATTTCAGAACTGGCAGTAAAATTTGAAGGTAGCACACCAGATAATGCTGATACTACTTTATGATGTTTGGTAAACCTTTCAACCAATTGTTGAATTGTATGATCAAGAAATGGAATGAACAAATTAATTTTGTAATACGTGCATACATCCAATGCAGGAATGTTCGGTCTATTTAATTGTCTTCCGACGACGCGTGGCATTCGCAGTATACCACCATTTTCTTCCAGTAAAACCTTTGCGTCTTCATAGAGATGAAGATATTCGACGTCAGTATTGTTTCTCAAGAGTTGTAAGACATTAATAACATCATCTACATGTTTGAATGCCGTGATCATATCGATGTCAATTGTCTGTAATTGTTTTGATAGCGACAATGTATAGCTCATAACTTTTTGAAGAATCACTAAACACATCACAAAATCCGAAGATCGAAGCGTACTTAGCAATTGAGCGGCTTGTTGCGATGTTTCCTTATTGTGATTAAATTGGAGTTCTTCGAGAGCATTCACAATCGCTGAATAAATTTCCCTGAATCTTATAATAGCTTCATGTTTGTGGACCCACCGTATTTCACACATTGAGAGCAAGCTTTTTTGGTTACCGACGCGTAGTAGCTCTTGAATTTTTTCTTTCAACAAAGCAGTGCGTTGAGCAGAATGTCGAAAGTAGGAACCAACAAACTGCACAATCCCAATGCAATTTCGGACATTTGCTAATGAACATGAATCAGCAATAGCAAGGTTGGGAGAGTGTGCACTACAGTGTACATAAAGAGCAGGAGGACATTCTTGGCGAACATAAGCTTGGGCACCGTGCAAATACCCACTCATAGCTGCAGCCCCATCGTAACCTTGACCAACCACATGAGAACATTCAAGTCCATGCTTTTTCAGAGCTGTAATAATAAGATTTGCGAGACCGGATCCTGAAACATCGACTGTTGGAATGTACTCAAGGAACATCTCTTTAAGTATATGGTGTTTATTATCTGTAAAATCAACATATCGAAGACATAACGAGACTTGTTCTACACGTCCGATGTCGGAGGTTTCGTCAGCCAGAATCGCAAATAGTTTGGCTTTCTTTACTTCTTCAATTATTTTATGTTGAATTAATTCACCACAAATGTCAATTATTTCGTTTTGGATCTGAGGGCTTGTGTACAGGGCATTCTTCTGTGAAGTATTCAAATGCTCAGCCAGATCTTTATCTCCAGACTCAACCGCATACCGCAACAGGGCTCTAAAATTACCATCATTCTGTAGTTCAGGTTCTGGTGATTCTGGTGTAATTTGTATGCGCCCCGAATCGATTTTACCTCTCAAGGAGATGCCTTGTTTGCCGCAAAAAATTATTGCTTTTACGATAGGGATTAGTTTCTTTCGATTCTCCTCTTGTTGTCTCTTTCTTTCAGAAGACAGCTGTTCAGTGACCGAAAAAGCCTGCGAAGACATTACTTTTAGAAAGTTATCTGCCAGTTCTGAATTTCGCTTGTGGTATCCCGATTTCGCGTGAGCTTCAAATATTTCTAGGGCATTTTTCCACTTACAAAAAGGTTCGGTTTTTGATTCGGCCGATACTTTGATGACCGCCTTTCCCTTCATCAAGCGAACGTCCCATTACCACGCAAACTCTGCAGTATGCTCCACTTTTATATTCCGAATATGACAACCAGGGGAATCTCTCCAACTATTTCAATTGAAAGCGCAAGTTTCGTTTTGTGGAAATAGGAAACTTATAATCTCTGGGTGAGTTCCATGGCGTTTTTAAAACTTGGACTTTAAAATATTCATCCGACATTTTTTCTTGATTCGCGTAAAAACCAACATCCAACTTAGCTACAGCTGTAAAAGATGAGGTAACAGGCAAGCTGGCCTGTTGCAGACTAAATGTAGATTCGGCAGTTGAAGGTATCGAACAGGGCACCAGCGACATGGCATCGATTTCGACATCGGTATTGTGATTGAGGTCGAGGTCGAGGGCCCGCTTGTCATCACAGTCTTCTTATCGGCATGCAAGGTAGCTGAAGCTTTGATAGCTAAATCCAAATTTGTTTCTTTATTAGAAACCCCTTGACTACACTACTTTTTCCAGTAGTCCATACCTTTAAATTTATCACCCTTTCTTTTTTTCCCCTCCATTTTTCGATAGTAATAATGAGTCTCGTATCTATCCTTAACAAGGTCACCGAATAACACTGCACTATAATTACTCACTTACACGGTACACTTAATTCTCTTCACTATTCGTTCACCACTTTTCACTTATATTCGCTTGAGTTCGCATGGAACAATACTGCCGTAAGCGCGGTCACGCGCCGCTTATATAGCAGCCCAGTAGTAGCCGTCCAGAAACTACCACAAACTTCCACAAAGCTTCGCTCATTCCGACCGAGGGGCGTGGCGAATAATCGAGAAACCACACAAAGTTTCCATACGATACAAAATAGTTCGACTACTCGACAAGAGATGGCGTTACTGTGCGCAACGTCCACTAGTTCGGATATATATTCAATTCAAATGTAATAATTTAACTCTCTTCACTCCTCGCATTTTTTCGATATAATATTAGGTAATATTTGGCTTATTTCGGGGGGGGGGGGGGGGGGGTTGAACCCCCAAAACCCCCCCTTGGCTACGCTCGTGTTCTGTATATCTTTTAAGGTGTAACAAAAATATTTGGGATTTTGAGGTATTTAGTTACACACTGTTTAAAAAATGTATATCTGGCGGTTATTTCTCGAAATATAGGTTGTTGTTTTCCATGACCAGTAATTCTATTCCCCTTCGGTATCACGATGTGTCTTTGGAGACAAATAGATTATCGCAGCCAGTTTTTACCTCTTCTTGTAGTACTTGCGTTACCTTGCTGCAGGAGGACTTGACTCAAACTGAATATTTTTCAACCTGAACAGCGTACACTCTCTTAAGTATCGTTCTCTGTTAGGAATCAACTCAAAGTGAGCCAATGCTTTAAAATTTTACCAAACACACATCATTATCTTTTTAACAAATTTTTATAGCATTTGTACCAGAAGAGTTAGTTGCCCAGACATAGCACATTGTTTTACACTATTAGGATTGTTAAAATAAATCCATTTTTCATCGCAGGTCCCAATTGTAGCGTTTAAAAATTATCGACGGCTACAGATGAATTTTTTTTTTCGGATATCTTGCTTCAAAATGCACCTGTATTCTCCGAGGGGTGAACGCCGGGACAATCGAAAACCTCGCCTTGTGCTGACCCCTTGTCCTCATACCAAAAAGACGGACAACGACATAGTAATCGACGCCGCAGAGGGTCCAGTAAAGTAATCCCTCCATTAGAGGTATGTTTATTAGTTGGTCAAGCCCTGCATAGGCTCATTTTTGTAGGGGGTTTTAGGATCCAGACGTTTTTGGATCCGGACGTTTTTGGATCCGGACGTTTTAGACTCCGGTCATTTTAGATATGGAACATTTTTGTCGTGGACATTTTAGATACGGGAGATTTTTGATGCAGGTCATTTATGGTACCAAACGTTTTGGACCCCGTACATGTCAGTAATTGCTTATCTTAGTTACCGGACTTTTCAATAGCCGGATATTTAAACGGCACCATAAAGGATAAAGGCCGGACTTTATTTTATTATTATTTTCACTATTATTACCCATTTAGTATTCAATCACTATTTGTCTAGTATCATTTTGAGTTTCAAGAACGCTAGATTAGATCCCTTACACTTTAACACTGTTAGTTTGATGTTGAACATTTTCATCTTTATTATGCCTAGTTAAGTAGGTTAGTTGTAAGCATCACCTTTAAATTTCCTTTTTTTGTGTTATAATTATTTATTTATTGTTTTTAAACTTGTGCTTATTATTATTAAATAATTGTTACAGTTAAGTAGTAGGAGTTGCGAGGTGGAGTAGGTGGACCTTTTTCCAGTTTAAGGAATATTTTTTAATTCCGAAGAACTGGATGGCACCCTTATCAAAGTGCAGACGAGATCGATCCGTGACCCACGACCCAACTGCCTCCGACGAACGGCTGCTGCAGCTATAATTTAAGTAACTAACAAGTAAAATAAAAAGTTATATTACACAGTTCATTTGATGAATTGAAATTCAGTAGGGTTTTTGATGAGAATATTTTACATTTCAACCCGACGCGTGGTTTGTTGCGGTGACAGATCATGAGGATTGCTTCTACAGCTCCTTGGCATTATCCTATGCATCGCAAATGCCGGTTAATGGTATGTGGGATACTCCTAACTCCCTTAAAAGTACTTGTTCTAGGATCTGCAGCCACAGCTGTTTGATTGCTTTTTAAAAATAATGTCTTAAAATTGATCTAATTTTGTTGCTTATTTAACACATTTTAACGTTTTTGTTAAAAACCATCGGCAATAAGTTGAAATTGAATTAAAACTCTGCGGAGTGAAGTATAATCCTTTATATATAAACAAAGGAAAAAACTAGTTTAGTTTGTCCAATATAGTTTCGATCAAAATATCGAAAACTAATTTCATAAATCTCGCGATTTTTCCTTTTGTTCTTTGTTCTTTAGGTTTTCCTGGACATCTCTTAAATTATAGCGAGGTTTATTGACAATTTATCTAAATCTCGTCGTAAATGCCACTAGTATGGATTTCGTTATATTTTACTGCTTTCAGTTAAGTTTTTACACCTATGAGTTAATAATTTATCCATAGTTACGTAGTTCAACGACTGTTGAGCAACTCTATAAAAATGTTGGGTATGACTGTCTTTGGTAGCTTATTTGCTTCCCTAAGATGTTCTATAATCTAATTCTTGTTGGATATCTTATTTTGTCATAAGCAACGTGATATACTGATGATTATGGTTCTGCGGTTACCCAATGCTGGCCATACAAACCTAAATCAATTGGAATTCTATTCAAATTGTACGCTTTTCAAAAATTTTTTCAGTTTAATATCATACGAAGCCCAAGTAATTCTATACTTGATCGAATTTTGTACCCAAAATTCATAAATACAAGCGGATACAGGTTACTTTGGACTGGATACTTTTAAGTTTATGTAATACATTTTTTTCCAGTTTTGTCAAAATTGAATTTCACCCGAAAATCTTCTGAATCAAAACATACAATTTTTCTTAAAATAATACTCCGTAAAACTAGGACTAGTCGGTTTTATCTATTGGTACAATTTTCTAAGCTAATATATTTGTACAAAGAAGTGTCTGAGGGTTCATACTCTAGATTTATTTTATCACTGGAGTTCAGTTTATTGAGATTCAATCACATTAAACAATTTTGAATTTTTATGATAACCTATGATATGTGTCCCATGACAATGCGTCCGATCTTTAAATTCAAGCCGGTCGCGTTGTTGCGGCGGTAAAAGCGCCTGCTTTGCCGAATCCGCGCTGGAGCGATAGCTAGTTCGATTCCAGCGCTCGGATGGTTATTTTTCTTTCTTCTGTCCGTTTATCTTTCCTAAATGTTTGTGATTGTTTCTAGGCAAGTGTGTAAAATCCGACTACGAATTACCCCTCAGTCACGCCAGTTAAAGGCTGGGTAAGGCCGGATGCTTTCTGAGAAGTGTTCTACGTTGGTCACTCGCCAGTCGGTAGGTTTCCTGATAGACTTATGGGTAGGCACATAACCAAGGGTTTATAGCCCGAGGGGGGTGCTGGCCTGGGTTTGTCGGAAGCTGATGACCGTGGTTCGGAACCCACGTTAAGCTGTAGGTCCAGTCGCTAAATAGCCTAGTTACTGATGCGCCTCTAACCCAAACACATTACTTTACTTTTTAAATTAAAATAAAACAACAGCCAAGGTAGATGCCTTGAATATGTTTATTTTATGGGAAATAACATTCAATGACATTAAGTTTGATAACAATATCGGAGGGTCCACTGCGGCTACTTCTGACAAAGCGCATTCTGTCAATCCAATTTCCGACCATTTTTTTAAGCAATTGGGGTCTTATGTCCGCAATTGTCCAAGTTATGTTGGCTTCCAAAGCGTCAGTAGCTGCTGGTTTATCTGCATAGACCAAATATTTAACATAACTCCAAAGAAAATAATCTAAACGCGTTAAATCACATCACCTTTGTGGCCAATTAACAACAAACGTTCGTTTATTTCGAGGAACAAACGTCCCTCGAAATAATTTTCTTACCGAATTGTCCCCTCAATAAATCGATTGTTCCATTGGCTGTATGATATGTGGAACCGTCCTGTTGGAACCACATCTCCTCCAGATCAATAGCATTCAAATTCGAAATTAAATAATCACGTAGTCGAATAACAAAGCCCAACTTCCTGCGAACCACGACGAATTGATAAATTTGTGTCCTCATCAACATTGTCAGCAACAGCGCGATATTTTCTTCGGAACGGGCAGTTTTTGTTTTAATATCGAGCAACGTGAAATTCATTTGAAATTTGTCGAGAATTCGGTTCAAAGTTAAAATTTACGAAGTGCTGTATTTTGGCGTACAGAACACTGATTTTGATAATAAATGACGACAATTTGCACGCGTTGTTCTGATGTTAAATGTTCCATGATGATTTACCAGACTATTGAGATAGATTTACAGACTTGCGCGCAAACTCACAGTACGTTTGACAGCGACCCCTATCGGAAGTTCGGACACATTAAGAGTCACGCTTTTGAAGCGATGGTGTAATATGAAAAAAAAGCATGCGTGTACTTATGAACGCACGTAAGCAGTATACTTCTTTGGCGTAATTAATAAAAAAACAAGTCTTGACAAATGGCGAAGGTGTCATCATTTTGAAAAGAAAATAAATTATGTGTTACATCGGCACCATAAGAACTTCAATAACTATATAACTTCAATAAGTATGTATTTTTTTTAAATAATTTTCAAATTAAAAAGATTTGCCAGCATCTTATCTTTAATAGTTCTCGTGCGTCTTTCTGGATATTATCCTGCCATCTTGTTCTTGGCCTGCCTCTACCTCTGTTTTCTATTACTTGTCCTTTCGGGACGCTTTTGGAGATTTGTCCATCTTCCACCCTTTGCACGTGTCCAGCCCATTCTAGTATCTGTATTTTAATGAAGTAAACATATTTCTTTCACTATACCTCATTTAGTTTGTGGTTGTATCCAATTCGCTGTTCTGTTTCCTCTTAAACTGGCCCGTATACTTTTCTTAATACTTTCAAACGTTGCAAGCATTTCTTCCGTTTTTTTAATTAGTCTACATTTCGCTTCTGTATGTGACATCTGGTCTGATCAATATCTTATAGATCGTTATCTTTGTCTTTTTTTTTTGGCGCTTGAAATTTAGACTGAATTTCCTGTTTTCGTTTGTATTATTTACTTAGGCGCGTAGATAGGTGAATTCATTCCGATGTGGACGTTCCCCACCATCCACTTTTGTCCTAACCTTCTCATTTTTGTAATCATACTTTTCGTTTTTGTAGTGCTAATTTCCACAAAACACAATTTCGAGTGCCATTTCTTTCATTGCTTCATAAGTGTCCTTTACTGCTCTCACGGATCTTCCTACTATATTGACGTCATCTGCATACGTTATTAGTTGTTCTTTTGTTTAATGGCACTTCTAGTGTCGATTTGCATTTCCGGTATTACTTTATGTAATGCGACATTGAATATCACAAGGGCTAGTTCATCTTCTTGCTGAAGATATTGTATTATGTTAAAAGCCTCAGGTAATTTTTGCTGTATTTTTACACTTCCCATAGAGTTGTTCATAGTCATATTTGGTTCTATGATTAGTTTCATTGGAATTCCCATCTCCATCGTGGTTTCAAATATATAGCGTCTCTATTGACGCAATCATAGGCTTGCTTGATATCCACGAACAGCTGAATTCCTCCGACCTCAAATTCTCAGGACTTTTCCAGTATTTATCAAATCACAAATAGTTGGCCAATGGTAGATGTTCCAGTTCTAAATATTCCTTGTTAATATCCTATGTTTTCTTCCACATAAGGAGTTATCTTGTGTCTTAATACCTCGATGATGATTTTGTTAAGTGTGCCCAAGAGCGATATTCCTCTAAACTTTTTGCATTTCGCCTTTTTTTTTGTAGGTATGACAGATCTCTGCTGTTTTCCATTCACTTGGCATTTTTTCCGTTTTCCATATTTTTTTTTATGAGACTGTGTAGGTGTCATATTAATTCTTCTCCACCGTTTTTAATTGCTTCTGATGGCATCTCATCGATTCCGGGAGCTTTATTAATATTCAGTCTATTTGAAGATTGTCTATTTCTATTATATTGTCTATTTCAGATCTATTGAACTTATTCTAACTTGGGCGTTTCAATAACTGGTTACGCTGCCTTTTTCCAGATCTCTTGTTCTCTTTCTGGTCTGTCCTGTCTTGCGCTCGGAAGTTTCTCGAAATATGTTTCCACCTCTGTTTCATCTCCTCTGGTTTTACCAGGGTCTTACCATTTTGGTTCTGACACATTCCTTCACTAGGTTGATAGTTACCTTCTATTCTCTTTAGTTCCCTATAAAAATTCCTTGCTTCCTTTTTGTCATAGTTTTCTTGCTGAACCGAGGGTTACTATTTATGTTTCCGGAATAATAAATAAAAATAAATATTTATCATTGAAAATGGTTTTATTGTTTTTCAAAATATTCTCCGCGATGATGGATGCATGTCTGAACTAATTTTCAAAGTACTTTTTCCATTCCGATTGAGGTATCTCAAAAATGCGTTTTGAACGCATCAACCGCTTCTTCTGGCATCGGTAATCATTTACCACGTAATTTATTTTTCACGGACTGAAACAAAAATCATTAGATGCAAAATCAGGACTGTACGGCGGATAACCCATCAATTCGATATTTTGACTGGTCAAGTATTGAGTTATTTGGTCCGAGGTGTGGGAGCTCGCGTTGTCATGGTGAAGAATGATCCTGCGTCGCTGGTTGTTTTTTCATATTTCTTCAAAGACTTCTGGCACATGGTTCTGTACCATTCAGAATTGACCGCTCTACGATTCCCTAGTGACACTGTAGCCACATGCCCATTTATCCAAAAAATGAAACAGACTACCATTTGCTTAAAAGCGTTTTTTGCGCGAACAACTTTTGTTGAATTTGGCTCATTTTGAAAGACCCGAACAGGCGACTACTGTTTACTTTCGGGCTCATACGCATAGATCCAAGTTTTATCATCTCTGTAGATGTTATACATGATTTTTGATGCATCGCGATTGTATTTTTTGAGCATTTCTTAATTATGGGGAATCCAGCGCACACAAATCTTTTTCGCGGCTGAATGTTCATGTAAAATCTTGTGTATACTTGTCATACTAATGGCCCGGGGTGCCTCAATCTTACGGTATGTCATATGACGATATTGCTTTATCAGTTCACGCACAATATCGATGTTTTGTGGCACAACCGATTTTAAACGACCTTCGTTAAATTCGTCCGTGAGTGAACGACGGCCACCCTTGAATTCACTAAACCGGTGATATACACAGGTTGTAAATGATGCTTTATCGTCAAAAATCGAAGTGAGTTGAGCGATGCACTATTATTGAGATAATCTACGTCGAAAGTCGTGGTAAATCATCACACGAAAATTCTCAGGAGTTAATTCCCTTTTTTGATTGAGATGACATTTTCAAGTCACTAAACAATACAAATAGTGTCCGTATGGCAAAATATTCTAAGTATGTATAAAGGCAACAATATCAAACTTTACGATGTATATGTCAGACGGCGCCTAACAACGCCATTGTTGCCAATTCCGGATACATAAATAGCAACCCTCGTACATATCAATATCTGACGTATTCGTTATACAGAAACTAAACTGACCGTATATTTCCTATTCTTTTAAAAAGATGACTGATTTCTCTGAAATAGTACAAACTAAAATTTCGGAATACTTCAAACTTAATATATAATGCTGCTATTTATAAATTCAGTGATAAGTATATAACGACATTGGCACAGACAATTTTCCCCTTTATCAGCACATATGCTTTTTTTTAAACCTGTTGTACCAACGGAAAATCGTTGCTCCTGACATTCACTCATTATTGGCCTGCTCCAGTTTTATGTTTACTATTTAAAAATAATTGGATTTTTCTCTGATTATCTAATACTTTATACAAGATGGTCTATGGGAAACGGACATTTTTTAAAGAAACATGACTACAACAATTTTTTGTAGAAAAGTATTTATTAACATAAAAATAATCAGTATAACATGCCATTTTCAGTGCATAGAGCTTGTACAAAATAAAAGCAGTTGCTCGTCATTAAGCACGTGATTAACATTTTGACTGCCCCTGTTGCCAGATTGTAATTTAACATAATAACCTTACTTCGAATCATTTTTACAATTTAAACTTTAATAACAATTAAAAAAATCAACTCTAAATTAAATGCAAATTACTAAGTATCTAAAAGCATTATAATACATGTTGAAACTCTGGGAAGTGTCGTCGATTTAGTACCTCTAGATAGATTCAGCACATTTCAAAATGCTTTGTTCAAAAACCATCGACATTTTTTAATATTTGATTGGTTATTAAAATAAAAAGATTTTATAATTACTAATGACATTTATCGATATTTAATATGCAAGTACAAAACAGAAAAAAAAACAATGAAATATCCGCATGAACTTATATTTTCATTTTCATTAATCAGAATCTGTAAAGTACTGGCTGGAATCACTACTATCATCTGTAGTATTTATAATTAATGGAAGAACTTTTTTCTGTATGCTTGATTCTTTTTTCTTCATAAAAATAAATCTATACGTTTTAGGGCAACATTGGGAAGTTCCATAAGCCATCGTCTTCGATCATTTTTTTTCATTTAATACCTATTTCCTTCAATACGTTGCACAATGACATACGGCATCAAACCGTTATTTCTCTTTTAATTACTCACGTAAGAAATTGAAAGTGACATACTGTCCTGAAAATGAAAATTAAACTGTGAATACCTGCGTATAAACTACATATGAGATTAAGAACAGTCTTTTCTGCAATTCTTAGGTTACGAATACTGTGTTCATATATGATACAAATGGTATCACAAATAGAGCTTGTATCCAAAGCTTGAGTATTGGTAACCCTTTTAGCACAACTACGCTTTCTAGGCGATTTTTAAACTTTCCCTTTTTGCGAAATAGTACTAACAATGGATATACTTAACCTTAAGGTTGCTTGAACACTAAAAAATATTTTTGTTTCTATAATATACTATATTACTTAAACTTAACATATCGCATTATTAGCAATTAACTTAACATACCTCTCTAATAACCGCAAAGGGTAACAATGGACCATTATTATCCTCTTCTTGTTCAAAATAGTGTATCAAAGATGCTACTAACTCTTGACAACTATTTAACTGATTTGGCATTTTGCAGGCGCGTCTCTCACAGTTATAACACTTTGATAGCTCTTAAAAGAGCTGCTTTCGATCGCAGGGTAAAAAATCAAAGTAAACGTTCGGATATTATATATTTGTATATAATGGGATAACCTCCAAACGTGTCAAAAAATGTCAACAAGAAAAATGTAAAATTCGACAACGTTGCATATGCTGTCAACCGAATACAGCCGCTAAATTTGAAATTTATTGAATACATTCCATTTAATTCTTTTATTTAATTTTTGTAGTGGTATTTCTGCTGTTCTTTCTTCTATAGCGTCAAATTATGCACTTGCCATTGCTACAACTACACCGTTGTTTGTGGACTGTGTAGTGTTGTAATCCACGGGTGTGCACGCAAATCTAGAAGGGCTAGATGTTTTTGTTTTTATTAATGAACCCTTTATTCGAAGTGCAATTTCCCATTTGAGATTTTCTCCATGACATCTGATGTTGAAGTGACTGGAGAGTTTATTTTTAACAAATCTATCGTAAGTAAACACGCGGTGCTTTCAAGTCTACAGCGGCACGATAGATACTGACAGCTTCGTAGGGAAAATCGATAGACTCCAGCCGCAGGCCCCCCTCTACTTGTACTAGCCGTCTACTACACATTTCAAAAACGTTCGCTTCCCATTGGAATACTTTGTAGATTCGGATAGCCGATGCTTTAAAATATTTCGACAATAGTGTTTCATACTGAAAACACCATATTAATTAGTATTAACATTCCAACAAATATTTACGCTTACGAAGAAACATTATTGCGCATCTATATAACAAAAATATTCCATTTAGTTTGGATATTGAAATCCAGTACTGAAAATGTTTATTGTATCAACGCAAAACAATTTGGTTAAACTGAAATATTCATTCGAAAATATCTAATCAAAAATTCCATTTCGTTTGATTTGTTTTTGTTATGGGCAATTTCCATTAAGCAAATTTTAAAATATCACTAATTTTCAATCTAAATGATATAAACAATGGAAAATTTCGTTCAAAAGATTCTTTGAAAACTTATTTGTTTATTGAATGGATTCCTATGATTTCGTGCTTTCTCATTTAACGAATGTTTATATAATCTATTCCATCTAATACGATATTCTGAGTAACTCTCAAATTTACGACAAAATGAAAATATAAACTCCAAAAATAGATAGGCAGTTTTAATAGACAAATACGAAGATTGAACAATAATAAAAATCAGATATTTACTTTTAAAAAGATGTCATTTTACAATCAGTAGAAGAATTGAAAAAAATCAGTAAAATAATTAAAAAAAGCTTTTATATTAGTATTCTTTTCAATCTTATGACTGAAATATTTAAGACATACCAAATTGAGCGAACAGAAGAAATATTTATTCCACATTCACTATGTACCAGGTTTGGCGGTTAATAGTTCTTAATTTTTCTAAAAAAACGTTTAACTTGAGAGAAAGATAACAAATGGTTTATTCAATGTATGCGCCATTATTAGCTGCACATATTTCATCACTCTGGTATTTGTGGATACCCTTCCAGAAAAACCGTACATCTTTTCAGGTGGGTACAGTCAAGCCATTTTTCGACATCTCCGTAATTGTTGAAGCGTTTCATGGAAAGTGTGTGAGACATCGATGAAAACAAGTGGTAGTCGGAAGGGGCCAAGTCTGGTTAGTTCGGCGGGTGAGACAAGCTTTCCCAGCCAAGTGCTGAAATGATGTCTCTGACCACTTTCGCTGTGTGTGTTGGGAGGTTGTCGTGCTGCAAAATCACGTTTCCGTCTCTTGTAGTCCATTCTGGTCGTTTTTCAATCAATTGTTGATGGCAGCGAAGAGTATTACCTGTTTAACCTGATTTTGGAAGCTCGTAGTACAGTCCGTTTCAAGATATTTCAGTAACCTTCGGCAAAATGTTAATTGCCACAATAAATCTCAATAAAAATATTCTTAGTATATTAAAAGGCGCCAGAGCCGGAGTGGTTTAACTTCTGAATAATTTTGGGAAAACTTAATTATTGTTATTATTATTATTATGTTCATCTTATAGTTTTATTAATTGCCATGGTAGTCGGGGTTTGTAATCCAATGTTTGCACTAAACAAGATGGTTCAGCCGAGGATCAATGCAAGCTTAAAAATGTTCTTACTATATTTGCTGTACTCAGTAGAGAAGCCTTCTGTATGACTTCCATATGTCTATCATATAATTCAAGCTTGTCTTTGGCGATTTTCCAGTAATTTGTTATTAGCCCATTTGTAGATATTACAACTGGTATTATGTCGACATCTCTGAGTTAATAGATGTCTGCTAGTTCTACAGCTAACGGTTGATATTTTCGTCCTTTGAAAATCTTTGTGTTGATTATAACAATATCGGGCCGATTAGCCTCCACCGTCCGATCAGTAATCATTGCCGTATCCCATAAAATCTTTGCAGTTTCACTTATATGCACCTGTTCTGGTTTTCACTTATAATAAGGTATCTCCACGTCCAACAGACCATATTTTTTCAATAATGCTTGGTGTATCACCTTAGCAATGTTGTTATGCCTCTGTATATCGTCTGTTTAAGCAGCACAGGACACCCACCGCTTATATGCTGGATTGATTCTAAATCTTGTTTACATAAGCGACATTTTGGATCGATATTTTGTCCTAATATATGTTTTTGATATGCCCTGGTACTTATGACCTGATCTTGAATACCACATAGGAAACCTTCAGTCTCTCCATAAAGTCCCGATGTTCGGAGCCCTTCTGTAGAGCATTTCTTATTGATGTGTTCAGAATCGAGGAGAGCTGCAAAGCGACCATGTACCTCCTTTTTTTCCAAACTGAAATACACCACTGGGGAGTTATATGGCTAGTCTCGTTAGTTGCTTGTGCTAGATGGAGGGGACTATAATTACTATCCAGTGTACAAACAGCTTTATGAAGACTACTCTCTTTGCTGAGAAAATAGGATTTTAGCCGATCCTCCTGTTGACGGCACATTACTTGCACATTCTGCAAGCCTCTTCTTCCCACATGTCGAGAAAAATATAGCCGCTCGATGGAACTTCTTGGATGATGCATACGATGTTTTGCTAATTTGGTTCTTATTTTCTGATGAAATGCTTTCAGAGAGGTGTCAGACCACTTTATCATACCAAACATATAAGCAGCCACAGGCAACGCCCAAATGTTGATTGCCAATATTTTATTTCTGGCGCTGATCAAAGATTTACATATTTTTTCAGCTCTATTTATAACACTTTTTATAATCATTTCCCTAGCTGTTATATGAGATATTCCTAACAACTGCATCATACCAAGATACTTATAATTTTCTCCACTATTCAGACTACGAACAACAACATCTCCACTTAATTGCATGTTTTCTGTAGGTTCCAATATCTGCCCCTTGCGGACATGGACCACTGCACACTTATCAAGGTCAAACTCCATGCAAATGGTATCGCTAAAACTTTTGACACGCTCTATTTCACTTTGAAGATTATTAGAGTTTGATGCATATAATTTTAGATCGTCCATATAGAATTGATGTGATACCTGAATATCTGGATTTCTCTTCATCACATAGCCCATGCTGGTCTCCCTCAACATTCTACTTAACGGTGTTAAAGCCATACAGAACCATAGAGGACTTAAACTATCTCCTTGAAATATTCCCTTGCGTATTCGTATCTCTCCAGTGGTATACGAGGTTTTATTATTCTTTACATATAGGCGGGTTTTCCATTTATTCATACAAGCCGAAAGAAATTTTACTAGAGTTGGATGAATCCCATACAATGAAAGGATATACCGGAGCCATGAGTGTGGGACAGAGTCGAACGCTTTTTATAATCAATCCACGCCATTGATACATTGTGGGATTTTTTCCGTACTTGCTCTGTTATTACCTCATCAATTACAAGTAACTCCTTACAACCTTGGGTACTTTTACGGCATCAATTTTGCTCAGGCGGTAAAAGACTATTTTCCAATAGATCATTCATTTATTTTGGATGAAATAATAGAGGTAAGGATCTTGTAGAGAGTTGGTAGACAATTTATTAGTCTATAATTTTTTGGATTTAAACTGTCCTGTCCCTTTAACAACATATATGTCATTCCCATTGTCATATATTCAGGTATGTTATCTCGCTCTTTTATTAAATTTTGAAAAAGCTTTGTCACCGTCCCATGACAACTAACAAGATACTTCCACCACACATTTTGGATGCCATCGATACCTGGCGCTTTCCAGGTATCGATGTATTACTTATGTATTATTATTATTATTATTGTTATGTATGACTAAAACATTGTTTATTGGTTTGTGTATTTTGAATTTATTAGTACAATAAAAATAAATAAATGAATTTATCTATTAATACAACAAAAATTATAACTTAAATTTAATTATACATTTAATTCGGTTTCGTTCTCACTGTGACTTTGATCTACATTAATAATAAGTGATTATATATAATTAGTAAATGATATATAGGAATCTTCTATTTTAATAACATGGTTAATCGAATTTATTCTACTTTCTTTGGGAATACTATCTACAACCTGCCTAATTAATGTTTCAGCACTTGCACTTAGAGTCATTCTGCTCTAACATTGGATTTTACCTGATGCCACGTATGCTTAATTGGATTAAAAATACAGTACTACGGGGGAAGGCGTAAAACCGTATGCCCCATATGGACAGCAATGATATCACATACATATTCCTTTTTAAATATCTTTAATATTTCTAGATCACATTTTTATATGTATTTTCGAAGTATATATCGTTTTTGAACATATAGTTCTGAATTTTCAATTTAGTGTTATTTGCATTAGGAACTTTTTTTAGCGGTTATGGTAACTAACATTGTCCATTACAATTACGGTTTCCTTAGGCACATTGGGCAAAAGGCCATTTGTAAACCAATTTTCAAAAAGTTCTGCTGTGGTCATATATAAAAACATCGGTAGTCCAAAGATGAATATTTAATATTTTTGGAGGATAACCGTAAACAATTTGGAACCCATCCATTCTCGGAACCAGCATATAAAATTGTAATTATTTTTCCTTTGTTCGTTGGGGTTTTGGTTTGGCATTTTCTTGATGTATCTACCCATCCTTTTGCTGGCGTCTCATGTGTATCAAACCAGGTTTCATCAAGGTAGATAATGGAACGATTTTCTAATATGTATTTTTTTAGAGTTTAAGTAGTCAAACCGCCATCGTCGCAATCATTGTGATTCCATTAATATTTGTTTTTTATTAATGGTCCAATATGCAAAATCCATTAGAGATAATATTCTCCGGAGGCTAGTTCTGCTGCAAAGAATGTTGGTTTCATCTTTCCTTAGTCGCTGTTGCAATGAATGCAATATAGGCACAGTTTGCTCTTCATACATAGCATAAATTTTGCTTCGAATTAAGTCTTTGTTACTTTCGTCAAAACATTTGCTTTTACCAGAATCACTACGGACTTTTTTTGACTTTAATTGGCTTCGTCACAATATTACTGTAAACGGAGAATTAACTGTAAATGGAGTTTTCGTCAATGAAGACGCGTCTGCTGAGGCTGCATTTACATTAAGGACATTTTTAGCACGTTTGGAATAAAAAATACGATCGAAATTATAGCACTGTTTAACCCACTGTTAAACTAAAACTAATACGAACTAAACTAAGATATTTCGAAACTACTAAACCAGGTATAAAATTAATTTTATCTTTTTACCAGTTATTTTATTAGGCCCGGCCTTGTTTACGTTTCTTGCAACTTTGCCGGGTTTCAGTTACGGCAGGGGTTGTTAAGAGTTTACTGCAGCCAATCGGTCAACGATATATCTTGAAACGCACTATACACGACACCCTTCTGATCCCCCCAAATGCGCAGCATTGTTTTCATTCCAAAGTGATTTGGGCTTTGTTGAGTGAGGTCGATGTTGATGGTTGACCTAGGTCAACCCATGATTTTCTGCGTTTTGGGATTTCAACATATATCCATTTTTTGTCTCCAGTCCCAATCCGATGCAAAAAGTATTTCTTTTTTGCATCGGTCATGCAAAACTTCGCACACCATTTTTCGCTTTTCAATTTGTCTTTCGTTAAGCTGATGTAGTACCCATTTTCCAGGATCTTTCCCATGGCATGCAGACCATGACAAATGGTCCGGGGACCAACATTTAACCTCTCTGCCATTTGTTGTTGAGTTTGCATATCGTCTTCTTCTAACAACGGTTGCAATTCGACATCTTAATTTTTTTCGGTTAACATGGGCATTCTTTGTCTTGAAGTCGCAGTATCACTTGAATCATCTAAACCAGCGTTATCATCGTAAGTTTCCACAAGTATAAGATTGCTTTCACCTGCGTGTTTCTTTTGATTGAACAAGAAAAGCACTACGTGCCGCAAATGCTCTTTATTTAATCTTTAAACTTTAATGGATTTTGGAAAAGTACTGCCGCAGCAAGAAAATTACATAAGATATTAGAAATGTGAACCAACCTTTGTTTCCAGCGCCATCTCCTAAGGATTATTACTACCACACCTCGTAATTTGTTACATATAAATATGTCGGTAGCAACTGCACTATGTAAGTACTATTTTAATAAGCTGTGAAGTAATATTCAATGATATGTCTGTTCTCTGTTCCATGTGCAGGTCTTTCTGTTCCGCTTTGCAATGCCAAGTATACACCTTTCAATTTCCCTCTGTGCTATCCGAAGTTTTTGAACTGAAGTGGATTCATTACAATGGATCATATCCAGGTTGTCCAACAGGCCATAGAAAGGCACAAAGGCTATGCCATTGTGATTGACTTTTATTGACTATGAAAAGGCATTTTACTCAATATCAAAACAAACCATAATTGATGCACTGCTTAACCAAGGGATAGACAGAGCCTATGTGAACCTACTCAGATCCATATATGATGAAGCTACAGCGACAGTTCACATGGATGATCTTGAAGTTAAAATCAATATAGAACGGAGTGTATGATAGGGTGACTCAAAATCGCCTGTTCTTTTCTCAACCGGCCTTGATGAGGTGTTCCGTAGTCTGGACTGGGAACAGGATGGAATAAAAATTAATGGTGCATACTTAAGCCACCTTAGATTTGCAGATGATATCTTTCTCCTGTTACAAGACCCAGATGAACTACAAAAGCACATACATATGCTGCAAAATGCCATTTGGCTTGAAAAAGAATCAGGTTATGCTCAACAAATTTGCTGAAAACAGAAGAATATTTATTTTGGAAAGCGATGTAGAGGTGATGGACCACTACATATATATTGGGCAAAGGATTTCAATGGAGAGTGATACTGCCCAGGAAATGGAACGGCATGTTAAGTGCGGCTGGTAGGTATTTGCCAGGCTCAACATTGTTTAAGAACAAACTCCCACTTTGTTTGAAGAGAAAGGTTTTTGATCAGTACGTGCTGCCTGTTCTGGCATACGGAAGTGAATGGATGGAATGGATACGGAGTGAATGGACACTAAGTATTGCTTAAATGATTGTGACGTGTTCATATATATTTTTTTGGGGAGTTTTCGCCACGATCTAAAACTCAAAAAGTATCTGTTCTTATGTAAATAAAGAATCACTGTAAATATAAATAATACATATCTGACCGACTGAATCGATAATTAGATTGCGTCTAAAGGAAGGTCATGTAGAATACAAATTTTGCTAGAAAAATACGCAAAAGTTGTAAAGGGAAATTCAAAATATTTTAATTAATATATAAAATGATCTTATTACTCATTTTATTACTATTTATCACTCATTTTTCTACAGAAAATATCATGGAATAAGTACTGCATTTAATAGAAATAAGTTCAACTTCAACTTCACGGGGCACACCCGCAATATATTACAAAACTATAACAAAAATAACTATCCCTAATCAATAAAAAGAATATTTTGCTACAACACGATTACGCAAGAACTCATATGGCAGAAAAAAACTTCAAGAATTTAGAACATTTCATGAAATATGATGTTTTACTGCACATATTTACTTGGCATACTACCTACTATTTATTCTGGAAGTTACGGAAAGGCTAAAAAACAAAAAAATATATATTAGAAATGTTAATAATATATACACATTTTTGAACGTTAACGTTTCGGGAGGTTTTCTCCCATTTTCAAAACGTATCTAAACAATAAATTATATTAATTTCTATATGTACTGAAAAGATAGGAAGTAAATATATTTTGTGTACATGCCAATGATACTCCAACAATTTTCCAAGATCCAAAATATCAAACAATTAACCTTACAATTCCTTACATTCGCGGTATTTCTGACATAATTAAAAGAGTAGGAAATAAATACAATATAAGAACGACAATTAAATACAAACAGCATACAACAGAATACCAAAAAATGTGGTTTTTAAAATTCCTTGCGAATGTGGCAAATTTTATATAGGTGAGACATCTAGACCGTTAGAAGTTAGAATAAAAAAACATAAAAACCTTCTTAGAAAAGGCGATTTTAATAAATCTAGAATATATCAACACGCATGGGAATCGAGACATAAAACCAATTGAAATAATTCCAAAACGGTATTAAAATAATCGGTAACAAAATACAGAAGATTAAAAGAAACCGCTTAAATAATTTAAATAAAAATAACTGTATTGCTATGCCTTCGGTAGATTAAAATTCAATATGGTTCCCGATTCTACAGAATACAATTAAAAACGTTCAAGTATTTCAATACACAATAATCAGACAGTAAACCTCACCTATATATTTTTTTTTGGTAGTATGTCACTGTCATTAAAAACTATTATTGTCAATGTAAGTATCATTGGCATATACACAAAATATATTTACTTCCTATCTTTTCAGTATATATAGAAATTAAAATAATTTATTTTTTTAGATTGGTTTTGAAAACGGGATAAGACCTACCGAAACGTTAACGTTCAAAACTTTGTATTTATTTTAGAAAATTTTGTTCGTTAGGCAAATTTATTTATATATATATATATATATATATATATATATATATATATATATATATATATATATATATATATATATATATATATGAACACACACACACAACCACACACCACAATCATTCAGACAATACTTAAAATTTACTAATATACATTCTGTGTTTTTTTCTTTTTCTTCAATTTGTCTTCAAATGTCTACATTTTTGTATGATAATTTCAAATCAACGTTTGAAGCCTAGAAATTCCCTTTGTGATTGTGAAGTACTAGTACATATTGTTAAATAATTGAACTTTTATGATTTTGTATTCAACCAAATAAGGAGTGATGGTAAAATACAGTGGTCATTCCAAAAGTTTTAGGTCTGACCAAGAAAACAAAGATTTTGTATTTTTAGTATACATTTATAGTAATCTTGCAATTCAATACATCTAGTAGAAACGTTTTAATAGCCTCAGTATAATGCGATTTGTCCAACTCTGCCAAAGCTGTTATCTCAGCTTTGACTTCATCATCTGAAGTCTAGTGAGCCATTTTTTCAGGTTTGTGAAGATAAACTGGAGTCAAATTCGGTGATTACATAACGTAGGTCTGGAGTTTTGCAGCAACAACCCGAGACGTGTGTGCAGGCGCATTATCGTAATGATTCTTCTAACAATAATAACTTCTAACAAATGATAACTTCTTGGATTACTGTTTCATGTATGGTGTGTAATGGTAAATCCATGTGTCATCTATTGTTATAAGATGTCGACAAAACACACTTGAACACTTGAAAAGTATTCATTCGAATGCATTTTTTGTCAACTGTTAACAAACCCGGCACCTATCGATCGGAAAGCTTTTTCATAGCTAAAACATCGAGTAAAATGTATGAACACGATCTATCGAGATGTTCACAATTCAGCAAGCTATATCTTTAGTCGGCGATCATTTAATTCGACATTGTGAATTTTTGGGAGGATTTTTCGGTCGCAGTTGTTTTTGGGTGTTTCAAGTGTTCATAATCGTCAAAGGATGGACGACCATGTTTAAATTCATTCATTCATTCACTCCCTTTTTACCGTCATTTAAAGTGGAACCTAATCCTTTTTGAATGTCCGTCTGACCTTCGAAAGAAAGTACTTTATATTAGCACGAACGTCAATGTTATCAATTTTTCAGAAAATGTCAAAACTTGTTTATTGTACTCGATCGCCTCAAACAAGCAACGAAACGCACGTATCTAAAACAAATACATGTTGAAAACATTTCAAACGACGAATGCACAATGGACTTACAACAACGATATATCGATATGGTGTAGCATGATGACAGTTGGGCAGAGATGAGCGGTGGCACCACGTGGAGTAAGTAGTTCGATTCACGAAACCTGACGATTACGTCACAAACAAAATCCATCTGAACTAAGAATTGTACGTATGCCTTAGTTAGAGCCATCCAGATTATGAGCGAATAATTTCGCAGGTCAGCGAGTCAGTAGTTCGCAAATTAGTCAGTAGAGCGCCTATTTGTAGATTTTGTAGTTTTAAATAATAATTATAATTTAAAACGAATACGATATAATAACATTTATTAAGATACTTCTTAATTATACGCCCACCCAGCATCGAAACGCCATGATATATTGATTTTCGAATATTTTCTGTATCGAAAATATTTTGGTTATTTGGTTTTAGTTCTGTACATCTAACATGTTTTTTGTTTTGCTTTGTCAGGAATACGTTAAGACCTATATTTTTATCGGTTTTTTATTAGAACTTTAACTATTTTAACACTGCTTTCTTTGTAAAATAGGTGCTATACGCCATTTTTTAAATATAAATGGAGCATAACTCTACATGTTCAAGCTGCATGAGGATGTTGGCCTATAAAAAAAAATTACAAGAACATTTGCTGAAATCTTGCATTTTGTTTATAAAGGTATAATCAAATGTCTTGGTCTAAAATGTGGTCTCCAAGCAGTCAAGTTCAAGTGCAAGGAGAAAAGTTGTCATTCAAGTCTTAAAGGCAGATTTTTCAAGTTCTTAATTATGCCAATAGTATTAATTTGGTTGTTCTTTTATATTCCCCAAATTACATCGTGAATATTACTTGTTTTTAAATAACATATGGCAACTTTTAATTACACATTTTAAAGAACAGAATCAAGAAATTGAGGAGAATGCTTCCTTTTATATAAAAGTTGTTTGTCATTCCAACTGTCATAGATCCAGGCATTATAATAATGAATCAACTAGAAAAAGAGGAATAACAAGCCAAGGCACCAACACAATTGATTCATTCAGCACACCCTCAATGGTGAACTTTTTTAATTATTAATAATAAATTTACCTAATCTAAAGAATTTGCATAATGTTGGAAACCAGCAATCTCTAAAAGGTTTTAATACATTAAAACAATAATCGTTTCGGCTTTATTTTTTATTTTAAAACAGGTATTACATACATTATTTATTTTTTAGATATATTTATGGATTATATTGTTTCATACAATGATACAATAAAAGGCCAATTTAAACAGTACGTTTGCATTATTTTGAAAACAGTGAAAATTGAACCACCATATTATATTAATCAATAAACCTATAGAAACCAACATGTATATCATTCATCAGCAGGTTTCTTAAAATATAAGAATACATGTACTAAACTCATGTAAATATAGTTTACTGTCCTGTTCTCCAGTAACCTCCTGAATTTAAATTCTTCAATAAGCATAAAATTCCACATTCCATTTGGTTCAATTCCCCATGTGAATTCTGCTATATATGATGCTAAGAAATTCATGTTTGGCTTCTTCTTTTTCTATTTCCCCACTTCACAGAGCCCCACATTCTTATTCTAGGATAAAATTAAATAGAAAAACTGTTAAAGTAATTTTCTGCATCAGAATCACTGCTAGAGTCGGTATCTTCATCATTAATGGTAATAATTAAGGGTGTCACTTCTGTAATAATTGTTTTTTTGTACCAATCTAGTATGATTTTGTTTGTATGGTCTATACACTTCTTCCATTTTTTTGGAGTAATTTCGTTTAAGGCTTCTTGCCACAAAGCTAAAATATTGTTATCACTATGCCCATCCCTTCCAATATGTTTGTCATAATTTTTTGTTGTTTTGCATTGGCCCATATTAACCATATGGCGGTAAATTCGCACTGGTAAGGTGGTGTACGAAGCACTTCATGCCCATGTAACCGAATTTCCTCATCTACTATATACCTTCTTTCAGTTCTATACTTTTTTGCAATTTGTAATAATTCTAACTTTGTTAGGTTTCTTTGAAAATCGATATTATTTTTTTCCAACCATGGGGAATTGAACCAAATGGAATGTGGAATTTTATGCTTATTGAAGAATTTAAATTCAGGAGGTTATTGAAGAACAGGGCAATAAACTATATTTACATGAGTTTAATACATGTATTCTTATATTTTAAGAAACCCGCTGATGAATGATACATGTTGGTTTCTATAGGTTTATTGATTAATATAATTGGTGGTTCAATTTTCACTATTTTCAAAATAATGCAAACATACTGTTTACATTGGCCTTTTATTGTATCATTGTATACATATATATATATATATATATATATATCCGCGCATGTTTGTAAATTCTCGAAAAAACTGTTCGCGACACTGGTTACTTAAAGGCATAACGAGGTCTCGCTGGAAGACCTTCTTTAGGCGAAATGGTAGAGATTGAGGAAGAAATTTTTGAAACTGTCGAAAACGAGCCAACAATGAGCACTAGGCCTATAGTAGGTCAAGTTGAAGTTAGTCATAGTAAAGTGTGGAAAACTATACGACTAGAACACTTATCAACGGGTACCCGAAAATTTTCCTAGAAGTGTTGAATTTTGTCAGTGGTTTTTACATCAGTACAACATAAATGAAAATATTACCAAATTTATTTTGGCTACCGACGATGTCATATTTACAAGAAATGAAGTAAATAATTTCCACAAGAACCATGTTTGAGCAGTAGAAAATCCGCATACTGTGAAAAGAACTCATTTTTTACACAGCTTTTCGATAAATGTTTGGGCTAGCGTACTATATGGCATGCTTATTGGGCCTTTCTTTCTTCTAGGTCGACTGACAGGTGAAAATTATTTAGACTTTCTTCAAAACAATTTGCTACAATTATTACAAGATGTTCCTTTAAACGTTAGATAGAATATGTGGTTTCTACATGATAGAGCTCCATCACATTTTAGACCAGAAATTCACGAACATTTATATAATGAATTATATAATGAATAACAGATGGATAGTGCGCAATGGACCCATTTCTTGGCGTGCACGCTCCCCGGATTTAATGCCCTGCGATTTTTTTCTGTACGGTTATTTAAAAAAGTTAGTTTATCACGATGGAGAAATAAATACTGTGGAAGAACTACAACAGCGCATCTAAAACGATTGTGATGTTATTCGTAGACACCTGGATTTTATTTTTGACGCGTATAGTGACGTATGGGTAACCCGAGCAAGATTTTGTGCTAACCGAATAAATGGTGACAATTTTGAACAATTTTTGTGACATGTAACATTTTTGTTTTTGTTATTCTGCAATTTTTATATAAATGATTTTTGCTAAATTGACTTCTCTTTGCGAGTTCTACAACGCAGTGATTGAGTACATCAAAAAGTCAGGTAGGTTTTCAAATTTTGTAACTCTTAATAACATCTTTATTTTACAACTTGTATATAATGGGTTATTTTTTTTGTATCCGAACTTCCGAAAGGGGTCAATGTCAAACAAGTTCGCGTGCAAGCCTGTAAATATGTATGTCCATAGTATGGCAAATTTTCATAGAAAGTTTAACATCAGAGCAACGCTTTCAAATTACCGAAACTGATTATCAAAATCAGTGTTCTGTGCGCCAAACTCAGCACTTCGTGAACTTGAACTTAGCGATGTATTCGCTGAATTATAGACAAATTCCTATGCATTTCATGCATTCGATATTAAAACAAAAACAAGACAAAAAACTGGGCGTTCCGAAGAAAATATCGACGCTGTTGGCGGTAGTGTTGATGAAGATCCAAATTTATCAATTCGTTGCCGTTTGAAGGTATTTGGGCTTTGTTATTCGACTAGGTGGATTATATAATTCCAGATTTGAATAGTATTGTTCTGGAGGAGATCGGATTTATTGAGGGAACAATTCGATGAGAGCAGTATACCTAGGAACGGACCTTTTAATTGGTCACCAAGGCCATGTGATTTAACACCTTTAGATTATTTTCTTTGGGGTTATGTTATGGCTTTGGTCTATGCCGACAAATTAGCACTACCACGATACAACCTGGAAAGCTGCGATTTTTGGCAAAACGTCGTGACTTTTCACCAAACGAACGGATTGAAACCCGAAGAGATGATCATCCTTCAGCCAGTATCCATCTACTACACGATGAATACCTCTTCGGCATGTTTCCAACTTACCAATATAGTTGAATATTCTGTAGACATATGCCCAAAAGTTTGAAATATTCAAATATTTTATTATTTTACTGATATTAACTTTTTCTTTTACTCGTTTACGTAATCATCATTTTATTACAACCCTGACTGGTATCAAATAAAACTCGATACGATATGACCAATGTGCCTAAAATTGATTTATTATTTTGGAGTAAAAAAAATACAATGTACCAATTGCCTTCAAAAATAATTTAAAAATAAAAAAACACCTTTCAATAGGACTAAAAGCATTATTTCCTCCTTGGGTCTGTAGGCATGCCTGTAATTAAATATGTTGTCGATTAAATGATCAGTTTGGGCTTGTGGAATTCTCTCCCATTCTTCACGAGCAGCATCTTTACGGTAAGAGGAGTATTGTTTGCCTTTCTTGATGGGAATTTGCTTGCCACCCTAACTTGGTTATTCTCTCTTCTTCAAGAAAATTTTGAACTACTGCTGTTCGATTAGGAGGTACGTGGTCATCCATTAAAACAAATCCGTCGCCCATTGTGCCTCGGAATAGACGCATAACAGGATTTAAAACTTTCACGGTGTACAGAGCACCAGTGACTCTTCTCTGCAGGATCACTTGAGGTGTCCATGAACCCCTCATAATATCACCCCAAAACATCACGCTCCCACCTTCAATTAGGATACGTGGTTGAGCTGTTTCTAGTCAAGCTTGTATATATATTATTAGGTGCGTGTAGACCCGGTTGGATCACGCAAAACATTCTCACTCATTTCGACTCATTTTCGAGTGTTTTTTCTGATCCTCCACACCTCTCTCATCCTTTCTTCATGCATTCTCTTTCTCTCCTCCGTCCCGATCCCGATCTCCTCGAAACTTCACTCTGATGCAACGTTCCACATTTCTATTTTGTTCTGTACGTTCTTCTATCCTCAATCTCTGTCGAACCCATTTGTGCTTTTCCCAGATCAGCTCTGACTTGTGCGATCCATGGTACTGTTGACTTGACTCCTTGTATGTTTGTAAGAATTCTGTTGGTGAGTCTTGTCTGTGGGAGTCTACTGATATGCCCATAGAATTTAAACCTTATTTTTCTTATGCCCGCCGCTACGTTGGACATTTTCTGTGTGGTCTTTCTAGAATGTGGTCTGTATCCTACCTCTGTCAGTTTTGGGCCTATAATTTTCCTCATAATTTTGCATTCGTCCTTTAGTATGTTTTCTATGCCGCTTTTTGTATGATGTGTAAGTGTCTCGCTTGCGTATAGGATCTCGCCCAGGTATTTGAAGTGAGTGACCCTATTTATGTTGCCATATTTGGTGTTCAAATTTTGAACATCTAATTATGAGCAGAAGAATTCGGTTTTTTGAAAGGAGATGTAGGCCGACTTTCTCTGCACATTCTTTGAGAACTTCTGTTTGGTTGCCCTTTTTTCATTGTCTGTGAGTATGGCTAGGTCGTCTGCAAAGGCTAGGCATGATATTTCTATGATGTTTTTGGATCGTCCGAGTCGTATTAGTTTCCAGTGTCTTTGATTTTTCAGTTATTTTTCCTATTCCCTTATGACTTTGTCCAGAACCAGGTTGAAGAGGAGTGGGTATAACCCATCCCCTTGGCGTACACCAGGTTGTATCGGCCAGTGTCTGCTTGATCAATCATAGTGGTTTGGGGTCGAGTCCTTGTTCTTCTAGGATGTTGAACAGAGATTTGCGGTCAATGCAGTCATATGCTTCCTTGAAGTCCAGGAACGTGCAGATGAGTGGGGCGTTCCTGATAGCTTTGTATTTCAGTATTGTTTTTAAGTTAAATATTTGTTCAGTGCATGAGCGACCAGGGCGAAAGTCTGCCTGGTAGTCGCCAATTTTGTGTTCTAATTATTTTTGTGTTCTTGAGTGATTTTGTAAGTGACTTGTAGTAAGGATATTCCTCTGTAGTTGTTCACATCTATTCTGCCTTCCTTCTTGTGCAGCGGGTGGATCAGAGCACATTTCCATTCATCTGATAATTTTTCTGTTTGCCAAGATATTCGTGATAATTTGCGTAAGTTCCTGGAGTGAATTTGGTCCGCGGTTTTTCAATAGTTTAGCGGTGATACCATCTTCACCGGATGTCCTGTTATTCTTTAGTTTGCGTATGTGCCTGTGGCTTTCTTCCTGTGTTGGTGGTGATGATTGGGTATGGATGCAATATTCCTTGGGGAATCTTGTGTCGCGTTCGGGGCAATGGAGGAGATCAGATAAATAGAGTGCCAGCTCCCGATAATTCTCCCGATTGGTTAGCGCTAATGCCGCTTTCTGAAGCAAATGTTTTGTGGTGTGTATCCACGGATTTCCTTTGCAAACGTCCTATAAAAGTCTCTCGAGTTATAATTGCGGAAATTCTCCTCTATATAGTGTAGTTGTTCCTTCATGTACTTCCTCTTAGTTTGCCTGATGACCTTTGCGGTCTTTTATCTAGTCACGTCAAAAAGCTGTTGACTTTCTGGGGATTTTTTAGTGTTGTACTCCTGAAATGCTCGTTTGCGTCGCTGCAATGCACTCTCGCATGCAATGCACTCTCGCATGCAATGCACTCTCGCATGCAATGCACTTTCGCATGCAATGCACTTTCGCATGCAATGCACTTTCGCATGCAATGCACTTTCGCATGCAATGCACTTTCGCATGCAATGCACTTTCGCATGCAATGCACTTTCGCATTCCGAGTCCCACCAAGGGCGTTTTGTTTTCTTTTTCAATGGGATCAGTTCTTTTTGTGTAATTTTTTTGTGGAATTTTTCCCATGTATCTGCCTGTTCCTTTTCTCATTCCTCTGTTATGCTGGATTCCTTAGTCTTGTGCCGTTCTTGTTGGTAAATTTGTGACCAGGGAATTTGCCTACTGTTTTCTGATGGATTTTTTCTCTACCGATTTGTGCGTTAAAGTCACCCAGTAAAATTGACGTCATCCTTTGGGACCTTTGCCATTATCTTCTCTAGTGTTGCCCAGAATTTCTCTGTAGACTTGGGGTTTTTCTTATTGTCCCCATTTGTGGGGGGCATGTACGTTGATCATGGTATATTTTTTATTGGCGCACTGTATGCGCATTGTCATTAGTCTATTATTTATGGGGATGATTTCCTTAATAAAGTTAACTATTCCTTTATGTACCACAAGGCCATGCCCCAAAGCGGAGCGCCCCTGGCGACTCGTTTTTCTGTCCTGCTTTTGAATATGCTATAGTTCCCGTAGTCCACCGTGTCCTTATCCGTGATGCATGTTTCTTGTAGGGCAAGCACAAGTATCTTTTGCCTGTCAAGTTCTGAAGTTGGGTTGTGAAGTTTTCCTGGTTGGATCAGCGTGTTGATGTTGAAGGTGCCAATATAAGTAGAGGTTTTGTGTAGAAATTTGCCGAAAAACTCCGACTTTTTTTGAGATCGTGATAGTCCAGGTTCCCCAGAATCCGAGCACCCGGTTGCCGTCTGTCGACGGGTGGATTGGTTACCACCTGGGGTATCATTGTTATTACTTGCACGAGTCATGTTTGCTTATAAGCTTCCAGTGTTTCCACTGGGAGTTTAGAACCAGGGATTGTTAGCTGTTGGAGTGTGGTGTACAGCCGCACCCTCTGGGTGAACAGACGCCGACCAGGTTGCCGTTGGTTGCCACTGCAGACGTTACTTGCATTTTTTCTGCCAGAGCCCTGTTAACCCGTCTGTTCCCGAAATAAACGTTCAGACGAGGTGGACGAAGGGTTGGAGCTATATATATATATATATATATATATATATATATATATATATATATATATATATATATATATATATATATATATATATATATATATATCAGTTCTTAAACCGTTCATTAAACAGTCTTGCGGTAAAATTTTATAAACGGTTTAAAAACTGAAATATATATATATATATATATATATATATATATATATATATATATATATATATATATATATATATATATATATATATATTTCAGTTCTTAAACCGTTCATTAAACCGTTTAAAAATGCCTGGAAACATGATATATCATCTTAATAGATCAATAGTAATTGCTTTGTTACAACAGTGCATTAATTAAAGTGATATCGCAGAAATTATAGGTGTTTCTCAAAGTGCTGTATCGAAAATTCATGAAAAATTCCAGAACAGCTGCACAAGACCGGCAGATAAATATGATAGCTCGAAGAAATCGCCTGGAATCTATAAATGGCATATCAAGGGAGCTTGTTAAGCTTCAAGGTGTAAATATTTCACGCCAAAGGATAACACGCAGACTGAATGGGGTAAATTTGCATCGCAGAAGACCATTACGTGTTCCCAAACTAACCCTTCAACAAAAAATGTAAGATTGAAATGGGCTCGAGAAATGGTGAATCATAGTCCTAACTGGAATACCGTGATATTCTCAGATGAGACGAGAATTGGCTTGGTTTCTGATTCACGAAGAACATTAGTTTGGAGAGGTTCATGTCGACAAGCTCGACTAGAAATAGCTCAACCACGTATCCCATTTGAAGGTGGAAGCATGGTGTTTTGGGGTGGTATTATGAAGGGTTCACGGACACTTCAACTGATCCTGCAGAGAAGAGTCACTTGTGCTGTGTGTACCGTGGAAGTTTTAAATCCTGTTATGCGTCTATTCCCAGGCGTAATGGGCGACGGATTTGTTTTCATGGTTGACGACGCACCTCCTAATCGAACAGCAGTAGTTCAAAATTTTCTTGAAGAAGGAATAACCAAGTTAGGGTGGCCAGCAAATTCCCCTGACATGAAATTCATTGAACATGCTTGGGACATTCTGAAAACCAGCGTCAAGAAACGCAAACAATCCTCCTCTTACCCTGCGAGAACTAAAAGATGCTGTTCGTGAAGAATGGGAGAGAATTCCACAAGCCCAAATTGATCATTTAATCGAGAACATATTTAATTACAGACATGCCTACAGACCCAAGGAGGAAATAATGCTTATTAGTCTTATTGAAAGGTGTTGTATTGATTTTTAAATTATTTTTGAAGGCAATTGGTACATTGCAATTTATTGACTCCAAAATAATAAATCAATTTTAAGCACATTGGTCATATGGTGTCGAGTTTTATTTGGTACAGTAAGGGTTGTAATAAAATGATGATTACGTAAACGAGTCAAAGAAAACGTTAATATCAATAAAATAATAAAATAATTTAATATTTCAAACTTTTGGGCTATATGTCTACAAAATATTCAACTACATTAGTAAGTTGGGAACATGCCGAAGAGGCATTCATCGTGTAGTAGATGGATACTGGCTGAAGGATGAGCATCTCTTCGGGTTTCAATCCGTTCGTTTGGTGAAAAGTCACGACGTTTTGCCAAAAATCGCAGCTTCCCAGTTTGTATCGTGGTAATTCTTGAATTATGTACGTAAATATCTGAGGTATATTGGCTTCTAAGGCGTCAAATAGTAGTGCTAATTTGTCGGCATAGATCAAAGCCATAACATAATACCAAAGAAAATAATCTAATGGTGTTAAATCGCATAGCCTTGGTGACCAATTAACAGGTCGGTTCCTAGGTATACTGTTCTCATCGAATGAGGGAACACCCTCAATAAATCCAGATCTCCTCCAGAACAATACTATTCAAATCTGGAATTATATCCACCTAGTCGAATAACAAAGCCCAAATACCTTCAAACGGCAACGAATTGATAAATTTGGATCTTTATCAACACTACCGCCAATAGCGGCTATATTTTCTTCGGAACGCAGTTTTTTGTCTTGTTTTTGTTTTAATATCGAACTGCATGAAATGCATTAGGAATATGTCCATAATTCGGCGAATACATCGCCAAGTTCAAATTCACGAAGTGCTCTATGAGTTTGGCGCCCAGAACAGGGCTTTTGATAATCAATTTCGGCAATTTGTAACCGTTGCTCTGATGTTAAACTTTCTATGAAAATTTGCCATACTATTGAGACACGGATTTACAGGCTTGCACGCGAACTTGTTTGACAGTGACCCCTTTCGGAAGTTTGGATACAAAAAAAATAACCCGTTATATAAAAGTTGCAAAATAAAGAAGTTATTAACAGTTACAAAATTTGAAAACCTACCTGACTTTTTGATGTACTCAATCACTGCGTTGTAGAACTGCGTAGAGAAGCCAGTTTAGCAAAAATGTTACATGTTACACAAATTGTTCAAAATTGTCATCATTTATTCGGTTAGCACAAAATCTTACTCATGGTACCCATACATCACTATATGCGTCAAAAATAAAATCCGGGTGTCTACGAATAACATCACAAGCGTTTTAGATGCGCTGTTGTAGTTCTACAGTATTTACTACTCCATCGTGATAAACTAACTTTTTTAAATAGCCGTACAGAAAAAAATCGCAGAGCATTAAATCCGGGGAGCGTGCACGCCAAGTCCTGTCAGGCGACCTAGAAGAAAGAAAGGCCCAATAAGCATGCCATATAGTACGCTTGGCCAAACATTTATTAAAAATCTGTGCTAAAAATGGGTCTTTTCACAGCATGCGGATTTTCTACTGCCCAAACATGGTTCTTGTGGAAATTATTTACTTCATTTCTTGTAAATAAGACATCGTCGGTAGCCAAAATAAATTTGGTAATATTTTCATTTATGTTGTACTGATGTAAAAACCACTGACAAAATTCAACACTTCTAGGAAAATCTTCGGGTACCCGTTGATAATGATAGGGATAAGTGTTCTAGTCGTATAGTTTTCCACACTTTACTATGGCCAACTTCAACTTGACTTGCTATAGACCTAGTCTTCATTGTTGGCTCGTTTTCGACATTTTCTAAAATTTCTTCCTCAATCTCTACCATTTCGCTTAGTGGAGGTCTTCCCGCGTGACTTCGTTGTGCCTTTAAGTACCCTGTGTCGCGAAGTCTTATAACTAAATTTACAAACATCCACGGATAAATAATAATAGAACTATACTAACGAACTGTCAAAAACGACCCTGAAAAACCCTAAATTGCAATCCGAAGGAGGTCATGCTCTTCGGGTGCTGGAATTATAAAGATGTTGTCTATTATAAAATTTTACCGCAAGACAGGATAATAGAAATAGAAATAATGAATATCGCTCGCAGATCATAAAATAGAATAAAGTAATGCGTACAAAACCTACAAATATGTCAAATTGGATGGAAGTCGTGATTCATATTTACTATGTCAGACTCCATATGCCATTAACCATCCAGAGGAAATTATTAAATCTTGACTGTGATGTTTTACTTTATCCTCCAAACTCATCAAACTTGACATCGTTGGATTATCAGATGAGGGGAGGGATAAAAATAATCCTCGATCGATTTTCCGATAACAAACCTCAAATATTTTACAAAGTCGGCATAATAAAGTTGGTTACCCGTTCAAAATACAATAAATAGCGCAGTAAGTCCCTATTCCCTTTACTACAAGCACATTCATAGCCATAATACATAATAAATAGGCCAAACTATTCGGACCGACTTTTTGGCATGCGTCCAAGCAATGGCAATTCAAAAATAACTCCTTACTCTCTGGATCCACAGCCTGTAAAGAATACTCGTGGCGTAGCTTTCGTATCCGTTTGTGTTCGCAGCTTTGATTGTTTTTTTTTTGGTGTAGTTTTTATTTTATTGCGTATTGAAACATAGTTGGAATGACGGAGATGCACGACAGCTCTAATGGTAGGTGTCTTGCTTGTTTGGTGCTTGCTTATTTGATGATTTTTTCGGCCACGTGTAGTAAGTAAGTCATAACATAACCATTGTTGCTGTTTATTTTTTTTCCATAACACATTTATTCATAAATGAAGAGTTAAATTGGTAGACATTTTTTTAAGAAGGTATTTGTATTTCTTCTACTGGATTTGTATTTCTTCTACTGAATTAAAATAATAACCATGTAAATTATTTTAAAATTAAAGAATTACTATAACAGTTTTTATTAAAAAGTTACATCGACAGTATGGGAAAATACGTTATAGTTATAGAGAATCAAACCTTTTATTTTTAAACAAAATAACTTCTCTAGCAGAATGTTATGCTAGTCTATTATCCTTATATTTTCATAGCTTATTTTCCCTTTCATTCACTCGTTTGACATATCTCAAAAACATCGTAGAAAACCTCGTATATTTTATATAACTTCAATGTGACATGTCATGAATTTAAATATTTAAAAAATATTAACAAAATATGAGAAATAATGTATTTATACACTATATAGTGCGAGTTTGAATTCCCTAGGATCATTTGGTGGTCCGTAGTAATTCCTTTCGTGAATCGGATTTTTCTAGTGCGTTCTGAAAATGAGTGACAACCGTTTCAAGCAACCTTGCGCTCTCAAGTTTTGTTTCAGGCTTAAGCGAGTTCAGACTAAATGACTCTAGGGAGTTTAAACTCGTACTGAAGACTTTCCAAATGGGAAACCGTCAGTGTTGCCAGATCCAACGTTACACCACGAGTCTAATTACTTCATTTATATACTTCGAATGTATAGATGCCATCTTCACTGTTTCTAGGGTTGAGTATTGTGTTTTTCTGAAATCACTTACTTACTCTCTTAGTTAGGGCAAGATCTAGCGAATAAACGTTTTGAAACTACTCATAGTACCAGTAGCAGTTCATATTCAACGTTTATTCAAATGATCACATAGTCATGTCGCCAGTCTTTGTACACTATCAGTGTTTTCGCCCACTTCGGACGACCATTTTTCCAATTGTCTTCAGTTAACTAACAATCATTCTTATCTCTTTGGTTTTGAACATTTTTATAGTGGATTTCTCTGTTTTCATGCAGAATTCAATGTTGGCACGTTGCTTCATTAGGTTTTTCTGATCAAGGTCGTGAAACAACTATTACATTTCACAGCACACAAAGAATTCTTATGGATGGATTCAAATTATTTTGTGCACGATCTGTAATGTAACGTTCAAAATAGAATAAGCAGAATTGGTACTTTTTAGACAACTTGTGTAATCCATGAAATATTTTAAAGTGAAGAATTAAAGTAAGAGTGTACTTGCTTTCTTTATATCGTTATCGTTATATCGTTATATTATAGTTAATGTGCCCATTATTACAGTAATAACTCTACACGTGTGGTAGTTTCAGCAATGAACTTACTTTCAGTACACTATTACATAGTAATAAGCATTCCTTTTTGATGAAGAAAAATATCGTTGGCTTGAAAAAAACAAGCTGCAGGAGATAGCTGATATCATAAAGATTTCGAAAGGAAGTGTTTACGCCATTTTGCATCAATATTTGGGAATGCGTAAATTGCTATCAAAATGGGTATCGCATTTGTTCATTGCGGACCAAAAACAACAACGCATTGATGATTTTGAGCAATGTTTGGAGCTGTTTAAGCGAAATAAAAAGGATTTTGTAATGCGGCATGTGGCAATGGATGAAACATGGATCCATCACTACACTCCAGAGTCAAATCGGCAGTCAGCTGATTGGACAGCAGCCGGAAAAAGCCGTCTAAAGCGACCAAAAACACAACCATCGGCAGACAAGGTTAGGGCCTCTGTATTTTGGGATGCGCCTGGGATATTGTTCATCAATTATCTCGAGAAAGGTAAAATCATCAATAGCGAATGTTACATAACATTATTGGTGCGTTTGAAGAACGAGATCGCAAAAAAGGTTCTAAATGAACAAAAAGTGCTATTTCACCAAGACAATGCATCGTGTCACAAATCGTTGGCAACGATGGCTAAATTGTATGAATTGCACTTCGATTTGCTTCCTCATCCACTGTATTCTCCAGATCTGGCCCCCAGCGACTATTTCCTGTTCTTAGACCTCAATAAAATTCTGGCTGGTAAGAAATTTCTCTCCAATGAAGAGGTTATTGCCGAAACTGAAGGATATTTTGATGGTGTAGAAATGTGAATAGATTATATTGCTTTTCAATGTGAATATATTAATGCATAAAGCAGAAATTTGCAAAAAAGTGTGTTTTATTTGTCAGACTTATTGAGCGATATATATATATAGGTATAAGGGAAAGTACTTTTGTTAATTTAACCATCGATTCTAAAATATAATATTTTTATAGATATTTATTCTTTATGCTTCTACATAAATTTGTTTTGTTTTATTATAAAAAAGAGGAAAACTTACACATTATTGTCGTTTAACGTCTAAGTTGAAATTACTAATACTAATTTCTCATATTTTAACACGTTTTAAACGATTCACAAAACATTAAGAAATGCATGATTAATTGTTTCAGTAAATTAACTGTTCAAAATGTCTACCATGAATGAGGCTTCGTCGGTTGAAAAAATATTAACAAATAATTTTAATATAAACTTGAAGATATTTATCACTAAACACCAAATCACTTTTTTTGAACTTTTCGCACCTCTTAATCGAGCATCTCTTAATGGAGAACTTTAAAAAAGTGTTTCGGTGTTTAGGAGTTTAAATCATCTCGTGATGATGCTAACATGGTTAGCGAAACGTGCGTCGAGAAGTTCAAAAAAGTGATTTGGTATTTAGTGGTAAATCTCTTCAAGTTTCGTGTTTCACACCAAAGGTTCCAATAGAAGAATTAATTTTAATATAAACAAAAAATGTTGCGATTGCTTTGGTTTTGGCCATTAAACCATTCTAAATATTTTTGGCTGTGTGAAAAATCGGCGGGTAAGAGTGCTTATCCTTTGTACAAGTCTTAGAGAAACTTGAACACATTTTTGCTGAGCTGGAAGCAGCCTTTCTGGGTATCGTTGCTAACAAATACGCCTAACCCTTTTGGATTTTTGGAGAGCTTCTCCGAAAATAAGAACCACATCGTGATATTCGTGTACATAATATATTTTTGGTTACAAATGCGAACTTAAATGCACGCACTGACATACACTGAAATATTTTTTGTAGTAATGTTGAAATAAACATCACGACATTACCGCATCAACGTTGGTTGATTAATGACGTGATTCTTAATTTAAAAAAAAATGTTTTAACAATGTTTATTTGCAATTTATTCGTTAAGTAATAACCTATTAACATCTGCACTGTAAATACACTTTTACATATATTTGTTTAAAATATTAATTCTTATCATAGCTTTTTGGTTTACCCTTAGGTTTTTGACCCTTGTTGTAAGGAACTTTTTTCTTTAAAATTATGTGAAAAATCGTTGGTTAAATTTTCGAAAGTACTTTGCCTTACTGTAAATCAATTATGATATTTTATAATTGAAAATAGAAATGCATACTAGCTAATATGTTGTTTTTTTTCTAATTTTTAGGATGTGAAGATGATTCCAGTCTTGAAGATGATTCAACATTAAAGGACCGAAACCAGGTATGGTCTGGCAGTGTCTCCAATCAAGAAGGTTCCACGTCTGATTTGTCCACAAGTTCTTCAGAGCGAAATGGATTTATAGGAGGTAAATTAGACTTATTTTTTATTCAATTTAATATATTAATTTTAACAGCAATACATGTATATGAAATACAGGTTATATTAATAACATATTTGTTGTCTAATGTTTTTGTCTATATAACGGATTGTCCAATAAGATTGTCAGAACTTTAATAAAGCACGATAATAACTACAAGTGATAATCCGGTAATTTTTATTTTATCTTAAAGAAAAAATAATGGTATTATATTTTGAAAATAATGTCGTTCAAATGTCCCCCTCGGCTTCGTCTGGTGGAATGCATTCTGGAGACTCAATTTTCGATTACTCTTTCACACATATCCCGTTGTTTATTTTCAATGGTGGTCTGAATGTTTCGTTTAAGTTTAAGAATTGTTGGGCCAGTTGACATTATCATTTCGCGATATATCGCGTCCTTCTTTCAATAAATTGATAGTCTGGTAAGATGTGTCTGATAAGTTGTCTTGTTGAAAAAAACCGTTATTTATATCCACATTTATCAGCTCAGGCCAAAGATATTCTGTTAGCATATTCCTATAGCGTTCACCATTAACAGTAACGTATCCATCGTCGTCTTCAAAAAAATAAGGTTCTATCTCTCACCCAGCCCAAAAATTACCCCAAACAGTGACTTTCTGAGGATGAAGAGGTATCGCATGTATTGGCATGTCTACTATGAAATAAGCTTCGTCAGTTGATAAAATATTAATAAATAATTTTTATATAAACAAAAAATTTTGGATTCCATTGGTTTTGGTCAATAAACCATTCATAAAATTTTTGCCTGTGTGATAAATCAGCGGGTTTGTATCCATGTATTGGCATATTGTTTGGTATGGCGCTGCTATCAATCTGACATCAATTCTTCTATTGAAACCTTCGGTGTGAAACACTAAACGCGAAGAGACTTATCACTTCTGCAAGTACTGATTTGGTCTGCACGAAGTGATGTTTCATTTCATATATTCGAAGGTTGCTCACGAATTATTTTCGTTAACGTAGTAACGTGTGACCGGTAAATAGATAAAATGTAGTAATGTTTACACTTACTCCAAAATAGGCAAAATTGAAATGAGAACTGTCATCCTATGATGAATTCTTCTTTTTTGTTGTAGATTAGAGTCTCCAAAAATAGTCATGACCATGAAATTCGTTAAGCTGTATTGGATGTGATATACTACTTCACATATTTGACTATACCTTATATTTTGCCATTGCCAGAATCTTATAATATTTAAAATTTATTACAGTACTATTAAATTGTTATTTTCATTAAAATAACATCGGAAAGTTCGTATAAATTTTCTATTAGTTATAATGTTTACGTTCAGTCACGTTTACATTCAGGGACACTTCGAGCTTTTTCTACGCAACCAAACCATCAACACCAACCTCTACTGTTCACAGTTAGATCGGTCGAAGGAAGAAATTGACGAGAACCGGCAAGAATTAGCAAACGGCAAAGGCGTCGTGTTTCATCATGACAATGCACGACCACGTATTTCAGTCAGAATTCGGCAAAAATTGTTGAGCTTCAATTGGGATGTTTTGTCCACACCTTACTCACCGGACATCGCACTCTCAAACTACCATCTATTCCTCTCTCCAAAATTGTTTAAATGGATAATCTTTTAAAACGCAAGAAGAGGTGAAAAACAATCTGTTAACATTTTTTGACAATAAATATGCTAATTTTTGGGAAAAATTCATTACCTCGGCGAAAAGTTGTAAATAATAATGGTAATTTCATATTAGACTAAATAAATATTTACATAAACTGTTATTAGCGTTTTTCTTTAAAAAAATCTCTACGAACTTTCCAGCAACCCAATATACCAGGTGTCCCATTAAGGATGGATCGCGGCCGTATCTTGAAAACTATTTATCCCACAGCTTTGGGGGAAAAAAAATTGTACTAAAAATGATCATGAGAAATTCACCAAAAATATTTTTAAGCTTCTAAAACGACCGCAAGAGAGCGTGACGAGCTAAACATTTTTAAAAATCATTTTTTTGTGTATTTTCAAGTGTTAACCGAGTAAGGAAAATTCTCAGTTATAATTAGCAAACTGTCTCCTACAACTTTGTTTTATGACATTCTGTCGTAATTTCACGAATACAGGGGGGGGGTACCTATTGAGATAAAAAGTCGTCTAATGTCCGTTTGCCTTAACCGATTTTCCTCAATTTGGATTTATTTAAAAGGCAATTGCTGGGACAATCAGATAATCTGGGAGATAAATTATTTAGTTTATAAATGAAACCGCGAGGTGGCGTTACATTCAACAATAGTTTTTTTGAAGTTTTGTTCAGGTTTTTCAAATGGAATGGTACAGCTTTTACTACATGACAAGAAAGGTAATTTAAAGAGGAATCGTCCAGTGAAAACCCGAAATCGATATCTCTGACATGTCAAGAGATATTTCGATTTTTCTGAAAAAAATCGCGGTTTCATTTATAAACTAAATAATTTATCTCCCAGATTATCTGATTGTCCCAGCATTTGTCTTTTAAATGAATCCAAATTGAGGAAAATCGGTTAAGGCAAACGGACATTAGACAACTTTTTATCTCAATAGGTAAAACAGAATAGTTTTCAAGATACGGCCGCGATCCATCCTTAATGGGACACCTGGTATAAACACAAATATTATTTAGATTTTATTTCTTTATAGTAAACCCCTTGATGAAATTTGTCTAAGGCAAGTTATAATAATTTATTATTTAAATATATGATTTAATATAAATAATTAAGTTTTTTGTTACATCTTTAGATTCGAGTTCGACTCGTTGTACTAACGACTTCCAATGGATTCGTAAAGATCCACCGACTCTATCACCCCCCCGAGCATCGCCACAACGCTTATCGCCTATCAGAATGGAGGAGGAATCGCAACACGAACAGGCTCCCCTGTGTAAACCGCCTATATCCAGGTCCTTAAAGGAGAAGATTTCTAGAAGGGGCAACGAAAGATCAGGCAGGTTTTTGAACGAAAAAATTGTATTTATGCAATTTTAGATTGATTTAAAAATAAAATGGTGTGTATAAATATTCTTTAAAACTTAATATTTTGATAAAAACAATGACACATATGGCCATTATGGCCCTATTGTATGCTGTGACGGTCTCAATTTTTTAAATATGATGAAACTATTTTATATAAACTAAACGCACACAAATGTATGTAACTGTTCACGAAAGTAAACATTCAGGAAAGAAAAATAATAGAAATTGTCACTTAATCTATATTACCTTTTTGTTATCAAATGCTGTTGCTTCCTTAATCGGAAGATTATTCAATTTCATTGAATCATCTCCTGATGGTGGTGGTTATCGAAACGCGCATCGAGAAGTTAAAAAAATGATTTCGTGTTTAGTGGTAAATCTCTTTGACATATTTAACTGAGGTAGCCGATGGAAATTCATTTAAATATGAGAATTAAGACGTAAGCCTAAATTTCTATTATATTAGAATAGTATAACAATTGTTTCAACACACAATACCTTCTTCAGATACAAAACTAGAATGAAGAAGGCACTATGGGTAGCAACAATTGTCATACTATTTTCTAATATAGAAGAAACTTAGACAAAAATCCAATGGTGGCTCGGGAGGGAAGGCGTTGGGGCGCCACCCCTCCAGCATTTATCACAGTAAACAATTTTTCAGAGCAAAACACCATAATTTATTTCCGTTCAGTTTCTTTCCTTTAATTCATTTTAAGATATTATTAAAAATTAAAATCTCCAAATGTAGAAGAACGTCTGTTGACCCATCACACCAAATAATGGGGATAAAAATTCCATCCTCTCGCCACAATTTTAACACCGTTGGTCGGACGTTTACCTCTAGCGACCGCACGACACGTCATCTTATTTTGTCGTTGGCATTACATGTTTTGTTGTTTGCCTGAATTCGGGGGTTTAACTGCTTTCTAAAACATGCGATTTGGACGTAAATTCTCTGTGACCGAGCGTATCAGTAATTAGTTTTAAACGCTGATTTGACGGGTAAGGGGCGTTTGATATGTCTCGCGTCGCGTATTTCGTTCGCCTCGCGAATACTTGTTTTGATTTGGGATTTCCTACGGGTGTACACACTGAGTAGTACTTTTTAAATAAAAATAAACATCTTTTAATTGCAAATATGAAGGTGTCTGATTTAAAACAGTTAATAATGACTAATTTAAGTTTGGAGGAGAAAGTTGAATTCAAAACTAATGGTTGTTCCATGCCCGTATTGAATTTGAGTCAACTTCAAAAATAATGTAAAAATTGGGCAAGTTTTACGCGAAAATTTGACAGTAAACTATACAATAGTCTTTTGTGGCTATGTGGTTGTAAATTTTAATGTTTTCCTGATTCACCTCCTGTATAGGGTTTCAATAGCATGAAAAGGAGGAAGGGGAAAGCAAAAAAATCTTCAGCAGCACCATTTTCTTTTACGCCCTCCCACTTTAAGAACCCACGAGCCGCCACTGCAAACACACCAAAGGTTGCAATGCAAAATTCACACCAAAGGTTGCAATGAAAAAATTAATCTATACTTTGTTTTTTTTTTGTGGCATATCATAAAAAAATATTTCCTCAGTTCTTTGTTTTTCATTCAGTGGCTGCCATCTTTAAATAATTGTAAAGTTTGTCGACTGATTTTCACATTATCTTTTCTTTGCTATTTGTCTACGTATTTATTTATTCTGAACATTCACCCATTCAATTCTCCCATTCAACGTGAAGGATTTCAATTGCAATAACAAAATAGCATATTCGATTTTTCTTCCACTTTGCATTTCATCTTAAGAAGAATATTGCTGAAACCACTCAAAAGATTTGTGTTCCATATAAAGGTTTCATATAAAGTCATGGCAGGAATAAAAGGTGGTATCAAGAATTACACCATGGAGATTTCGGTCTTGAAGATGAACTACACGCTGGACAGAAACTCTTACACGAGCTGAAAAGGCGTTTGAAGAGCAGATTTTTACGGGGCAAGGCATTTCAGTACGTCTATATGCAATGGGTAAAGTTCAAAAGAAAGCCTGATGGGTGTCCTATGGACTAAGAAAAAGGATTTTCTGTTCTAAATATCACAGGCGATGAATAGTGGATTTTTTGATAAATTGATGTAAACTGATAAATTTGTGATAAATTGATGCAAATTGTTGATTGGAAATTGATAATTAAAAATTGATGATTGTAAAAAAATTATTAATTGCTCCTAGTCTACCTTCAACATTGATACGAAAATTGATTATCTACACGAAAAAGGTTTTGTTCTGCATCTGGTGGAATTGGAAAGTTTTGTTCTATTACGAGTTGCTGTAGATGTGGGAAACATATATAGTAGACTATCAACAATTGACCAACTGGAGCGATGTTTGAAGAAAAGTGGCCATTTATTCGTCAAGAGCGTCATAAAGTGGTTCTGCTTTATGAGAATATCCGAGCATATATTGCGAGAGCGACTTAGGATCATATATTCATGTTAGGCTGTGAACATCTGGTGTGCGCTGCTCTTTGCTCAGACATCTGGCCTTCCGATTATAAACTATTCCAGTTCCTGCAGCATCACGTGACTGATACAGATTTCATGACACTTGGGAGATGCCTATGACTTTATCGCCTCGAAGTAATTTGTATGATCGGGGAATTTACAAGCTAGATGTTGTGTTTGTTTTTTAAACAAATATCGAATTTTGCTTTTTTTGATCATAAATTGCTAATAAATATGCCTCATATTAAAAATAGCAACTTTTAGGTACTTCGATGGGTGCGTCAGCACCAGGTAGCTTGGATAGACGCAGACACCATCTAAAAAGAGAAGAAAGAGATCAAAAATCGAGATCTTCGCATGTTAAAAGCCCTCCACGATTGGAAGACTATCAACCCAATATGACAGGAAGTTGTCAGAATGGGTTTTGCTATCCGAATTGTGGGCCTTACGACGGCTATTTGGAAAGCTTTCATAGGCGACATGAAAGGTAACAAACACTTGATAGAAATTATTGCATATTTTTTGTACCTTGTTTTTCTGTAGATCTGATCCACAAAGGTATGGTAGTAGTCCCATGTTAATGGATCACAGGGAACACAGATTATTCCCAGAAAGAGGCAGTCATCCTGATATTTATGGCGATTGTTCACGATATCGCCACGAGATGGCGTGTTGTTCCTACCATATGGCCCCACCACCTTGTTGCTTCTATGGTAGCGATAGAGGTTATCATTGGACACCACCACCGTATCCTAAGGTTAAAATAAAAATGTATACATTCGAATATCTATGTCTACTATTTTTTGCGCATAATAATGGTTATGAGGAGAGATCATATATCAGTTTAATAAAATTTTGTTTGCTAATTTAAAATGTCTTTAAATTGTTTAGCCTGGAGAACAGGATGAGAAGTTCAGAAAAATTCAATATGAACGGGATAATCTGCAACTGCAAGTTCAAGTTCTCACTGAACAAATCGAAGCACAGTCAGATAAAATTACTGATCTGGAAAAGATGCTTCACGAAAAGAAGCAACAGTTGTCAGAGACCGAAGAGAAACTTCAAAGGGTGAGTGAAAATAAATCGTTATGTGTGTAAAAACGTTTAAAGCTATTTGTGTATCAATTTTTTGAATCTCTTTTAACCCAAAAATAATCAATTTCTCATATTGAAGATACCCAAAATCTTTTTGGAAACCATTGCGATTAGTCTTATATATGGATCTTATATATGGGAAAACTAATAAACAATGCCTTGGGTGTCGTAATTGTTATTGGTTGATCTGAAAGGGTTTCGAATAATCAGATCTCAGAAATGTTTGAAATTTAAAGTTTCATCCATTGTGAAAAAATGTGATTTCAACAAAATACGTGAACTAAAAGAGATTAAGCAGCAAATTAGTTGTTTTTGACTTATCGACACGTGTTTCGCTAACCACTTTAATATATCAGAGGTTAACTCAATCTACTTTAACCCTCAAGAGAAGCACTGGATAAGGGATACCCAGGGGAGAATTAAAAGTGTTATTTTCTTATAAATGACCACGTTGAGGCGATGACTTTGAGTGGGGGAAAACATTTTACTATGCCCACTACAGATCCCCACCATAGCCATCTTAAGATGTGAATACTAACAAAAATATAAGCGACCGTACTCAATCTATGGGTATACGCCACACAGTGCTGTTGTTGTGTCAGTGTTTTGTCAATTTATTTAAATAACCTTTTTGTACAAATAGTGTGTTTTTTTATCTTGACACAGTTTGTGGTAGGTAATTCATATCATTTTCTATAGTATTTTTATTGAAAACTTTGTTTTTTTAATATTTTTAACATTTATTTTTCGGTATCTTTCATTTCCTATTTAGCTCAAAATGAAGATGCGTTCTCGTACTCGCTGTGCGTCTGAAGTTAACTCGCTGTGCGACGGCAAAGAGAGTGAAAGCGAAACCGAATCGGTTTTTGAAGAGCATCATACCAGTGAAATTTACCCAACTAAATAATTATATTTTTTTAAATAAAACTAAATTATGTAATAAGTATCTGAAAATACATTAAGTCCCTTTTAAATGCCGTAGGAAGAAAGTTTTATAATTTCGCCTAGATATGATAGTTTGAATACAACACCTCATTTTAACATTTTTTGTTTAATTTTTGCTGATTTCTTCGATGGTATTAGGAATACTATTATTTTTTGGGACATTCTATAGATATAGTCTTTTTCTGTCTTGTTTCTGTTTAAATTAAAAAGATAAATTATTAAATTGGATAATTTAATCAAAAGATACATAGAAGATACATGGCATACCCATGTGCTCCTGAATCGAGAAGCACAGATGTGCTTCTCTTGAGGATTAACGTTAGTTATTTTGAATTCCGTGAGATTTTCGATCGCAATCGTAAGCATTGTTTTTAGGTTGCAAGTCCTAAATTGAAAATCCAGTAACGGGCAGTGTGCTCCTGAATCGGGACCGCTTCTCTTGAGGGTATCATATTCAGTAGATGATGTGAATTATTTCCTGATGATGCTGACGGGGTCAGCGTTATGATTCAATACGCTTCAATCCAATCTTTAATAGATTGAATTATCTCTTGGTGATGCTAAAATAGTTTGCGAAACACACGTCGACAAGTTAAAAACAAATCATTTGGTGTTTAGCGGTAAATCTCTTTGAGTTTATTGTTTCCCACCAAAGATTCCAATAGAAAAATTGGAAATACGTGAAGGAAAAAGCAACAGTTCAAACAATCGAACCAAGGAAGTGAAAGTTAAAATCATGAACAGATCATATTATTATTAGATACAAAAGCTTCAAAATTCCGCCCGAATTTTAAGTGTAATTCCTCGTGAACCATTGATTTGAAAAATCAATGGGGGTTTAACTCCCATTGATTTTTTTCTGCGTAGCCATATAGGGTCGCTATTATGAATGGAAACTACGGAACAAACCTTACCATTGTCTACTACATCAATTAAAACATTTCACGAATTTTCGTCATTAGTTTTTGTTTTTTGTCTTTCGAATTTTGGACGATTTTTAATGTTGCCTGTATAATTGAATCTTTTCACCGTTTTTGAAACTGTTGACTTAGTGATTTTTTTATTCGGATGTACTTCATTAAATACCCAATTGAATGGGTATGAAGCCTTTATTTGATGATTGAATGAAATTCACAAATTGACGTTAACAGTTCAATCAAATACTTCATCTGTCATCCATTGTTTCATAGCTTACTAAATGAAACATATATTTACCCTAAAACAGACCGAAACACATTTTAGCCATTTTTTAAAATCTCTTTTGAAAAACAAACCATACAATATTTATCTCGTTAAATTCAGAAAAAATGATCTTTCGAACAATGCCAAATTCAAGTACTATTGTCATGTAAAAAAATCAAGTTAGCAAAAGGAAATCAAGGTAATAGGCTTGATTTATTCATTTTTTCATGTATTCTTTAAATATCTCTTTACATACTGCACAAACCTCATGTGGTTGTTTTGGCAAACAAATATTTAATTACACTTAAAAACTTATTTATACACCAAATTTATTTAGTATTATATATATTTTATGCTTATTACAGGAAGTTTTATCGCGATCGTCTTTAGAAACTCAAAAACTGGAATTGATGTCGATTATGAGCGAATTAAAATTAAACGCTGCAGCTTTGGAAAGAGAAAACATGGAACTACGAAACAGTCAGTTCAACAATAACACTGACGTCAAGAAACCGCCTTTAGTGCCTAGAATAGCCTCATCATCACAACCTCAGTTAACATCAACACCACAACATTCTAGTCAGGTATATAAATGATTTGGGTTTTATGGAAACAAGTTATAAGTTGTTTTATGCATTCTAGGGTATAAGAGTCTCTCCATCTCCCAGTCCAGTTGGTTTATCATCTGGCAGTTCCCGAAATGTAGATTCAACATCGCCTTATCTTAATGATCATCTTAGACCAAAGGTAACCACTTCACCATATACCTGGTAACCAAAAAGTTCATGAGACATTCGCTAAAGGTTGAATTTACAAATGGTTATAACTTGTTGCTCAGTAGGCCCATATATTAGGTTCTCACCTTAATTATCATTCCCTATGTTATATTTCATCCACTGCAGAACCTATTCCGATCAGAATTATTTCCTACTGTAAAATTGCAGACGCAAAAAAGTGGTTGAAGCACTGCTAGAAGAAAATATTTGCCATACACTGTTAGAACTCGGACAAGAACTCGATGTAACACTGCAAGTCATTTCTAAACGTTTACTCAAATTAGGGAACATTCAGAAGCAGAGTCGTTCCCCTATAAACTCAACGCTGAGAATAAGATAAGAGCAGATTCAAGAAAAATTACTTTCTGCATAAGATGATGTCCTATGATGAAAAGTAAATCTGCTCTACGGTGATCCAAAGAGGCGAGGCAAAATCGTAGGTTAATCCCAGTGAGCCATCAACCAGTATCCCAAAATCAAATATCCACGCCAAAACGGTGTTGTTGAGTTTATGGTGAAATCAGCTGGGCGCCTTTTATTATAAGTTGTTTCAATCTGGTCAAACGCTCACTGCTGATATTACCAGCAGGAACAGCTGCAGGAGCAGGAACATTTTAGTAGCGCCCTGGAGAAAAAAGGCGATATACTGACTAATAAAGAAATTAAATTATTTTGCTTTAGGACAACACACAGCCACATAGAGCAAAAAATAATCTGGAAACAATCGCGGAGTTGGGCTGGGAAGTTGTATCGTACCCGACATATTCTCCAGACTTTGCTCCTTCGGATTTTCATCTCTTCCGATCCCTGCAACATCACCTGGTTGAAAGTATTTAAAAAAGTGAGGGTGATTACTTACGAAAATTAAATTTGTATTCATTTTTTCATAAATATATGTCAAATGTAATCAAAAAAGATCGAGACTTAAATTGAGGATCTGATAGAAATACATTTTAAAAGATATTTTTCGTACCACAGCAAGATAACTCAGTATTTCACGATCAATTCCTTTTACCAACTATACCTTTTTAAACATTAAATATATGTCTAGCTAATCATAGAGAAATAAAATAATACAACAACGACAGACGTTGTAAAAGTAGTTGGATAGTTTTTCGCTTGTAGGGTGAATAACATTTTATAAAATAAACACTTGTTGAAATCTGCAATGATGTAATGAATATAAAATATGTAATTTCAGACACCACCAACAACATTCAAAGGCCAGATAGATGTGCAATATGGAAGCCTACCCAGACAACAATTCCTGACCAACGGATCAAACGCTCACTTCTCTACAGTGGACTCCAATGCGAATCCTCAAAAACGAGGGGTGGCATTCGGTAGGAATGGCAGCTTACAGCATCTTCCTTTGGTGATGGGAGGAAGCAGAATGAGGGGCTTCTCGGTTCCCAATTTAGGTGATATAGCTCCAGTCCCAAATATAGATGTCGCAGCTGGCTGGCTTCTTTGATGGTCTTTCTTTTACCTAGCACTATGCAATGCTAATAAAGGCTTCAGTTTATATAAATGACGTCTTAGGAAAATTCAAAAATAATTTCCATTTAAACTGATCACAATGTTGTTTTAGGCATCATATACAGTGTGTTGGAATTAAAGACACGATAACTGTTTTAACACGATTTAAACGATCTCCCCTTGCTATTAAAATGATAATATGATGTTTAAAGTAACTTATATACTACTCAAATCAAAGTAGTTCAGTAAAACTCAAACTGTGGATGAACTTTTAAATTTATGTTTTGAAATTACTGAAAGCATTGTTAATAACCTAAGCTATTAACGGCTGAAGATACAAAGAACGTGAGTTATTTATATAAAAACAGTTCCTCCACTTTTTGATTTAAGTAGTATGACTGATGAACATCTTATATTGGATTGATATAAAAGTTTATCCCATTTTTTTCGAGAAGAATTGAAGAACCATTTTTTTTACTGAGAATTACATTTAATCAATTTAGTAAGGGTCATTCTCTCCAGTAATCTTTCTCTATCTCTGCGATAGCTGCGCTCTCTCATTTATAGAAGTTCCTGTGTTTCTAGCAAAAGATCTGATCCAGGATATTTTCATGTCTTCCAAGGAAGTAAGATATCTAAGAAAGGAACCTTCCAAGGAAGTACAGAAGTATCTAAGCTGTTTTGAAACGATCTAAATAAATGGTAGTAGGAAGTCGCAAGGTCAGGAAAGTACTGTGGATGGATCAAAATATCCCAGTTAAGTTGTAAAAGTTTCTGTTGAATGCTCAAAGATACGTGTGGTCTAGTATTGTCTGAAACAGAATGTCCTCTCTGTTATCTAGTTAGGAGCGCTTCTGGTTAATTGCTCGTTTCAACCCTCTTAGTTTTGAATAGTATTTCTCCACATTAATGATGTGGTTTCTAGAAAATAGGCAAACTGGTTTTTTCGTTGGTTGAAGATGCATATCCGCGCATATTTCATGATCTGCTACGCTTAATATTATTATACACAATTCATTTTTCATCACCTGTAACCATCTGCTTTAAAACTGAATCGATTTGGTTACGCTTCAATAGAGAACCGCAAGCAGAAATTCGATCTATCAAAATGTTCTCCGCTAACTTATGCGGCACCCAAATATCGGCTTCAAACAACGGCAACAATTCCTAGTTGACGTAATCGCGTTGACACTGTTGAGGGGTTGATTCCAAGAATTTCTCCGATCTCCCAAGTTGTTCTATTCTGATCACTTTCGATTAGCGCCGATATTTCGTTACAATCAGCCTCGGCCGGTCTTCCAGCACGTGATGCATCGTTAAAATTATAATTGTGTTCACGAAATTTTCTGGACAAATTACGGCACGCGTTTCGTCAATGGCACCCTCAACGTGTACAGGAGATATTTTCTCTTGCATCAGCGAAGATTTCTGACCTTTTCAGTTCTCGCTAAAATTCCTTCTGTCAAGCAACATCAAATCTTTATACGTGTGAAGTAGATAACCTTTCAATTTTGCGATGAAATGATATCTGGAAGAACTTTTGCATCAACCCAATAAAATATATTTAAAATGTACCATTTCCTTTATGTTGTATTAATCTAATAGAAGTATAAAACAAGCATTAAATATACACAATAACATTTTTTTTATGGGATATAAATGACATATTGAAATTCAAAATTTAATTAAACATGTTTACTAATCGCTTTTTTGAGCTTTTATACTTATACTTTCTCCAGCTCTGTAACTTTAAATTATTTGCATATTTTGCACATTAATTGTTAAAATATAGGCGACTTGAGCTATTCACTTACATTTTTAATTGTTTCTTAATATTTTATCATTTTATTTATTCATAGATTCTTCTCAGAGGAATTTGAAAAAACTTTCAATTTTCTCTTTTAAGAATCTCCCATTATTTTCTTTCATTTTGTTTCTATTTGATAAATTCAAGCTTTATTTTTGGCTTCTAATATCCAAATTTTGTAAAATTAATTGTTTCATTATTGCCTTTTCCCGTGTTTGTATTTTTATTTTGCACACTGATATTTAGATCATATAGCTTCTGGATGCTTTTGTGTAGAAGTCATTATAATGCAACAATCAAATAAATTAATTAATTTTTTGCCAGAAATTCCCTCATATTTAAACATTGGTGACAAATCTGGTAATTTTGTTTTAAATATCTATATGAAATTAATTTAGATTTTGGGTGAAACTATTAATGCAGTGTAATCCTACGAGCTATGTAAAGAAAGTAATGAGACTGGTGGCGTAGCGTTCAATCTGGCAACACTGTTGATTCTCCCTTTGGAGAGTATGCAGGTCAACATTTGGTGCGCCTTTAATATGAGTTTGAATTTTCTAGAGTCACTTGGTGATTCGTAGGAATTCTTTTCATGATTTTTCTGGTGGATTTTGAAAATGTGTTACAACAATTTCAAGCATTGGTACACTATCAAGTTCTGTTTCAGACTTGGCACAGGGCGACAAAAAGTTTTTCAAAACTTCAACGGGCCTATGGAAACAGTGTTTTGTCAAGGACCCAGGAGTTCTTCATCCACAGTTCATTAGTCACAATCCGATGAAACCTGAAAACCTGAAACACTTGACAAAACCCAGTTTCTATAGGCCTGTTGAAGTTTTGTAAAAGTTTCAATCGCACTGTGCCCATGTCTGAAATAAAACTTGATAGCGCATTGTTGCTCGAAATTGTTGCCACTCATTTTTAGAACGCATTAGAAAAATCAGTATTAAAGCATTAATACTGATAACCAAGTGACTCTAGTGAGTTCAAACTCGTGCTGATGCATCAGCACGAGTTTGCGTTTGCGTTTGCGATGCGTCAGCAAAAAGATGCATCAGATTTTATCCTGCCTCACCTCCAAAGAGGAAGCCAATAGTCATATGGAACGCTATTTCACCGGTCTCATTACTTTATTTACACACGTTGTATGTAGAATTAGACGTTTAAAGCTGGATATGTGTAAATCTATCGGCAAGGTATTCTTTTAAATACGATTATCGTCAGGCATCATTGTAATACCTGTCGATAGCTTTTTATTTCTAAAAGTATAATTCCCCTTGAAAGGACGTTTCTCCCAACCCAACATCGGATATTAAAATATTTATTCCAAAGAACGACTTCTCCAACGGCATACATAAGTTTTATAATTATACAACAAACCTTATATGCGCTTTCTATATCTTCAGGTAATAATGAATTCATTCTAATCAGAAAATACAATTCTTGATAAACATACTTATATAATTATCTTTTAGCTGAAACTGATAAAGTTTCTTCAGACGATGCCATATCCAAAGAAGACTCGCCGGGTTCACCAACGTTGTCTTTTAATAAAAATAAGGGTATTAAGAAGTTATTTGGAAAGATGAAAAGGTCTGGATCTGGAAATCTTGAAGATTTACCTGCCGGACTTGGTGATTTCCAAAGAGGAGGTGTCAGAGCTACTGCGGCTGCCAGGTTGGGTTGGAGTGAACCTCAATTAACACCAAAGTATGTTAAACTGTTAAATATAAACATTTCTCTAAAAGTCTTTTTAACTAAATACCATTTAACATTTTTTAACTACAATCATCACATTATAAGAACTACAAAGGATTGAAAAAATCTGTTGACTACTTTTCTCCTTGCATAATTCTTTTTCATAACATGCGATCTTTGATTAGCGAGAATTGATAATTTCAAATGTGTAAATCTATCGGCGAGTTATTCTTGAGATCTGATAATTTCAAATATCTGCTGTTGTATGGTTCCATACCTTATTTCATCACTCCACTCATTTTAACTGACCCAAACCGTTAGAGATATCGAAAAAATTGGTTTATCGCGCTGTGAAATGATACAAAGGAAATTCATCTGTCAATCTGATAGCGCAAGAAGTGGCAAAACTCGCGAGATATAAATCCCCGCGGTTATAAAAGAGGTCTGAAAGAGGTCAGAAAGAGGTCACTGAAAAATTCTAAGAAATTTCCTCCGAAAACAGAAAATGGCCTGAGAGTTGAAAATACTGCCAAAGACCATGTCGCTCATCATTAAACATGACCTAGGCACATATGCATGCACATAGTTTTTTTTAGTACTAGTATTTTAGTTCCGCTTCACTTCAGTTTTCTTACGTACGTTCAGTTTACTATTTTGCGAAGCTTTGTTTCCACTTCTCGCGCAAGAGTTTATTCTTTTTGTATTTTTTCATGCCTCTCTCACCAACAAAACTTATTTCACAAAATACGAATGAAAATTAAACATATTGTACTGTAATCAACTGCTATGTTCAACTTCCCTCTAAAACTATCCCACATCTTGCTCACGTATTCTCTTGTTAGCCTCCAAAATGCTTTTTCTCGATACTTGTTAGCGTTTTTATGACTCTCTAGGTATTAAATAATTTTTTTTCTACTTGATATTTTATATAGTGTGGGTTAAAAATATTGATTTTATTATGTATATTTTTTAATGAAACTCTAATTTTTATTTAGTTGCGATTGTTTTCATAATTACTTATGCTTCATTTCTTTTTAGGCCAGATAAACCATTTACTGAATGGGATACTGAAAATATATGCGACTGGTTACAGGATCTTGGTTTAGATAACTATATAATGGAAGCAAAACGTTGGATAAAAAACGGTTTGCAGCTTCAAGAAAGTTCTATTACCGAAATTGAAAAGGAGCTAAATATTAAGAACCCACTGCACAAGAAGAAGCTTCAATTAGCTCTAATTGATACTTCGGAGAATTCTTCAAGTGATCCTTACCTAACCCAGGCCGGAAAATTGGACACCGCCTGGGTTTTAAGGTAGAGTTTAAAATTTCAAATTATGTAGTGAGAATATAATTTGTCTTTCTCTTTTAGGTGGCTTGATGATGCTGGATTACCCCAACACAAAGAAACTTTTTTAATTAATCGTGTTGATGGCAGAGTGTTGCACAGATTGACTATAGATGATTTGACATTGCTTCATGTAACGTCACTATTACATGTGGCCAGTATCAAAAGGGGTATTCAAGTATTGAGGGAAAATAATTATGAACCTGCCTGTTTACAGAGAAGATCATTACCAGAGGATCCGGAGAAACCTACTTCAAAACAAATATCCTTGTGGACTACACATAGGTAATTTGAAAAATCAGTTTTTCCTATTTATAACCCGGCCTGTAAAATTTCATTGATTCAGTTTTAAAGTATGCACCAACAATTAAAATCATTTAACAACGTTTAAAATACTTGTTAGGACTTTCAAATAACTACCTTTATTTGTGTCAGAAATATTTATTTGTTTTAAATAAGTTGGACTGTTACTGGCATCTGATAAAAACTTTAACGCATAATTGTTACAATAGTTCATATTTTTGATTTGTATACATTTGTATACAGATTTTTTTTCTAAAATATCGGTTTATCCGTAACGTAGGGATTTTCCATTAGTTGCTCTGTTAATGCTTGTACACACAAATCTGTGTTGGATTAGTAATGTTTATTTACATATTATTAATTCCTCCGCTATTTATGTTTACGTTCAGATTCGTTTTGATTTCCCTTTAGTTAGTCAAGTTGATTCAGGTTGAAAAAATCGATAACTTGCATTTATGCCACATTAAGCTTTTTTATTTCAAAAAGGACAATAGCGTTATTCAAACAAAAAACAAGATTTGTGGGGTTTACAGAGCAGGTTCTGCTGCGGGGTCACGATGCAAAAGTGGTTTGGTTCGTTCAGGGCCGGATATTTTGATCTGGAAGACAGATATCGCTCTCGTTGGTCTGATGTCGATGGCAGAACTGATGTCGAGGAAATAAATAAACCATAATAGCCAAAGATCCACGTGCCACGGTCCGTCAGATCGCAGATAAGTTAAATATTGGCAAATCGCCCATTATCTGAAAAAAAAAATGGGTACGGTATCACAACTTAGTGAATGAAATCTGCTGGACCGAACCTCTTCGTGTTATTTTTTGATGAAAGACATTGTGAGGCTCCATTTCTGAAGCGGATGGTAACTGGTGATGAAAAGTGTATAACAACGTGCAACGAAAAAAATCATAGAGGTTGACAAGGTCAGCAGCTTTAACCTTCTTATACCCGCGAGAAATTTTCTAACACCTCTACCCGTGCATGGTCTGACAGATCGAAAGTTCAGAAGCCTATTTTATGTTTTTTTTTCAAGAAAACCTATAATGCAATTACATTTTGTAAAACTAGAGAAAGTAATAAATAAAATAAACTCAAGTTATCGATAATATATGATTTTTTTACTAACAGTCTTTCATTACAGCCTCTGAAAAATAGTATTATTAAGAGCTACAAAATTATTAACAAAAATGTTTTTCCTCTAACAAACAAAAATAAGCAATGTATTCCTCTATTTGAGAATTACCCTCCTTGCTCGGTTTCGTGACTATCCTCTTGCATTTCAATAAAATCCTCTACTTCCTCTACTTCACTGTTGTTGCCATCTTCATAGTTAATTTGATTTTCATCCATCTTGCTGTAAATTAGAACCTGAAAATAATAAAAAAAAGGTTTAAACTATGCCATATAATAAAAAAAACTATAAAAAACAAAGCAATATTATAAGAATAAAGAAAGTTATTACTTACACGAAAAGTTGCACATATACCCGCGTCGGTCTCCCTGATTAAATGGCGACACGTGTTATTCGCGTCTTTTGCAAGCACTTTGCGCACTGCTGTGAAGGTAGCAACGAATCATGCAGCTAACAGAAAGTACAAACTATGAACGTACAAAATAAAAGAAAAAAAGACAAAAGAGTAATTTGTCAGTCTCACAGACCAACGTGCGGGTATAGGACGGTTAAGTACGGCGAAAAACGTTCTCAGAAAAAAAAAACATATGTCTTGAATTTGGCGGGATTCGAAGGGACCTATACATTTTGAACTTCTTCTACGCAACCAAACTATCAATATCGATCTCTGCTGTTTACAATTACATCAGCAGAAAGCAGCAATTGAAGAAAAACGGTCAGAATTAGCAAACAGGAAAGGCGTCGTGTTTCATTATGAAAATACACGACCACACGTTTCAATCAGAACCCAGCAAAAGTTATTGAGCGTTAATTAGGATGTTTTGCTTCATCCACGTTACACAACCAGAAATCACTCCATAAGACTATCTATTACGGTCTCCAAAATTGTTTGAATAGGCTATCTTTTAAAACAGAAGACAACCTGTTTTGGCAATAAAGATGCTAATTTTTGGCAAAGAGGCATTATGGACTTACCACTACGTTGACAAATAGTTGTAATAAACTATTTGCGTGTCTCTTTATCTTAAAAAATCCAACGAACGTTCGGGACAAACTGATAGATGAAATGTTACAGTTTGCAAATTGTTTCAATAATGAGTGCTCAAGTGCAATAACAATTTATGAATATCGTTTTGGAATGGCGTCCAAAACGGGCGTTTTGGCGCCATTTTTACTAGTGAATATTATGTATTTGCCTGTGAATTTTTAGACAAAAATATTTGACTAAAACTAAAGAGCAATTAAAATAATTCTTGTTTATAATTATAGAGAAAATGTTGAGGTAATATAATTAATTTTTTAGGGTAATGGAATGGCTAAGGGCAGTTGATTTAGCTGAATATGCACCAAATTTAAGAGGAGCTGGAGTGCACGGTGGACTAATGGTTTTAGAACCAAAATTCAATGCCGATTTGTTAGCATCATTACTTTCCATTCCTCCGGGTAAAACATTGCTAAGAAGACATTTGAATACACATTTTAAAGAACTGTTAGGAAAGGATATTATTCAGGAGAAACGCGAAATCGAAGCAACAATGGGTTATACTCCACTGACTCCAAGTTCAAAATTAAAGGTAAACGATGTCATTAATATTTTATGTCGTATTGATGTGGATTCAACTGGAAATATCAACATAATCTGAAAAGTTTTGGATCAGTTAATGATGATCTCCAAATATAATATATATATATATATATATATATATATATATATATATATATATATATATATATATATATATATATATATATATATACATATACATATATATATATATATATATATATATATATATATATATATATATATATATATATATATATATTGCTTGACCGGGAGGAAGCCCCACCCATCCCTTACATTTGAGGGCACATGTTTCGTCTGATGGTAGAACATAGGAAAAAGAATAGGGAGTCCCTCTCTACAGTCAAACAACCCATATTTTCGCCGACTTCTCGTCGGATAGCTTATACACGCAGTCCAGAAGTCAAAAAACTCCATATATAAATGTCTTTATACTTTAAAATGAGACACAATGAGAATAAATAACTAAGTTTTAAAAATAATATAGTTTAAATTCCCCCCTCGGCTTCGTCTGATGGAATGCATTCTGGAGACCCAATTTTCGATAACTTTTTCATCCATATCGCATTGTATATTTTCTGTGGTGGCCTAAATGTTTCCTTTAAATTTAATAATTGTTCGGGATTTCTTTCTGTAAACCAGATATTTAATATAATCCCACAAAAATTAATCCAAGACCATGAGATAACATGATCTTGATTGGCAGTTGACATTACCATTTCGCGAAATATCGCATCTAAGCAATTTTTTTTGGAATAAATCGATTGTTTGATGAGATGTGCCACAAGTCGCCCCATCTTGTGGAATGAAAACAATGTCTATATCCACATTAACAGTAAAACGTTGACAAAAATTATTTCAGTGTGTATTTAAATTCCATTTAAAACAAAAACTGTTGTCCGTACGCGAATATTACGATATGCTTCTTATTTACGGAGAAGTAGCAACCAGATCAGAAATATACCAGGATCTTTTCCACGTCTTCGGGAAAATAAGACTGAAATGGTGGACATTTGGAATATTTAATTTAATGAAACAATTAATTATGTGTTTCTCATCGTTTAAAACGTGTTATGGCGTAAAAAATAGTGCCATTAATTTCTAAGTTTGACATTAAACGACATTAATGTGTAAGTTTTCCTTTTTCACCCATCTTCTACAAAAAAATAAAGCCCTATCACTTCTTCAGACTAAAAAACTGCAATCAAAACAGTGAATTTTCTGATGATGAAGAGAGGTAACTCCTGAATCACTTGAGGGTTTTTATCGGCCTAACTCATGTAATTATGTTTGTTCACAAACTCATTAAGCCAGAAGTGGCCTTCGCCGGAAAAAAAAAATATTCCTCCAAAGTGGGGGTCGCAGTCCCAACTTCCAATTTCCACGCTGCTGTGAATCGTGTATCTTTCTATGGTGAATTGACGCAATGTACTGAACACAGTTAAATAAGTGATATTTACATTTCAACAGTGTTGCCACTGTTACTTTTCAAGAGTTTTGACACTCTTATTGGAAAACTCTTTATATTTCAATGATCAAATTATTAAATTGAATTATTTTAAATTAATTATTATTTACATTATTACAATTTTTATCTAGCCTTTGATCATCTCATCACATTATAAGGTTATTCCATATATACTTTCAATTTTTTATCATGAAGTTGTTTTTTACATATGGCTACTAGTTAATGCTAATAAAATCATAGAAATACATAATCTGTTATAATACCTCCATAATTGATAACTTAATATTTCAATAATGAAAATCGCAAAATGGTTAACATCTAAAGTTAGGAAAAAGTACCCACTATATTTATGAACAAAATCAAATTTGTTGTAATGAAGCAACGGGCCTTGAAAATGCTTTAAAGTGGTATGCAAGATTTTCGAGATGGTAAACAGAGGATTGAAAAGAGAATACAAGTTACAGAGTTCTTCAATGATGATCATTGTGTGTGTGCGTGTGTGTGGGTGTGTGTGCGTGCGCGTGTGTGTGTGTGTGTGTGTGTGTGTGTGTGTGTGTGTGGGTGTGTGTGTGTGTGGCTGGGGTGTGTGTGTGTGTGTGTGGGTGGGTGTGGTGCGGTGTGCGTGTGCGGTGTTGCGTGTGCGTGGTGCGTGTGCGTGTGCGGTGTGCGTGTGCGTGTGGCTGTGCGTGTGCGTGTGCGTGCTGGTGCTGGTGGCTGTGCGGGTGCGTGTGCCGTGTGCGGTGTGCGTGTGCGTGTGCGTGTGCGTGTGCGTGTGCGGCTGTGCGTGTGCGTGTGCGTGTGCGTGCTGCGTGTGCGTGTGCGTGTGTGCTGTGTGTGTGTGTGTGTGTGTGTGTGTGTGTGTAGCTCATTGAACAGCTCACTGGGAATTCCGGATTCCATTGACCACCTCATCATTTTTCGCCAAGTTGGCCAAATCACACATTGGCCAAGAAAATTATCACATTGTTCGACTATCGCCTATATTCGCCTGGCTCTCTTCGGTGGCTCTGTGTAACTCTGTGTTAATTTGTTATTTCCAAAAGTGAAATTTGGCGATAAAAAGAAAGCGTTTTGACCTAATTTTGTGCTTTTATGACAAGATTTAAAAGTTAAGGTAAAAAAATCAAAGTTATTAAATCGTTAAAATTGTAAAATATTGTCATTTTAAGCAAATATGTGTAAAAGCATATTTGGCAAATAATAGTTGATTATTATTTAACGAATAAATTACAAATAAACTAATTGAACATTGCTAAAACATTTTTTTTAAATTAAGAATCAGCCATATATCAGCCAGAAAATGAAATGGCAACATCATATTGACTATGATTGTCATACTAACTATATTTGTGTGTCAGTGCCTCTATTTAAGTTCCATTTAAAACCAAAATGTGCGTGAATATAACGATATGCTCCTATTTAAGGAAAAGTTGCTACCAACTAAATTAGAAATATACCAGGACTTTTTCAACGTGTTTTGGAAAATAGATTAGAACCGTGCCAGGTTTGCATAGGCCCAAATGGTAGTCATTTTGAACATATATTTTAATAAGACAATTATTCATAACTTTCTTAATGTGACCTGAATCGTTTAAATTATGTTATGATGTGAAAAATTAATGCTAGTTATTTCAACTTTGACATTAAATCATATTAATATGTGTAATAATAATATTTTGCAAAAAAACAAACCAAATTTATGCTGAAATGTATGAAATAAGTGGCTATAAAAATATTACATTTAATTTTCAAATAAGAGGACAATGAAATAAAAAGCTGAATTTTCTTAATTGGCGACGTTGCCAACTGCAATATAATATTGTTCTCCGCGGAAATGCATTTTTGATACATATTTTAAGGAAACATTTTTGTTCAAAATAATGTAAAGAATCGTTGGTTAAATTTAAGAAAGTTATTTCCCATACACATAGAATTGGTGAAAGTTATTTTACTAAAGACAGAAGAGTGCCATATTATATTCTGGTAGACACAAGATTGCATCCTTGCAGTTTTTCAGGTTTAGAGAAGAATTAACTTAATGATTGATCAAGAGGATGCCACTCATCAACTTAAGAAACATAATAATACAAGAATAAATGACCCACGAGCAACAGCTATTTGCTGAAGGACACTATATTAAACGCTCATGAAGTTTGGTGTCTATGTTATATAGTTTGACTATTTTTGTATAATTCTCTTCTGTAATAGTTTATGTCAAGTCAGGTAATTCTGATATCCTATAGTTAAATATTTTGTACTTTACAGATAGCCAAAAAGTCCCAGTTCTCGTTAAAAAGAAAAAAAAGTAAAGGAGAAGCTGATTACGGTGACTTGGTCTGCCCATTGAATCCCGATAAACAGTCAGGTGATCTGAGTAGTTCATCTTTTAACATGGGTGTAAGTTACTAACTATTAGCCTAACCCCATTTAGACGATTTTGTTTCTCAAATGTAGACAAAAAACTTATTGAAAGTTTATCTTCTATTAGAACCTTCGTTGTGAAACGCTAAATTTGAAGAGATTTATCACTAAACACCAAATCACTTTTTTCAAACTTCTCGACGCACGTTTCGCTAACCATGTTAGCGTCATCAGGAGATGATTCAATCTAATTCCAAAACTAAACTATGTTATGACAGAGGTACCATAAGTTTCTCTTACTTTTGTTCACAAGTTTATAATATTGGGTCATTTGACTGATAATATATGCCATTTATACAATTTATAGTTTCTTAATGGCCTTGATGAATAAATTCGTTTAGCTCATAAGAAATAAGAGCCATCTAGAAAGACCTTATGATTAATGATTTGGACCACTTAACAGGTTAATATCCATTTTTTTTAAATCTTGTCTAGCAATTGTGTTAATTCGGCATCAAGCAGTATTATCATGAATTTATTTTAAGACTTGTTAAATGTGTAAATAATAACATGTGTCATTAAACCAGAATTTATCCTTTAGGGCCCATTCCATTCAGTCAACTTTTTCAATTATTAATGTAATGCTTGGTTAACTTCACATTTCATGATTTTTACACGCTTCATTAGGTACAGTTGTCATATAAATAGTTTAGTTTTTGAATCATCTGCTGATGATGCTAACATGGTTAGCAAAACGTGCGTCGATAAGTTTTAAAAAAGTTCGTTGGTGTTTAGTGGTAAATCCCTTCACATTTAAAGAACAACATTAAATTGTGTTTCTTACATGTAAAGAAACAAAATCTGTAAAGTAACATTCTAGTTCTAGTGCATTTATAATAACTTAAATATGCTTTTTTCATGCCCTCAAGATTCCAGAGATACTCATCATACATTGTTGATTCATTGAATTATGCCTTATGATGGTGATCAGTTATAGGGTAATTGATGTCACTTACTAACAGTTTACAGTTATAGCAGCTTTAATTTGATTCAATTAGTTCAGTTTAACAAAAACAGAAACAGTTCCATTATAATTGAACCTGGTAAATTTTATAACAGAATATTTAAAAATATTGCGTTTTTTAATATTTTCAAATGCTTATCTAAGTATAGCATTGCAGTTTATTAGCAAATACTCTTAATAATGATGAACAATGTCATTTGGTTCAAGATCAGAATCTCTTTTTTTTTTTAATTATGATTGAATATTTATATGTTAATATGCATTTTTAATCGGTAACATAATTTAGTAGATTTATTAAATCTCATTAAAGAGAGTATCTAAATTGTTTAATATTATTAAGGAGGAAACCTAAATATAGGGTTAACTTTTTTTTCCAGAAGTTAATATCTTAGTGTCTCAGTTAATCAATAATAAAACTTGCAAAGAATACTATGTTAAAGTTTTTGATCGAAAATTAAAGAACAAAGATGCTCGGGCAGCCCAGTTTGGTCCAGTGCAGCCCAGATGGGCACCCGGTTTGTTAATATGATAAAATTTTCTACGTTCTGCCTTACTTCACATATCGGGAAACGTCTCATTACATTTTTTGACAAAATGTTTAGACAAATATACTCAAAACTCTAACGAGTGTTTGAATCTATGGCCAACTGAATACTATTGATTCTACAATTTTGAATACTACAAAAATAATTTTAAAAAAACACACCTAACAATTATGATAATAAACGACGAGTACTAAATAATGCACCAACAACTCTTGCCACTAGGTGAGGTAATATACTTGGATAATAAGTACGGACCATCTAGATGTTAACCGCGATAGACGTCTATCGCGTCGCTTAAACTTCAGAATGTTAGACGTTAATGTTATGCTAATGTTATGTTAAGACGTTAAACAAGGCATTTAGTGGGCAAATTAAATTTGCAAGACCTCGACATTTCCTCGCATTAATTCAGATTAATCAATAAGAATTGATAAGGAATTGCCTTATAAACTCTGGTTTCTTTATTTTAGCTGCTATTGAAGGGAAAAATAGATTATCAGTATCAACAATCAGGCATGAACTTAACTTCATAATTTAGATATATGTTATTTTATGCAACAATCATATCGTTAGTTTATTGTTAGATGGATATTTTTTTTTAATATTATTCGTTAATTTAATTTTTCTCAACCTTTTGGATTAAACCTCCGAAGAGTGAGGTATAATCCTTTTTTTTATAAATTAGGGAAAAAACGCAAATACTTTTGTTACATCCTAATACATAATAATTATGTAGTACACAAGAAAATATAGTAATGAACATCGTTTTAGGTGAGATCAAAATGTTAGGTGAGATCATCTTGGGCTACATATTTATTCATCTTCTGAGTCTTTGGCAATGGATTGTTTACTTGGCTGCCAAGCAAACGATAATGACTGGCATCATTGGTTATCATTTCTGATTCCAATTCGTCCATTATTGTCATTACCAATAGAACTGAATTAGCAGCTGTGAATCAGTTTGAATATTCTGACTCCAACATCAGACAAATCAAACTATTGTGTGGATTATTTCAAAAACCGACAATATATGTGGTATTAGGTAAGATAACCACTTGAACATTTTCGTCTTCTCTGACTAGGCACGTGGAATGCCCAGGAATGTTGTCAATTATGAATAAAACTTTGAATAGTAATTGTACCTTATCTAAATATCTTTTCACTTCCTTAACAAAACCATTCCGTAAATAAAAAGGTCGTGATACACGCTGTATTTTGATTTTTAAGGATTCGTTTTTAAAGACTCCAGGTTTGATTATATGACCAGCTGCATTTGCACAAAGTACCAAAGTCAGTCTGTCCTTAAATATTTTAAAGACTGGTTCTTGCTCCACAGTTCAAGGTTCAACCAAGTGTGTTTTCATTACAAGTAAACATTTACTTAGGATGATATGAGACAGCAGTTGCCTCATCAGCTGACGTAGATTCTTCCGTAATTTTTATACTTTTTAGATCAAACCGAATATTAAATATAGGCAACCAGACGTTACTTGTTAATTATTTTCTTTCTTCTTCTATTTTACCTTGTGACCGCATTCATATAAAAATCAAAGCTTTCTATCATAATGTGTTACCATCAATGGGAATCTTTTTTTCTTGTCATGTCTTTCGCCCACAAATTTGTTAGCTTAACCAATACCTTATCATGTATTATACCTATAACCTTTACATATTGGGGCACAGGGGTAGAACTAGATCTTGGTAACGACTGTTTTTTTTTTTGCTACTTCAATTATCAAATCGCTTTATTGTGAATCACTAAACTAAAAAAAATGAGCACTAAACTAACATTAAAACTAAATTGCGCCTCGAAAACTATAAACAAGTGAATTGGTGGGTAGTGATGGTAGTGATCTCTGAGTTTAGTTCTTCAATCATATTAATAACATTCAGTGGACTTACCACACTAATGTACTTACCTGCTAATAATGTACTAACAATTTATGCTATGACATATTCGTTGTAGTCAACAAAGTCTTTATAAAATATATCATAAGACACACATATTGTTGGCTTATCCATTCATTAATGTTTATCAAACCAACTTGACAACAAACAACATAAAATTGTCCCTACCTTCGTAGGATGTTTGCAAATAAACTAAATACATGAAATAAAGGGCATTTTTTCTAATAGAACAGTGTTGTTAACTTTAATTGTTCTAGTTCATCTCTACCACGAATTATATACTGTGGTGATCAACAAGAGTGGCGGAGCCTCATTAATATATTTTATTTAAACTCATTTTTTCGTTGTTTCTAAGACAATATTAATTTTCCAGAATGAATGTACTGAGCATTTTAAAGGCATACATGGTAGTAGTCTAAATATAAACAATTACTTTATTCATAATTATACATTGATGAGATATTTTAGAAAAAATTACGAGGTCAAAAAAATTATTGTAAAGACACCGATTAAACAGTTTCCAAAGGTTCACTATCGGATTTAGATCCGGGGACTATAGAACTGCAGCACTAATTCTAACACTTTAATATGTTTCCTCTCGAACCACGGTTTCACCACATGAGCTGTATGTTTGGGATCACTGTCTTGTCAGTATACCCACTCTTAACGCATATTCGCGTCACCGCAAGGTAGCATAATTGTATCTAAGATTCTTGTTTTGTCTTATTTTCTTTTATCCAAAATATTGGACCAACTTCGTTATATAAAAAGCACTCCCATCCTCCCATCCTTTGATATTATCCACTACCATGCTTCACTGTACCTAAAGTGTTACGGGAATTGAATTCTTCATTACTACTTCTTCTCACATACAATGTGCCATCAGAATTAAATAAATGAAGTTTAGTTTCAGTGCAAACAAGGATGTTTTTCCAGTTACGTTGGAAATCTTCACTGCAGTTCCTGTTTACTTAAAAACGGAAACTTCCTGGCTACTCTATCGTATAGGTTCTTCTGTTTTAAACATTGTCTGTTGTAAACATTGGTTCTGGTGCTGAAACTTATTACAACATTTTTTTATAACAATAGATATAGGTATATATAGATAGAGGTAGCAAAAGGTAACCAAGCCTCTCGTACAATACGCTTATCTATTTTGTACTCGTTTTTCTAGAACAGCCTCTTTTTCATATATTTTTTTGTGTCACATATGATTCTTTCAAAACTTTAGCAATTATACATTGTGATCGTTTGATTGCATTCGTAATAAATGTATGTTTTGGCGTCTCAATTGCAAAATTAAACGCATTTCTTCAGCAGTAGAGTGTTGCGCAGCCCATGGTTGCTTTAATATAGTGGGAAACGGACTAATTTTTGCAGTATCAATAAAAATAAATACATATTTTATTAGAATTGGTACGCTATAACGTGTATAAAATTAGTACACCCTTATTTTTTTGACCACTGTAATAAATTCTATAAAAAGATAAGCAGCAATAAAGTGTATTTTTTCCTTTTTTTTTGGGGTTTTTCGCCATGATCTAAAACTTCGTTTTGAAAAATAAAGATTCATTTTTCGAAGAAACGGGAGGAGAATACTTCCCCAAAACATTAACGTTCAAAAGTTTGTATTTATTTTAGAACATTTTTATATTTTTTAAAATATGGTTCGTTAGGCAAATTTATTACAGAAAAGAATCACTGAAATTTGTCGCCGTTTGGTTTTTTGTTTTTTACCCAGTGATTTTTTATTTACATAACATGATATTTTTTGAGTTTTACATCGTGGCGAAAAACCCAAAAAAAAAGGAAAAAAAAATATATGAACACGTCACAATCATTCAGACATTACTTAGCAATAAAGTGCTCTGATTATATTGTAAATAAAATATTTAAAGGTCAGTCAATATTTGCAAATTATATTATTTATTATGGTAAATAAATTAGAAAATTTTGTTTTTAAACCCATTGTATATTCAAGATCGTAGAAAAACTTCTTAAAGGAATATAATTAATTAGAAGTAAAATCTCCCGTATATAAAAAAGATTTAAACTTTTTTGTCTACGTACTCCGCATTTTCTTGTCGATTACATTTTTTTGGATTGGCCGTTGTTGGGACATGTTTTTGAGGTTTACCTATAATTATTATACATTGTATACACACCGCAGTATTTTTTGCCAGGTTTAAATTATAATGTTCACGTTCAACATCGATTCTACACTAAAACTGTTATTATACTTATCTGTTCACACAAATTTTATGTTTAATTTTATTATCCATAATTTAGTTATAGAGGTAGCATATAGGAGCTGTAGAGTAAATAATATAATAACAAGATTGCTGGAATGTATAATAATGTAATATAAGAGAATTTATTAGTTTTGGTGATTTTTAAGTTTTATACACTATAATACACAGATCATGAATAACACATTAATTATTCAAATAAATTAGCTGCAAAAAGTTTTTTATTGTTTAGAGCATTATTGACTTCATTAATATAGGCGCATCTTTAGTTGAGAAGGTATTGGCATTTCTATGTTTTTTATTTAGTTATATATAACATAACACTTTTGCTATATTATTTATTTTGGGCGTTTACTAAAAACAATGAAACATTTTACTCATAAGGTTTTTTACTGATGTTTGCATAAAACAGTCGAAAATCTTTCATATATTGCTCTATAAAGTCTGAAATAAATTTTATATTTCTTGTTATTATTTAGATGATGAAGAAGGAAAACCAAGAGGGCGAGGCTGTTTATCTTCGCGCTGATTCAACCTTGGCCTCAAGGTCACTTCCAGCATCAGTTAGAAATTCACCAGTTACTCTAAGACATGTTTAACTCATTCATATTTTTAAACCATTATTATATTGGATTGTTAAAAAAGTTAGGAAAAAAGGTAAGATGCTTTTATTGAAACGTCGAAAGGATCCTTTTCAGGTTAAATGAAAATAATGAAATTCATTAATTTTTGAAGTATATTTTCGGATGAATATTTAAAAAAGTTATACATCGTTTTTGTTTATTATTATTTTACCTTATTATTCGCAGTTATATTTAATAAATGCATTTTTTTAGATACCACATATTTTCCAAACCAATAATTCCATTTAATCACAATAATGAATATAATAATCAAAGCCTAGATACAAGTATTATGAGAAAAAGTATTGTATATCATAGTGTCTTCCTCAAAGTTTTAAAAACGACCCTGCCTTAGGAAAATGTGAATGAATTTTTGACAATGTTATTGGATCCATATTAAAGAAAAGAAATTATCGAAACTATTATATTTATTTTGTAATCATTATGTAGAACGTTATTATTGTATTAATATTTTGTATATAATATGGGTTATTTAACATTGAATGTACAGATGTAGGCTAATAATGTTTAAGTGTATAGCATATGTAATTTTCAATACGGAGTTCAAAATTTTTATTTAAACATTTGTTTATGTAGAAGTAATAATACTTTTCACACAATACTTATGAAATCAATAATTATATTGAGAATAAAACCAGTGTTTATATATCTGTTTTGATTCTGTATTATATACATTACAGTATATAACATTATTTTCATTAAGAATATTCATTGATCATTACAGAATGAAGTTCTATTATTAAGAGAATTAAAAATAGTGTTTTCCTAAAAATCCTAGAAATCATTGTCTTGGGTATTGATAACACCAGTTAAAAAAATTGAACATTTACATATTATATTCTATTTAACTTCTTTCTTGATAAATCTCAAAAATATTTATTTATTTTAATATATAAAGGAAAGTATGATATAATAATTTGTTGGTATATTTCATTTTTATATTCCAGATAAGATTTTTCCTAATGTTCGATCTTTTTTTATTATAAGTTTTTAATTACATTTAACCCATCCTCTAAAAACAATATGCCCTATTTTTATTAATTTGAATATTGCCTATGACATTGATAATTTCATAACTTTTTAATAGCGTCGTTGTTAATAATATATTCCTAAAAGAAAAACAATAATTTTTGAATCAATTTGACTGGTTTTGTGCCAAAATAAAATGGAACTTATACAATGTTTTGTATAACCATTAGATATAATATTCATAGAACTTGCATTAATAATGGAATGTTACCAGAATATGTAGGTTTTAGAAAACTTTACAAACTGACCAAATAATAGAGAATTACTGACCATATCATAGGTCTTAAAGGTATTCTAATTAGAATCTAAGCCCCCACTCTAAATTTCTATTAATTTATTGTTTTTTTATGGTATGCGAGAAGAAATGTAGCCGTTTTGGTATGTCTCATAAACATTTCACAATCAATGTCGTATTATTACTGTGAGTCATATTACATAAAATATTTTTAAGTCGGTTGTATGAATCACATACAATCACATGATTATACAATATACATGATTACATGTACAATCACATGATTATATAATTTTTAGGAAGTAGTATCTACCGTGACGAAAAATTATTTAAAACTACTAAAACTCCTCCTCCAGTTCATCGGCAAACTGATTTTTGAACAATTTGTTGTCACGAGAAACTTAATAACATACTTGGGCATTTTTATGGGCCACCTTTTTATAACTTTACCAACAATATAACTTTTAGGTTATAGGTGTTTATATTGTGGTATTAGCAGCTTTTTCTGTATTTTGTAAAAATAAACAGACCCTGCATTTTGTATTGTAATATTTATAACATATTTTTTGTAATTGTTTGAATTATACATATTTTAATATTGCATTTAACTTAAGAAATAAACTTTAAGGTAAAATTTAGATATTTTTTAATTTAGTAGACTTCTAAACTGGTACGACTTTGAATTATTATTTGCATGCTAACGGTACGGTTTCAGAACGTTTTGAAAAGTCAATCATTCCTATGTATGGAAATGTCCAGTTTATACACATTGCGACTAAGGATCTTCAAATACATCCATAATTAGAAAAAAAATACTTCTCTGTGGTTCGTTAGCTCATCAACGATATTAGTCTCTCCTAGAGGTACCGATGGTCTTTGTTTCTTTACATGGAGTGGTGACCATTCGTATCCGTAACTGCTATAATCTAATCATATCTTCTGTTATCCTGCCCATTCTATTACTAACCTTCCCTTTCCAATTCCTATCTCTCTTTCAGATCCGTCCCCATTCCCCCCGCTTTATCATTTTCTCGGTTTTGATCTGTCCATGCTCTTTCACAATATTTTCTTGTCTGGACTTTCCCTGCCCATCTTCTTGATGTGTCACCTCCAGCTTAGTCGTTTGCTCTGGATTTCTTTCATTATATCTGGACTATTTAATTGTTGACAGTTCGTTTGTTCTAGTTCCCCAAGCTCCTTCGCATTTGATGGGACCATACATTTTTCTCAGTATTTCCCTTTCCCGAGAATCTACCCATAATTCGTCTTTCTTAGAGCCCACGTTTATGCCCCGTTTAATATTATTGGTCCACTTATTGATGAATATAGCTTAATTTTTGCATTCCTTGATATTGCTTTAGATTTGAAGATGTTCTGTAGAGTGACAAAACGTTTGTTCCCAGCCTTTATTCTTGCTGTAACTTGCTCTAAAACCCCATCCACTGTTAGTTGTAATTACTGAGCCTAGATATTTAGAATTATTAACTTTTACAAAATGTCTTTTATTTATTACTATCGGAAAGATTCATGGTGGCACTACTAGTTTTCAAATCTAAGATTCACCGACTTCGAACTCCTACCCTTCACCTTCGTGTATTAATAATATTCACAGCAGTGAACTTATTCACTGCCCTTATTCACGGAGACGTCGCTATGATCATCGGGCGCGACTTCAATATGCGTCACCTACTTTGGGGATGTCGCTTCACGAATCGATAGAGTGAAAATCTCCAGAGGTTGTGCGATTGTTCGAATTTAACATCGTATTTCCCTATGAATGGATTCGTATCCCCGTTCTTTTAGAATTGGGGAACAAATGACTTGCAAAATCAAAAAATCAAATCAGGTTGTTGGAAGCGATGACATTGTATTGAGAGGAAAAGTGAAAGTTTTGTTTCACTCTCACACAAAATCCTTAGCAACTTTGCCTTCTGACTAGATCATTAACGGTGAAATTATTCAGGTTATTCGTCCCTTTAGTAGAAGGATGAGCGGGAGCTTCTGGTGGCAGTGATCACGCTCTAAACGGGCACTTCGAAGCGAGCAAAAAAAAGATGCTGACGTCCAACTATTAAACGTTAAGTTTGGCAACACTCCGTAACTTACATGTTTGCAGAAGCACCTCTTAACTCTGATATCAAGGCACTGTCATCAGGAATTTTACCGCCAAAATTCAGAGTGATTTTTATTTAACCATTATTGCTGCTACAAAATGGTGAAGATGTTGCTAGAAAATGGTGGTTTAAAAAATTCAATGAAAGAAAAATTCACCACTTGCATATTTTCTGCTAAACTCAACATTTGAGTATGATAAATGGTATGGTATCTTTACGCTCTTGTTAAGGCTAACACTATTGATGTGTTTGGTAGCACTGTATTGATGCTTGTTAAAAGCTGCTTCAAAATGAATATGCGCACACTTCAATAATGATTTGAAAGCATAATCTACTTGTTGTTTTCGAACAATGAATCCATTGATGCTTCTTCTGCACGTTGAGTTCTTTTGCACGTTGTGTATGTATGGATTATCAGAGAACAGAAAACGTTTTCTTCTACAGTATGACGTCAAAGTACAATTCACAGACCTTGCAACCTTTCTAAATTTTCCCTATAAGAAATAAATTGTCCCCGAAGCAGGGTTGTTTTTGTTTTTTGGGGGTGTCTATCTACAGCAGGAATTGTTGGAAATACCCGGTCTATTGTGGGGAGACAGTCCGACCGTTCTGCAATTGGGGCTACAACAAAGTCTAGATAAATTTCACGAAGACTAAATCGGCGGATGAGATCGGTTATGCAGAGTATCGGGCCATCGGACATTAGGAGTACGCCATTTGGTGCGAATACGTGGGATTTGCAAAGGCGGACTATCGAGCAGTTCTTACATAAGCCCGAAACCCTAAAAGGCTCCATGGGCTTGATTCCCAGAATTTAGGGGATGGATTATTGATGATTGAATGCTCCAAAGGGGTTTTGGAGCGCATTATCGAACTTGTATTACACAGTATATTAACACAGCATTTGCAAGGACAGTTGCTTCTGTTCAGGAAGAGGAATTGCTTGTGGCGCAGAGGTTTTATTAGGAATAACATTCCTTTGCAAATGGATATTAAATTTCCGATCTTTTTTTTTTTAGAGTCTTATGAAACGATTCGTGGGTCTCCGGTATGATTTTGATCTCTTGAGGTTCGCCATCATGGTTGAAAATAATTTAAAAAAAAGAAATGCGGTAATAAAGTGATAAAAAAGTGCAAAGTTTAATGATAAAAGGGCAGCCCTAAGTAGCTGTTTTAGACAGCCGAAGCTCCCTAAGTGTGAGTGGCAAATACGATAACAAAATTTGATATATTTAAAAGACAACACCTCTCTCTGCTTGTATGTCTGGCAGAGGGAATGGTATGAAGGAGCTTGACCCATTCCGCCAGTGGTCCAGCAGCGAAAACACCAAGGAAAAGATACAAAGGTTTTAAAGTGACAACACTCAAGGAAATCTTTGTCCATTACTAGAATGTGGGCGGGATTCTTATATCGCAAGCTATCTTCAATATAGCAGCTCATTCTTTTTAAAAGAGTGAATCTAAAAATTCTTGAAATCGAATAAGTACATGGCATGTTCACGAGAAATATCCATATAGGAAGTGTAAATACAATGCAATAATTATTAAGCTTAGAAAATTACTTAGCTTAGAAATTACTTTAATTTGAATTAATAATAAGGATTATAGAAAATTGAGAGCAACATTAAAAAATGGGTATTCACAACATATCGTTTATGTAACAATCAATTTGCTTATTGCAATTTAATTTACAGATTTTAAATAAATTGAGAAAATTGAAGAATTCTGAAATAATTTGATAAGCTAGAGAAATGTTGCATTGAGTTGCAATAGAAATTTGAAGGGATTATATGCATTATAACATATTTTATTTTTATTTAAAAATATCATTGTTATTCGGATTTTTTTCTATCTCTTCTAGTGGTATCTTCAAATTTCCTGCATTTTAAATATATTAGATATTTTGGTTCAAGTTTGTATAAAAATATGAATGTCAATATTTGAAAACCGTAATTGTCAATATAAATAAAAAAAAATGTTTACAATATGAGCTAAATTTTAGTAAAAACTTATATTTAAAAAAATGATTTCCCTCCCCAATCATAGACAAGATGGCAAAAGAATTATTATTAAGGCAATCAGAAGAACAAACTTTAGCTGCTCGGGGATATCGTCTTTTAAAGAAATTGGGAGAAGGCAAGTTCATACGTAATTTTGTTTAAATTGTTAACCATTGAGCTTGAATGTGTTTAAGGTTCATATGCAAACGTATACTTGGCTGAATTTTGCACAAGTTCTGATGATAAACAACACAAATTTCTGGCATGTAAAGTGGTGGATATTTCTAAAGCACCCAAGGATTTTGTTAAGAAGTTTTTACCAAGAGAATTGGATATATTGATTAGATTAAACCATCCTCACATAATACATATTCACAGCATATTTCAAAGGAAAACGAAATATTTTATATTTATGAGAAATGCTGAGAATGGAGATTTATTAGAGTATATTCTAAAAAAGGTTTAGTTTTATTATATCACAAAAAAGTTTTAGACGATTTCAGCGCTTTCTTTTACCTATGTCATTCTATCAATTCTTTTATTGGAACCTTTGGTGTGAAACACTAAACTTAGAGATTTACTACTAAACACCAAAACACTTTTTTTTTAACTTCGTTTTTTTGAACGTGCGTCGACGTTTCGTTAACCATGTTAATCTGGTAGATTAAATCATCTCCTGATGATGCTAACATGGTTAGCGAAACGTGCGTCGAGAAGTTAAAAAAAGTGATTTGGTGTTTAGTAGTAAATCTCTTCAAGTTTAGTATATCATTTTAATCTATTATTTTATTTTAAAAATAAAAACATATTTTTAGACATCAAAACAATATATTACGGTTTACAAAAAATTGACAAGCAATTTGCGAACATTTTTTTCAATTTAGATAATAATCATCATTATTATTCAGTTAGTCTTAATCCGACATTAACCAAAATGTAAAAATATCAACTAGAATGGAATAGTTAGTTAGTTAGAAACACGTCAACACATTAGGCGTTATGTAGCGACTGGACATAAGCTTAACGTGGGTTCCGAACCACGGTCATCGGCTACCGATAACCCCGGTTAGCACCCTCGGTTTTGTCTTTAACCGCAAGTCTCTTGAGAAGCCTACCAACTAGCGAGTGAACAACGTAGAATAACTCTCAAGGCATCCGGCCTTACCCAGCCTTGAACTGGCGTGACTGAGAAGCGATTCTTTCTCAGATTTTACACTTTAGCCTAGAAACGCTCAGAAACACATAAGAAAGTCGCAGCACAAACCATCCACACCTAGAGCGGGAATCAAACCCTCTAAAACGCCAACTACTGTGCCGTCAGGTCACCGCCTTTATACACCGCGGCCGGCTATAGCCGTTCTGTCTATTATGTCCTAAAATGTTCAATTGGAATATTTTTTGATAACTTTTCGTAACTTCTCTTTATCAATAATGAAAATTGAATGTGTTTGTAAATATTCGTGTGATCAAGGAATTCATGCGTATTAGATATACACACGGCAAAATATTCTAAAGGACAACTATATAAAGATTTTTAAAATAATGTTAGCAAAATATTATAGAGCAAATTGATTTTTGTGTACTTCTTCGGTAGCTCAGCAGTTGCTTATGGAATAGTTTAATCAATTGCTGATAAGAATACTCATGAAAATAAAGAAATACAAAAAATATCATACTGGTTTTATGTTCATTTTCAGTATGTGCACAGATTTTTGGTTAGCCTTGCATTTGTTAACATTGGACAGAGATCATTTATATTGTGACATTCAATTATGGGCAGTGGAAATGATTCAAGGGGGTATGTGACAAACTGGCATTTTCTTCGACTAGAGGTTTTACGTGGCAGCAAATTTATAACATCGCAATTAGCAAATCGGCTGCATACCCCACGTCAAGTAGTAGTACATCTAGTAAACAAACCATTCGGAAAATACTTCATGAAGCCAGACTTCATGCTCAAAGACCTGTGTGAGTACATGTGTTATCTAGGGAGAATCGCGTCAACAGATTTCAGTAGGCTGAAGAACTCGCAAACTGACGTAGGTACGATTAGGCCCCTGTTTTGTTCTCTAATGAGTCATGATTTGGACTGGCTTTAGATATACGGTGAACAAGAGTGTGGGATGATTTGGAAACGCAGAATGCTTGGCAACAGTTTAAGAAGTTCACAGAAAGCATGGTGGGAGAGTAATGGTTTGGGGTGATATTGTTGGAAGAACTGACCTTTATTTGGAACAATTTTTAAATGCTGATTGTGATCTGAAATGATTGTGATATGATTCCTGATCCTATTGTGGGACCATTTGCACAACGAGTTGGTCCCAAATTTTGACTGATGGATGACAATGCTCATCCTGATACAGGGAGAGAGTGAGAAATTAAAGTCGCATCGACAACAATGGCCATTTAGCGACTATGTCTTCATATGGCTAGGGTGGCATGTGCATATCTCGAAGATCATGAAGTTGGATAGACAGCTTTTAAGGCATAATATGATGTTTAATATGCAAGAACAACTTTTTATTATAAAAAACAACCTTTTGACCGTCTTTTAACTGAATGAAATGAAATAGAGAATGATATTGACAATTTAACATTGCGGTATGCTACGAAGGTGCAGTCATAGTCATAAATAACCCAGGAGGAAATACATTATTTTAAAAAAACCCCAATTATTGATCTTAAGCGTTCAAAAAAATTAATTAGTATTTTTTGATAGTTCAAAAAAATTTGATCTGTTTTCACGTTTTTTGGCAGATTTTATAGTTTGTACGTGGGGTTTTGGAATAACTTCTTTACTTAAAAAAAACCGTATCTCTGATAAAGATTTGAAATTAGCAAATGTTGATTCGCCGTTACTATATTATTTCATATCCTTTAGAGTATTTTGATGAGTGTATGAACTGATCCTTCATGTTTTCATAAATTCTTCACAGATTGATTCTTATCTGATATAAACTTAACCAACTCTTTGGATTATCTAGTAATAAACTAAGGAATGTCATCAGCGAAAATTTTAACCTTTTATATCCTAACCAATTATATCTCGCTATATAGCCATCATGGAAACTCGTTTTATATTTAGGGGCCAGTATCTGAACCGCAAGCCAGAGTATGGATGCGACAATTGGCATTAGGCATTCAATATTTGCACAACATGGAAATTACTCACAGGGATTTGAAATGCGAAAACTGCTTGATAACTTCGAATTATAATCTGAAGCTAGCGGATTTTGGATTTGCCCGGTTCACCATTGATTCGTCAGGAAAACAAATACTTAGCAGTACTTATTGTGGTTCTCTTTCTTATGCCGCACCTGAAGTTTTGAGGGGTATGCCTTACTATCCTAAAACGGCAGATGTTTGGTTCGTTGTATAACTAAATGTATTTGTTATTAATTATATTTTGTTTGACATATTTATTTGTAGGTCCTGTGGCGTGATAATATTTGTGTGCCTTAACAAAGCAATGCCATTTGATGACACCAATGTAAAAAAGCTTCATGAATTACAAATAAATAAACGATGGAAATTCAGATCAAAAGTTGTTGATTCCCTTTCAGAACAAGTATAATACATTTTAAACTAAGAATATTTTTTTGCTAATATTGTTACTTTGTTATCAAGGTGAAACATTTGGTTACACATCTATTAGAACCTGACTCTACCAAAAGATGGAAAGTTGATCAAGTAGTTGAATCTGAGTGGATTGCTATGGATCCCAGATTCAAAACATTAAGTAAAGCAGAAGAAAATGCTTTATCTCAAGCCGGAACTGAAAGAAAAACATATATTGATGGTATTTGAAGAGTTTTTAGAATTCCGTTTTACAAATACTTCATGCTGTTTCAGGTTTGAACAAGAAATCAAAAGATATGCAGAAAGCAGTCAATGATAATGATGAAGTCAAAGTATTAAAACCAACAACTACTGAAGAACATGTTCCTAAAACTGATATACAAAGCGCTGTTACTGTTGCAAACGAATAATATCTACTCTCTAAATTGCTTTTATTATTTAACCTATATTTATATTGCCTGGCAGACAATTTAGATATTTTATTTTTCAATTATAGTTAGCTTGCAATGTGGACCGATGTTCAACTTTTTTATGCCTTTTCAATGCGATTTGTCCAACTCTGCAAAATAAGCGCATAATCTTAGCATCATTTGAAGCCAATATTCGTCCTTTCTCTAGATTCGGAGAGATAAAATAGTCGCTGGAAGCCAATATGGTGCATGGAAAAGCACACTCGAAATGTAGGCCAGTGAGTTTTTCAGCCTCAACTATATACTTGTATGCAGGCTTATTATCTTGGTGAAAGAGCACTTTCTTTTTGGCTAGATGTGGACGTGTAACCTGAATAGCATCCTTCAATACTCTTCGGTGACCACCACATCACCACATCATTCGGATGAGCACCACATCACGAGAATTTCAAACCATAACTTTTTTCTACATTTCCGTTTTTGAAATCTAATTCTTTTTGTGTCTGTCGGGGTTAAGCTAACGAGTAAATAAACAATTAAACGCAAGCATCTGAAATTTCAAGGTGTACGATCTAACGAATCATACTTGCCAAAAACCATATGCATTTAGTTATACTTCCATTTCTGTGTTAGGCCATGAACATTTCGATATATATCTATTATATCCAAGATTCATTCGTATATCCGTTAGGTAGCAAAAAATGAATAATGTTACCTACCTTTTATGTAATTTCAAGAAAATATAATATATTGTAAATGCTAGGTTGGAAACAACGAAAACTATAAACTATAAAATATCAGGAAACTTTAGAAAACAATAAAAAAAAAACTTGAGAAGGAAACCGAATGACATTATAGGCTTATCTCTGTATATACTAGAGAATTAACAATCGAAAAGGAAGGACTCGTTGAAATATACGGTATATTCCATTTTAACAAATTCAATAACATATATCATGGAGCCTGTTAGCCGTGGTGTCTAGGGCGTCAGCCTGACGATTCGGCAGTTAGCGTGGAGCGGGTTCGATTCCCGTACTAGGCAAAAAAGTTTTTCTAAAATTCTTCTGAATGTTTCTAGATAAGAGTGTAAAGTCTGACAAGGAATCACCCCTCAGTCACGCGAGTTCGAGGCTGGGTAAGGCCGGATGCCTTTTGAGAGGTTTCCTACGTTGGTCACTCGCCAGTCGGTAGGCTTCTCGAGATACTTTCGCTTAAGCGCAAAACCAAGGGTTGATAGCCCGAGGGGGTGCTGTCTGGGGTTTTTGGTAGCTGAGGATCGTGGTTCGGAATCCACGATAAGCTGTAGGTCCAGTTGCTAAATATCCTTCCCAGTTGCTGATGCGCCTCTAACCCCAAAATTTTACATTAACATACACCATATATCGAACCAACGGCTATATGAAAGGGACACCATGTACCAAATATATATATATATATATATATATATATATATATATATATATATATATATATATATATATATATATATATATATATATATATATATATATATATATATGCTCGGAAAGGTTTCCGCGGTCGGTAATATTAGAATTACTACGTTTTAGATTTGTAAAATCTCGGCGTTTCGGCTTCCACTTGAAGCCATCGGTCTCAATTTGCCTACTCCCCAGAGTTCAGTTCCTTTTCTAGTTGTGAACTCTGGGGAGTAGGCAGATTGAGGTCACGGAGTAAATCAACTAGATTCTCTTGAAAATGGCTTCAAAGTGGAAGCTGAAACATCGAGATTTTTCAAATCTAAAACGCGGTTCTACACGAGAACCTAGTAATTCTAATATATATATATATATATATATATATATATATATATATATATATATATATATATATATATATATATATATATTATTATCAGGGTCTGTTCACCAGTGGTGCGGCTGATATTTAAATTCTGGAACTAACCCCTCCAGTCTTAACCTCTGAACCGTCATGGTTCAAACCTTTAATTCAAAGTACAAGATGAAGCGTTCTAGTAATTACAAAATTACCCTAGGAGGTAGACAATCCTCTGGTACAACCGGACTTTCGGATTCTCGGGCGTCCGGGCTTAAACGCAAAATCTTTCAGAGGGAGTCGGAGACCTCTGGCCAACGTCTGAAACCGAAAATAAAAACTTTCTTTGGAACGGTAAATATCAATTCACTCCTGCGTCTAGGAAAACTACATGAATTGGGGCGAACATTAAATCAGCAAAAAATCCAAATTTTAGCTTTGCAAGAAACCAGATTGACAGATGATAACACCTTGGAATTCGGCAACTACAGACTTTTTAAAAGTAAAACGGGCAAAAGAATACTCAAAAATACACCACATCTCGGTGTTGCTTTCGCTGTCTCAAGAAACATTCTTGGTTCTATAACAAATGTCCAGCCAGTAAATAATCGACTTATGACACTATCCCTCAAGTGTGCTAACAAAAACTATACATTAATCAATGCACACCTCCCAGTTAACGAAGAAAATAAATCTAATTCTGAAAAAGTAAAAAGTCCTGGGAAATTCTGGAAAAGACGATCTCTAACCATGTAAAAATCCTATTTGATGATTTCAACGCCCAACTAGGGAAAGAAAAAAAGTACAGGAAAACAGTCGGCATTTTTCCCGCTCATAAATGGACTAACCATAATGGTAGAAGATTGGTTGAACTATGTTCGCAGTTTAATCTAAAAATAATGTCAACCCATTTTAAGAAGAAAATAACAAAACAAAAGACCTGGAGGTGCCCAAACACGTACATGGGTGAATTTCAAATTGACCATGTTGCCATTTCGTATCCCTATTATAAAGAGGTTTTGAATGTTCAAGTCAGGAAAGGAGCAAATATAGACCCGGATCACTACTTGATTAGAATCAAACTTAGCTTAAAACCTCGAAAACTTATTCAAAAGAGGCTGCTAATACCAAAGTTTGACCCAACGAAAATAAAACCAGCCCTAACAGAAGAGCTTGATAAACAACCAGCACAGAACTGGCAAGAATTGAAACAAAAAATTATTAAAACAGCCTTAAAGTTGATTCCTTTACAAAAACGTAGAAAACATCCGTGGTGGGATGAAGTTTGCGAGCAAAAAACAGCAATAAATTTTAACATCTTTTTGGAAGTAAGAAAAGAAACATCGAAGCTAATCAGACAAACTAAAAGAAAATATGAAAACAATCAACTTAATGAAACAGAAAAAGATTTCCAAAAAATAACACCTGAAACTTTTACAAAACATTTAAAACTAAATTAACAGGCTATCAACCGCAAAGTCTTTGCTTCCAAAAGGAAAACGCACAATTAGCTCTAAATAACCAAGACAATTGCAAAGAACTTGCGAAATATTTTGAACAAATACTAAACTCTCCTGAGCCCTTAAACACATTAGCAACACTAAACCCTAAACAAACAAACCCAGATTCATTATCACCGAATGAAGATGAAATAATTAGGCAAATCAAGCGGCTTAAAAATGACAAAGCTTCTGGTGAAGATGGAATCACTGCTGAACTTTTGAAATCCGGTGGTCCAGGTACAATCAAAGAAATAACCAAAATTCTATCAGAAGTTTGGCGAACCGAACGGATTCCGGAAGATTGGAAAGATGCTCTAATCCATAAACTACATAAGAAAGGAGATAGAAAGGATGCAAACAACTATAGAGGGATATCTCTTCTCCCAGTTTGTTACAAGATTCTATCTCAATGTCTACTAGACAGAGCACAGGGACAGTTAGAACCTAACATTGGTGAATATCAAGCAGGTTTTCGACCGGGCAGATCCTGCCCTGAACAGATCCTGAATCTAAAGTTGATTCTAAGAGATCAAAAACTGTACAATAAAAATCTCGTCTGTACATTTGTGGATTTCAAAAAAGCATATGATTTTATTGACTCCGAATCTTTATTCCGAATCTTGAAAGAACAAGGACTAGATCTGAAAACGCTGGCAATTATTAAAGCAACGTTAACTAACACAAGGTCAAAAGTTAAATTCATGGGTGACATCTCAGAGCCCTTCGAAATTAAAACGGGAGTGAGACAAGGGGATGGACTCTCGCCACTCTTATTTAACTGTGTTCTAGAAAAAGTAATACAGGAGTGGCGTGAAAAAAAGTCGGCCCTGAATATTGACCAGCCAATTAAACTGGGGAGAACCAGCATCAAAATTGATTGTCTGGCATTTGCTGATGATCTAGCAATTTTAACTCAAGATGTATTAACGGCAAAGAAACAGATTGAAATCCTAAAAGAAACAGCAGAAAAGGTAGGACTCCAAATTTCCTTTGAAAAGACACAATACATGACCTGCAACAGACTAAGAACACCATATCTAAAAACAAAATATGGTAACATCAGACGACTCTCTCAATTCAAATATTTGGGTGAAATAATCATGGAAAATGGGTTGGAAAAAGCGGCCAATAAGGGTAGATGTCAAAAAATGGAAACGGCATTGAGACTTACACAAAATATTTACAACAAAAAATGCCTATCTAAAAACACAAAACTGAGACATTACAACACAGTTATTAAGCCAGAATGTCTATATGCTGCAGAAACGCTCATTTTGAATAGAAAGCGGGACATCGAGGACATTGAAAAGAAGGAAAGAAAAATCATAAGAAAAATCCTAGGCCCCAAACAAATAAATAGCACAACATACCGACTTCGAGAAAACCAAGAAATCAAACAATACACAGATATACATAGCGATATGAGAAAAAGAAGACTTAAGTTTTACGGACACATAAAACGGATGAATCCGCGTAGGCTAACTAGACAAATATTCGAATTTTATGAAAATAGGAGTAGAGCTAAAGTAGAAATAATTAAATGGATTGCTGCAATTAAAGAGGACTTAAGATCAGCAAATATTACACAAAGTAAAATTCAGGATAGAGGCTGTTTCAGACACAAGGTTAACGTTTGGAACGTTGGCCAGAGAGAAAAATGTAGGAAGACTGGAACAACTTGGTCTGACAAAAGGAAAAAAGCTCAAAGCGAAAGAATGAAATTAGTATGGGCGCAAAGGAAGGCTAACAACAACAAACGCCTCTAATTGTACTTCGCGTGGTTCACCAGGGCCTATACGTGAATAATAATAATAATAATTATTAATATTATACTTTCTGGCTCGCTCCTAATAAGGAGGGCTGTCACTAGGACCGAACGCACTCCACGTATCAGATGGACACGCGAAATGAATATTGATGTAATGCGTGCCTATTACTACGTAAACCAGTGCGGAGATAATTCGCTCCCTGGATGGAGGCATGCACTCCACCAAGAATATAAAAAGAGGTTCCCTGAAACTCAGCTGTCGGAACAAAACTTAGCCGACCGTAAAAATGTAATTCTAAGGAAAAACTATCTAACCGAATCGGAATTAATGAACATCAAGAGAGAAATCGGTAATGAACTACATCAAAACATTACATATCAACAACATAAAGAAGATACTATAGACGTTGTTAACTCGAATACAGAGGAGAAACAAGTAGAACAAACTCAAAATATATTACCAGGAGCATCATCGTCTGAAAATGAAGAATCAATCTCGCAACGTAACTTTTCTAACATACGAGAGAAGTTTTACAGCAATTTGGCCAGTTTTACTGGCTCAAACCCATTGAATAGACCAAAAATTCCAGTACTGCGTAATATTGCAAAATCACGTATTACTCTAATGCAGATTAATAGAGTTTTGGAATCACATCTATCTGGGATGACAAATTTAAGCGATATACATCTTGCATTATATTGTGCAGCAGTGACTGTCATCGAAATTTCAGGTCAAAAGTCTTACACCCATAATGCGGCTGGCTGTAGTATCCAGAAAAATACACCTGTCTGGAAAACGCGCCTTGAAAACAATATCAATGAGTTCCGGAGGAAAGTTGACATTATCTCAGAGTATCTTTCTGGTAATCAGTCAAATAAAGTAGCGAGAAAAGCAAAAATAATTGCCAATAAATCTGGCATTGACTTCGATGATTCAAACCTGACAGAAAAATTGTTGGATCTAAAAGATCGGTTTAGGCAAAAAGCTAAGTCGAAAGGAGCCAGGCTAGCAAGATATAATGAACTAGAAAAGCGAAAACATCAAAATTCAGTATTTGCAAATAGCCAAAAGAAATTTTATAGAGAACTCGAAGCAGAAGGTAACAGCAAGTCAGAACTTAAGAATATCGATGTGTCTTCCTTTGCGGAATATTGGAGATCGGCTTGGAAAAAATCAGACGGCTACGAAAAATTGGCTCCTTGGGTTATAACCATCCAAGAACAGACAAATGCTCTTCCAGATATGGAGTCTAACGATTTCACAGAGATTGACATTTGCACTGCTGTCAGGAAGACTCACAACTGGAAGGCGCGTGGACCAGATGGATTGCATAACTTCTGGATTAAAAGCTTTACAGCCGCCTATCCCGTACTTGCCAATGCATTTAAAGAGGTTTTAATAAATCCAGACACTTTCCTTGACTTTCTAATGGAGGGCAATACATACCTAGTGTTCAAAAAAAGGGGACGTTAAGCAACCCAATAACCACAGACCAATCACGTCTGTCAGTGTTATATAAACTGCCTACTAATGAAAAAATCTACCAACATTGTGATAAAAACAACATTTTTGAAGAAGAATAGAAAGGATGTATAAGAGCAAGTATGGGCTGCAAGGAACAATTGACGATCGATGCTGTAGTTCTTGAGCAAGCGCGAAAAAGAAAACGCAACTTAAATATCTGCTATATAGACTACAAGAAAGTATTCGATAGTGTCCCTCACGATTGGCTGGTTGAGGTTCTGAATTTCTATAAAATTAGCCCCCAGATTATTAATTCTTTAAAGTGCCTGATGGGCAAGTGGAAAACGAATCTTTTTGTTGGCCAACAATGCATTGCTGCTACAAATATCGAGAGGGGAATTTCTCAGGGAGATTCCCTTTCTCCAATTTGGTTCTGTCTAGCATTGAACCCTTTATCCACACTACTCAACAAGAGCAATATTGGATATAAACTTAACATGAGGAATCCAAGAAAGCTCTCTCATCTACTATATATGGATGACCTTAAATTATATGGAGAAACTAGAGAAAAATTAAATTCATTGATAAAAAAAGGGTTGAAACATTCAGTAGGGATATTAGAATGTCATTCGGACTGGACAAATGCTCTACCATTAGTATACAGAAGGGAAAGGTTTAGAGTCAACATTCAACACTTTGCAACATACAACAACTAGCACCAGAAGAATCCTAGAAATATTTAGGAATACCCCAAAAGCATAAACTTGATCATAACCAGTTAAAGAAGGACTTTTCCACTCTATACCAAAAGAGACTTACAAAACTTTTAAACACCAAACTGAACGGAGGAAACCTCATTAGAGCGATCAACGGTTGGGCGGTGCCAGCTCTGACATATTCTTTTGGCATAGTTAAATGGTCAGAAACTGACCTTGATGAACTTGATAGGTTGACGCGCCGAACATTGACAACGTTCCGATGCCTGCATCCAAACTCATCTACGAAAAGACTATACATCCCAAGAAAGTTGGGGGGTAGAGGCCTTGTAAACGTAAATATCTCTGTCTCAATCAAGAAAATAGAATGAGAAAATACTTCATTGATTCAAACAGTATGTTAATGAAATTGGTTGTAAATGAGGATCGAGGTTTCACCCAACTGAACCTAAATAAACAAAATCGTATTGATAGCAGAACAACACTCACGGACTGCGTTCGAGAATGGAAAGGACAAACATTGCACAGAAGGTTTCCTAAGTCACTCGAAGATGACACCATTGACGAACAATTGTCTCTGAAGTGGCTGACCGATGGACTCTTGTACCCAGAAACGGAAGGTTTCGCTATATCTATTCAAGATAGGGTAACAAGAACAAAAAACTATGAAAAGCACATACTGCATTTGGACGTAGTCGATAAGTGCAGGAAATGCGGTACTTTGGGGGAAACAATTGAGCACCTTATTGGCGGTTGTCCGGCCCTTGCTCCTAATGCTTATTTAGGACGGCATAATCAGCTGGCAAAAATTATACATCAACAAATTGCAAAAAAATACTCGCTATTAGAAAGCGCACCTCCTCCATATTATAAGTACTCGCCTTCTCCTGTACTTGAATCATCCGATACCATTCTTTACTGGGACAGACCAATCACTACTGATCGAACGGTTGATTATAACAGGCCGGATATTGTTCTAATCAACAAAAAGGACAAGAGGGCTTTTATAATTGACATCGCAGTGCCACTATCTCACAACATTAGAAAAACTGAGATAGAAAAATCCACAAAGTATGAAAATCTGGCATACGACTTGAAGAACCAGTGGAAACTGAGTAAGGTAGATGTATTGCCCTTTGTTATATCCGCCGAAGGCCTGATAAGTAAGAGATTTTCAAAGAACCTCGAGAGCCTCGGTATCTCGAGATCGATTGCCATAGTGGGACAGCGTGCCGTGTTCTTGCAGACGTGTCACATTGTTTGTAAGATATTATGCTAGGGTGAGAGGAGCTGAATTGCTTTTTCATCTTGGCATTGGAATATCGGCCAGCATGAGCTGAGATTCTATAGTAAGGATGAGCAGAATAATAATAATAATAATTATTATTATTATCGATAGTATAGTATCGGCTCTATCTCCTTTCTTGTGTAGTGGATGGATTAGAGCATCTTTCCAATCTTCCGGAATCCGTTCGGTTCGCCAAAATTCTTGTAGAATTTTGGTTATTTCCTTGATTGTACCTGGACCAGCAGATTTCAAAAGTTCAGCAGTGATTCCATCTTCACCACAAGCTTTGTTATTTTTAAGCTGCTTGATTTGCCTAATTATTTCATCTTCATTCGGTATATATATACACATATTTATATATATTTATATATATTTATATATATATATATATATATATATATATATATATATATATATATATATATATATATATATATATATATATATATATATATTTATATTTATATATATTTATATTTATATATATTTATATCTATTTATATTTATATAAAAAAAAACCGATCAATGGCGTGAGGTGGTTTTCTTAGTTTTCTCGATGGGCCTATATATATATATATATATATATATATATATATATATATATATATATATATATATATATATATATATATATATATATATATTTATATTTATATATATTTATATTTATATATATTTATATATATTTATATATATTTATATTTATATTTATTTATATTTATATTTCTTTAAATTTATATTTATATAAATTTATATTTATATAAATTTATATTTATATAAATTTATATTTATATAAATTTATATTTATATAAATTTATATTTATATAAATTTATATTTATATAAATTTATATTTATATAAATTTATATTTATATAAATTTATATTTATATAAATTTATATTTATATAAATTTATATTTATATAAATTTATATTTATATAAATTTATATTTATATAAATTTATATTTATATAAATTTATATTTATATAAATTTATATTTATATAAATTTATATTTATATAAAAAAAACGATCAAGGGCGTGAGGTGGTTTTCTTAGAGTTTTCTCGATGGGCCTGGTCATGTCCATCGAGGGGTTCATTTCGCATTTTAACGGAAAATGGAAGGGCTGCCCTCGCCTTATAACGGACACACTATCAAAATTATTATAGTGCTCGACTATATTTACGATATTCGATACGTTTTCGGACACTCAAAAAAATGCGTCCGCGCCATTCGAGGTGAATCTCAAAAATGAATAGGTGTGCTTAAAAATTAATAAGGAATTTGTTTTCTATAAAAAATAATGAAAACTAACTAAAACGTTTTCAATACATAAAATGCAAGTTAATTATAAACAGATATCTGCCTGCTATATTGGGCAAATAAAGTATGTGTTGGCAGAAATAGGTATCTGTTATTACTTATTTATGAGACAATGAATAGACCACATTACAAGGTGAATTATAGATTATTTTTGAATGATGTGAAAAACAGTTAAATATAGTAAAAACATTTAAAACAGTTCTATAATAAAACAGTCAATTACACATCATTATATGTGTATTATATTTATATATTCACTTACATATATCCCATACATTTTTGTATATCTTCTAGTTGTTACTAATAATAACATTGTAGAAAGCTTCGATAAAACTTTTTGAATTGTACAGTATTTTGGCCATTTCTCTTTATTACAATTTACAAGTGTTATCTATTAACATTTATTTATAATTTATATGTAGAAAGTTATTTCAGTATATCCCCATGTAGGAAACACTGTCATTAACATTATAGGGTAGGATATAAGGAGATGTAAAAAAAATCCTAATGTTCTAATAAAAATTAATCTTAATTCACCTAGAATTATTTAAATAGTATCAACTTTGTATAATATTCCGATTATCCTCAAAACTATTAAATTCAGTATCAAATTTTTCTAATGTAATATCACATACTTTAACAAGATCTTCAAGGCCCCTTTTAAGAGCATCAATTGCTTTTCCATTATATGTCTGTATTCTGAAATGCATTTTATTTTCCGCAGGATGTGGAACTGTATAACCACAAAACTGAACATCTGGACTACAAAAGAAACCTATTACTATATGATTTAAATTACAAAAATTAATTTTTTACTAATTTGATATAATACATCTCAAAGCGTTCCCCAAAGTATGCCCTTCGCTTTGAAATACAAAAGTCTTGCTAGACTCACTTGGAACACCACCACTAGCTAGCTGAAACGTTCTTTATTTAGGAAAATGTTAGTTTAGAATTGCAATTATTACCTGTGCTACTGGCATTTTTATTTATGTAAATCTGTTAGATATGATTAAAAATATGTCATACCTATAATATACAAACGAAAACTGATCTTAATTTATGGTTTCACCAATTATAAAATATAAGGTTATAAAATCAAAAAAATAGGTTAAGGTTACTCTATATAGAAAAAAATTAACACTGTTGGTCTTGTTTATATTACTTTCATTAATTATTGCCTATCAATATATAACGAATATGTAAATACATTGTTATTGAGAATAAAACTAGATTTTTCTGATTAGATGACCGACATCTATTGGTGAACAATATAATTAAAAAAAGCAGGGTACTTTGTATTAATCCCTGCAGTCTCTCGATTTCTATATGTAATGTGCTGCATTTAGTTGATCTCTTAGGTTAGGTCATTTAAGTCGCAATTTTTGAAGCTTCTAAATTTAATTTAAATATGGTAAAATGGCTTCAAAGGCAGCTAAAGTAAGTGAAAGTGAAAGAGGTTTAGAATATTTTATTAATAATATATTTTTTTTATGTTTATCTAGTCTTTGAAAAATTTAGGCGTATTTCAAAAGCAAGGATTGTTTGATAAAGGGGTAGGAGCTTTACTTCCCGAGGCCTACAAGAAATTCTATAAAGAATGGAAGTTGACTGAGCCAACAGCAGTGCATTATATTCCAGAAATTGGAAAATGGAAACGCGATGATCTTACAGGAGAAGTGTAAGTTTTCAATATCTTTTGATAACATTAATTTGGTCTTTATATACACTTTTTAAAGCCTTTGTTCTAATAATAGTATCCAGTAAACTGTCTTCACAAGAACAGACAAAGCCATCAATCTGATGATTTCTAACAAAGGATTTTTTAAATTAATATTCAGTGTTTTTTATTGTCATGGGATTGGTTTATATATTAAACATTAATACATTCTGTTTTAAACAGTGGAATGGAGAATTTGAATATAATGTTAAATTTATTTTTCTGTGGATTTGCTATCAATAAAAATTTAAATTTATCTTTTTCAGTATACCTATACAAAATGTTCCAGTACCATTATTATATCCAAAAGAACATAATAAACATATTTGGGGTGGTGAGGCAGTTGTACAAGGTTTTCAGATAAGGGATAAATATCGTAGAAGAGTTCCCCATTTTTGGATACCAATGTTGAAACGATCAGTAGTGTATAGTGAAATATTGAACAAGTTTTTTTCAGTTATTGTTACTGATAGGACCATACGATTGATAAATGCCAACTATGGATTTGATCATTATTTATTAAAGGTATGTGAATCTAGCTTGATTAAGGAGTAAATAATTTTGCAAATAGAGTTATATAAAATAATTTACATAATCCTTGTTTTAAAAAAATGCCAAGTTTGTATTTAGTATTTATCTAGTGTAAACAAAATATAGAAAGATGCATTTTTTGTTATGTAGCTACAATTTTAAGTTAGATTAGATATAAATCAAGGTTATTCCAAACTAAAATGAAGGTCAATTATTGCAAAATTGAAATTGATCTTTAAAGTATTATTTAATCATTGCATTTAGTCTAACAAAGTTATGTTTTTAAATTGAGATATTATTTATATTTTTATTATTTTTGGTAGATTTTTATTTCTAATTATGTAATGTTTTGCTTTTACTTGAGAAACTGATATTTTGTATGTATTGGTGTATAACATGTCTCTTGTATTGGTTTATCTACATTGGATTATTGGTATCAGTCTACTTTGAGATTCTTGAGTACTTTTAAAGAGGTTCAGGTGTTGGTTGTTTGTTGTTTAAGCCAGGTGTTTTAAGTGGTTTTTACATGTCGATCTTTTGTGAATACTCACTATTCACTCTCACCAGGTGTTACTTTTTTGGGTTGGTGCAACTACAGTGGATCCCAAAAACATTCAGACAAGAATATTGCTATAAGTATTTATCAAAATAAAAAAAAATGTAATAAAAAATAATTTATTAGGGAAATTAATAGACAATTCTATTACAACCATAATTTAAGTATTGAATAATTATAAAATTGTTTTGATAGTAACTACGTCAATAAAAAACATCAATTTATAAATTTAGAGTTACAAAAATGTTTAATTAGTATCAACTAGTTTAGTATCAATGCATTAATTAGTATCAACAACAAAAATTAACTGTCAATACTATCAACCATCATATTAAAAACTTAGCTTACTCACATTTCTTAAACGTTTTTCTCATGGATACCAAGATTTTTAAAAATAATTTACGTCGATTTTATTCCATTCCTTTAATAACTTATTCTTTAAAGTTTATTAGTAATTTCATGCTTCCTTATATTAGTTTCTAAATAATGCTAAACGTGTTCAATGGGATTAAAATCAGGTGACTGAGGCGGCGTTTCAATCACTTTTGGGCAGTTGTATATTAGCCATTCGCGAACTATACCCGCACTTTATTTAGGGTCTGAGATTATACACCACCCATACCATTACTGATTCTCCACCGTGTTTAACAGTTGGACAAATATTTCCTGTGTGAAAATGTTGAATTTTGACTCATCACAGAAAACAATTTCATTCCAATAATTTTCAGGCTTCAAAACATACTCCTTAGCAAAATCCAGTCGAGTTTTAATATTTTTCTTACTTAACTAAGGTTTTTCCATGCTACACGTCTATGATATCCATATTTTCTTATTCAACGGCATATTGTTTCAGTGCTGACTACTTTTTGAGAATGGTTTTCCACCAATGTTTTGAGCTTAGGTGCTCTAATTTTAGGGTTTTTATGTACTTTTTTTAAAACAAAGCGTTGGTCTCTTTCATTTAATAATTTTGGACAGCCTGTTTGCTTCTTTGGAAAATTCCGTCCTCATTTTTGTAGCGTTGTACGGTTTCTCTAACCTTACTTTTACTTAACTGAAGCATTTGCCAATTTTTTCGATAGGAATTTCCCCTTTTATAATGAAATAGCATTAATTGCCAATTTCAAAACTATTTTTTTTAAATTTGGTATTCGACCCATTTTAAGATGTTCCTTCGACACCAGTCTGCCAATTACTATTTGTAGTAAACAAAATTCGAAGATTACCACTTATCTTAAGCTGATTTATCCAGATATATTTTTGTTTGCGCCTCCGAATATTTTTGAGATGTATAAAAACAATATTTATGTATTTTTCTTAAAACTTCTCTAAAATATATACGGGAAGAAAATATATATATATATATATATATATATATATATATATATATATATATATATATATATATATATATATATATATATATATATATATATATATATATATATATATAAAATATTTTTTGTGTAAATTGGAACTGCTAGAATGAATTTTTAAAGAGGGTGTCTGAATATTTTTGGGATCCACTGTATGTATTGACGTAGTGCAACTTTGGCTGACATGTATTAAATTTGTATTGTATTAAATTTCACAGAAAACGCAGTAGTCATTCGACTTGCGTTATTCAAAAGTTGGTCAAATCTGTATTTAATAAAATAAGATTTAGGTTTGATGTTTTGCGAATATTATAAACCATCATTACTTAGAAATTATATGAAGCTCTTTTCTTTTACATTTTAGACACCAGCCTGTGATTTAAAATCGCTGTTAGCGCTTGGACTGAAGAGAAAACTCCTGAAAGAGTTAGAAGCAGGTTGTCCCTCATATAAAGAGAAGCCTGATATTCAGAATCAACTAGCAGAAAAATACAACAAATATTTAGAAGCCGTAAGTTTCTCTCTAGAGTAGTATGATTATTAGTTTTCTTTTATTTGTTTGCATTTAGTATACAAGTGAAGAAATTGATTGGTATGGGTATTCCTTCACTGATGCCTGTAACAGAATTCAGAAGCAAATGGAGGAAGGACAACAGAAAATACCATTTAAACATATTTATCGGGCTGAATTAATTGATAAACTTAGGGCCGCCAAATTAGAAGAAGCCATGGGACAATCTTTAAAATCAAGGTTAGTAATAGAAAAATGCTTATATCAGATGTAATGTTAAAACTGCATTTATAATTTGAGACCTTAGGAACTTAGGTACAATAGACCAGAAAAACTATTACTAGTTGTAATTGGTTAAATATGGCAATTTTTAGATTGGCCACTATGTTTTTTTTTGTAGGACTGGACGAGATTGCTTGTTTTATTGAGCATAATTATTTGATCTTGAGACATTGAGTCTTATTTTGCTTGTTTTAAAATTATCTGGATAGTAGAACTTGAGAATATGGAAGTTACTAGGGTGTAACAAAAGTATTTGCGTTTTTGAGGTACTTCGTTATTCACTGTTTCATTCGTTCGTTATTCAAAATTTGTACCTGGGAAAATTTATTCCCCGAAATATAGGCCTTTGTTTTCGATGGCCTGAACCTATCTTTGAGCCAGTAACTCTAGTGCTCTTTGGTACCACGATGAGTTTGGAAGCGAAAAACTACGCTGCCAGTTTTCACCTCTTCTTCAGTCCTGAATTTATTTCCTTGCAAAAAGTGAGCCATGGACCGGCAGAAGTGGTAATCCAACGGAGCGAGGTCGGGGCTGTATGCTGGGTGAGGGAGAAATTAGATCAATTCGTTATTTTTTGAGGTAGTTAGATGTGAAGTGTGGTCTTGCATTGTCTTGCTGCACCATTCCTATGCATCGCAAATGTGGGTTTATGGTACTTCTATATTTAAATACTCCTAATTTCCCAGAAGTTTCCTAGTGCTTGTTCCAGGATTAGCAGCAACAGCTGCTCGATGTTTTAACGTCGGTGTCAAGAGACTGTGAGCGACATGATCTTACCTTATCTTCAAGGCCTCTTTAGGTCTCTACGTCAAGGTCTCTTTACCGAAACTTTTTATACCAGAGCTAGGCGGTGTGGATTGATACGATACCGTTCCCCTCTTTTTCGCAAATCTCACTAACGATGTTAGTCGTTTTGAAGCCTTCTTTCAAATAATGTTTTAAAATTGCCCTTATTTTAATGGTTTTGTTATAAACCATCTACTAAATATTCTGAAATAGACTGAAGAAGGAATGTTTATTTGTCAGAGCAAAAAGTTGAAATTGGATTATATCCCAGGGGAGTGAAGTATAATATTTTATTTATAAACATAGGAAAAATCACAAAGTACTTTTGATAAAACCTAGTATTAAAATGCTTGTCTATTAAGCTTCTGACAGGAATTTATATTTGTAGAAAAATGTACCAATGAATGAAGATCATTGTATATAGGATCTTCCAAGTCATTTGTAAAAATTTAATTCGAAAATTTAGTAATGGTAACATTTTATCATCCCAATGTCTGCCTCCTGCTTTTCTTAAAAATGATCGCTGAATATGTTTAATGTCCAATAATAAATATGACTACTTGTATTCGCGGCTGGAAATTCTATACTCGCGGATTCAAAACTAATGATATATATTGTATATTTAGAATAATATGCATTTATTTACCAGTTATCTTTCAAAACAAACAATTATCAAAGTATTTATAAATAAACTAGTCTTATTGCCACTTGGTCGAAAGTTCTTTGACAAATAAATCGCCGCCGCCGGATGCACCGCCGAGTTATGCATGACTCTATCGCTTTTGATAATTGATCCGTCAATGAAAATATGTCTTGTTTTCAAAAGGTAAATTAATGCTACAACCGAATATCAATCCGAATTGAAAGATCTTTTAAAAACGACAAAACAAGAAAACATTACTAAATTTTTTAAACCATTGCCTAAACCTGATAATAATTATTAATATTGTTAACAACCTCCCATTAAATTGCTTTTGTTATATATTTTATATTTTGTAACCTTAGAATAAATCCCCTATAATTTCGTATCAATTCCATATTCTCGGTTTCTGAATTCGCGGTATATTTACGGAACGTATTCTCCGCGAATAAGAAGCTTTTGACTGTAATTTAAAATAAGAATGAGTGTAGAAATTTATTGCTTTAACTTATTATTATGGTAGTAATTTGTTTGAATATTAAATGATGGCTTAATGAGAGTTGTTTATGTATTTTACTATAGCATAGATTTTCTGAAGAATGATTTTAATTATAGTTAGTAGATATAATAAAAGAAATTTTAATGCACCTCTAAATGGAACAAGCTTAAGTAATACATCGTAAATTTAGAAAGTAATGTGATGTTAAAAGTGTTACTAAACTTTCTTATTTTATCATTTTCATTATATTCTAGTGAAAGTGGTCTGGATCCGACATGGTTGCGAAAAATGAATCCCTTCGCCAAGAAGAGAGAAACCTAAGAATCCAAAGATAATGTAGATTTTGTGTATAAAAAATCAATATATATATATATTATATTTAAAGCTACACTAAGGTATTTTTTTCCTTTCCTTTGTTTTTATTTAGTTTTCGTATTTTGGGGGAAGAAATATTATCCTGTCGATTAATCAAAATAATTTGCTATTTAAAAAACTGGCCAAAAATAGCTTTCTATAATATTGGATTGTTCATAAAAAATCTATCTAACCAGTTAATTACGTTTTCATACATTTGCGGATTCCTAAATTTCTGGTTTGGAAGCGCAAAAAATATAGGATATATGTGAGTTTTTTCTTACTAAAAATAAAAGCCAATTATTTTTGCATAATTACATTTTATTAAATATTTAAACAATTCTAAAATATTAATTAGTAGAGAATCAGGATTTTTGCCCAGGCAAAATTAATGCTTATAAGTAGGATGCGTTCTTGCTCAGGCAATATCACTGCTTATCAGTTTGTTTATTCATAGTCCTACACTAGTGACTCGTTCTACAGAAAGATGAATTATACTACCTTTATGCTTATCGTCGTGTTTACTTCGAATTCTTACTTTTTACTATACATTTATTTTTTTTAACAAGTCCCGTCTCTACTTAGCAGCTTATTTAGTCACAGTTCTACACTTGAGATATTCAATTAAACACTTTTTTCACTAATTTTCTAATTACACAAGTATCAAATGTGTAAATGTAATAAAAAATAATAAAAATAAATTAGTAAATATTCTGGCGCTATAGATATTTTCTTAAATTCAAGTGATGGGTGCAAGCCATTGCATGAAACTAATTTTTCATTTTTTTGAAGAAAAAAAACAAATATACAAGGGTAGTTCGAAAAGTTTTCGGCCTATCTCAGAGATGGCGCAAGTATGACCAAGTTGCTAACGATATTTGTTGTTGCCAAGTATGATTTATTAGATGGCGTGCTGCGAAATTTCAAACGGGTGCGTTTAGTTGCTTGTTTTGATATTTTGTGAATAGTAAATTAAACTAAAGTTCAGGCTGTTTAAAAATACCTTGTTTTATGCAGTTTAACCTTTAAGAGGGCGCGCCGTGTCGAATCCACCACACTTGATACATTTTCGGTAATAAAAACTTACATCTACTTCATAACTATTTTCCATCTTTTGTAGCCTCTCCACGTAGACAAAAGACTATATCACCCCTCCTTGCGCGCAATCTGCAACATACAGATATCATTTGTAATAGTCGCAGCGTAAACGTAGAATAGTTTATGCGCGCCCGACGTCAAAAAAATTACGTGTGACGCTCTTCGCAATAGTCTGTTTTGCAGTATAAAAAGCCTGCTTTATATAATAGACCTCGAGACTTCGAAAGCACCGATGCTGTCGAAATCCGAGCATTATTCGGACTACTTTACACGACAAGAACTTTACGAATCTCACAGGCAAATCTAGATAGCACAGGTATCTTTTTTTCAACAACTATGTCATTGAAAAGAACAAAATTTCTTCCAAACTTATTGCGATTTGATGATGCGGCCACACTCGTCGTGCTCAGGACAAAGCTGCGCCGATAAGGGAAATTTTGGAGAAGTTTTCGAAAAACTGTTTGTGTCCTTATTGTGTGGGACAGGGACGTCGTTACTGATAAAATGATGGCAGGCTTTCGAGGAAAATGTCCTTTCAGACAACATATGAAATCAAAATCTGATAAATACGGAATCAAACTTTATCCACTAGTAGATGCAACGATGTTTTACGTTTTGAATATTGAACTTCATGCTGGTAAACAACTAGATGGGTTACATCATGTTACAGCTAAAATGCTACCATTTTAGGTCTTTTAAGTCGTCTAAAAAATATAATAGACCTCGATTAAACTCTCGAATTAAACTCTCTAAAATACGCTTCTGTCTCGGCGATAACCTCTTCATTTGAGCTGATTTTTTTCCTGCGAGCCATATTTTCAAGTTAGGGAACAGAAAAAAGTTGCTGGGTGCCAGGTCGGGCGAGTAAGGAGGGTGCGGAAGCAATTTGTAGTGCAGTTCGTGCAATTTGGCCGCGACAATTAAAGATGAATCTACTGGTGCGTTATTGTGATGGAAGAGCACTTTTTTCTTAGCTAAATGGGGCCGTGTCTCCTTTAATTATTTATCAAATCTGTCCAACAACTCACTGTAGTACTGCCCTGAGGCATCCATGAGGATTACTCTTTTGGAATCCCAAAAAATCGTGGCCATTACCTTTCCTGCTGATGGAACCGTTTTTGCCTTCTTCGGAGCAGATTCACCCGGAAAAATCTATTGTTTTGACTGTCTCTTAGTTTCTGGTGTGTAATAATGTATCCAGGTTTCATCAACGACTCGACGTAAAAAGTCCTGCTGATTTCGCTTAAAGCGACCCAAACACTGTTTTGATATTGTTAGTCGTATCCGTTTGTTGTCCAACGTGAGCAATCGCGGCACCCATCGGTCCGACACTTTTCCCACACCTATTTTATCATTTAAAATCTTGATTGCCGTTCCGTACGAGACACCTACGGCCTCAGCTACTTTCAACTACTTCACCTTCGTTCGGCGATCAGCGAAGATCATGTCATGGACCTTTGCGACGATTTCCTCGGTAACCACGTCTGACGGGCGTCCTGGTCGTTCTTCATCGAAAACAGTTGTACGACCACGCTTAAACCCGTTAAACCAATATCTCACGGTTGTCATAAACGGTGAAGGGTCCCGATAGACAGCATCCAATTTCACTTTTATTTTTTCGCATATTTTTCCATCCAAAAGTAAAAAACGAATTACGGATCGATATTGCTCTTTTTTCATTTTATCGAGAAATATAAAACACGAATGATACAACTGGCTATCAAAAAAAAGTAACCTACGAATTCATCTGAAATTCAGTATGAGGTCGTTTAACAGTCTGCAGTACACGATGGTAATGTCAATTTCACTCGTCAATGCCTGTTATCTGTTATCAAACACGGGTATTTACTGATCAACCCTCGTACTGAGTGATTATATTCGAAGTATAAAAAATAAAGTTTTCAATTTTTTGTGCTTTCTTTACCATGTCAAGAAATTTTCGATCGACCCTCGTATATCTAATTTAATAACATACATTTTAGTTGCTGCAGTTGTAATGTTAAAATTTTGTCTAAAAGAAAAGATATTTTCTTTTAGGATGCTCATATATATATATATATATATATATATATATATATATATATATATATATATATATATATATATATATATATATATATATATATATATATATATATATATGAGCATTGGTTTGTTGCTTGACCGGGAGGGAGCCCCACCCATCCCTTACATTGGAGACTTAGTTAGACTCTTCAGGGTACCGCCATATGCTCTCTCGCCAATAATAGGAAGTTTCCCTCCACAATCAAACATTTCATTGGTCTCTTTGGACACAGTCCAAAGAAATCAAAAAACTATATTTATTTCTAGTTAATAAACTATATACTATATAATATGTAAAAAAAAATATACTTAACATGACTAAAAAAAAAGTATTACGGAAAATGTTTGTGAGATGTATGATTACGATTTTTTGGTATTTATTATTGTTTGTTTTTTTTAATAAATGATAAAATCATTTGTTAACTGGTAGCGTAGGTAATTAGTTATTTCATAACGATAGCGAATCGAAGGAATCGAGCTAACTAAAACAATAATAATTGGTTGCATCAAATAAGGTCAAGGAAATATATTGTAAAGTTTGAGTGAAAGGTGTTTTAGAGTTGATTCACCGTGTAAAACTTAGTTAAAAACGTTTAGATTGAATCATATCCTGATGAATGCTAATATGATTAGGCGAAACGGGCGTCGAGAAGTTTCGAGATAAGTGATTTGGTGTTTAGTGGTAAATCGCTTTAAAAGGTTTTAGTTAAATTTAACATGAATATTTTCGTAATTCATAAGTTTGGTTGTTTTTGAAGTTATATTTCATGTTTTCAGGCGCGTTTGGGAAAACAGATCAGAGTGTATTTTTAGCGGGGGACGAAGTTGCGCGCGTCGATGTAACACATAATTTATTATTTACTTGTTAAAATTATGCCACCTTAGCCAGTTGTTTTTTTATTACGCCAAAGAAGTATAATTTCTTACGTGCGTACACACACACGCTTTTTTATATAATAGTTTCAAACCAATAAGTGTTTTTTTTTCATTCTGTTTAATTGTGTTATGTATATAGATATATATATATATATATATATATATATATATATATATATATATATATATATATATATATATATATATATATATATATATATATATTTATATATATTATTTTAAAATTTTTGCTTTGCTGTTTATAATATTATATTACTTTTTGTTAATTCATTTTAAATGCATATTTTTATGGATTATAAAAATTATGAAAATTTGCTGTTGCACCTTTATTGAAGTGATTTTAACAAAATAAATAATGTATATTTAATACTTAAAATTATCTTCATTATTTAAATGTTTTTACTCAATTTTTGCCTCGCAACTGATAATTGCTCTCACCAGAATTCAGCGCTTTATTTTCGGACATAATCAACTGTTTGAAAATACGTGTCAGTCTGGTGAAGTTAACGATATAGAAGTCAGATGAAGCGAGATAGGATGCCGGATTGAAAATCCTCCAGATTTAATCCACTTAAGTAAATTTTAGTCCCTTTTACGATATGTGGTCGAGCGTATATACGATGGTCGTTGAAAATGTTCTGGGTCCCATAAAGAAAACACAATATTTTTGAGAAATATTATAATTTTTCGACGACAATTCAATTCATTTAGATCAACGACGTTCCAACTTTTTAATAGACTCAGTATAATGCGAGTTGTTTAACTTTGCAAAATACCGGTTGTATGAGTTTTGACTTCATCATTTAAAGTGAATCTTCGTCCAGCGAGGCATTATTTCTCGTTTGGGAAGACGAAATAGATTCTGAGAGCCAAATCGGATCAATATGGCACAAATAAAAACACTTCGAAGGTAATGAAATTTTGTAGTAACAATCAGAGACGCGTGTGCAGGCATATTATCATAGTGAAAGAGTACTTTTAATTTGACGAAATGTGGACATTTAGCCTGATAGTAGTCTTCAATTGTCTAGTAGTGAAACATAATAGTCTCCGGTGATGGTCCTGCCTTTTCCTAGGTAGTTTATGAATACCACATCACGCGAATCTAAGCAACCAGTAGTTTTTTCTATCGATATAAACCTTTTCGTTTTCTTAGACGCATATTCATCTGCTTCCACCCATCCACTCTTTGGATAGCTGCGTCGTCTTTGGTATGTAATGATAAATCCTGATTTCATTTACACTTTTAATGTCGAATAAATTGAGCAGAACCGCGTTACATACATCTAAACATTTTTTAAGAAGCGTTCAAATCGTAACCATGACCATTTCTTCAGATGGATCGGTTTTCGCCTTCTTTGGTGAACTTTTATCGACTGTTTCTATTCAGTATTTAGATAGCTACTTCGCCTCTGGCATGTGCAGTAGAATTACATTTAAATAAGTCTAAACACTCCTAAAAAGTGCTCGTCCGAATGTGACTTTGTTGAACAAATTAGGCACTCAAAGCGGAAAGCTTTTTCATACTCAAAACAATGTGTAAAATGTAGTAGATATGGTGTATCGAAATATTATTATTTTAACAAACTCGAGTACCTTTAGTCGGTGATCATTTAATATGACATTGTGGATTTTTGTGATGATTTTGTAGGTTGTAGCGTGTTTGGGCGATTCATCTTCATCATCTTCAATTGATGTACGACCACATTTAGTGGAAGACTCCTTCAAAACAAATTACCTTATAACCGTTCAAACTTTATTTTTATTTATTTTTCACAAACTTCACAACTTGTTTGTTTTGCTCGATCGTTTCATATAAGCAACTAAGCGCATGTGTCCGAAACTTCGCAGAACGCTACCTAACGAATCATATTTGTCGAATATCACAGTCACTCGATTACATTTGAACCATCTGTGTGCCAGCTCAAAAACTTTTGATATAAATTGTTGATAGACCTTTACAGTTACATTTTGGCTAGGATTCAGCAAATGGTAGACACCTACCGACCTTTTATCCGAATCTTGTTAAGTATGATATAGACCATAGATTCTCAAAGTGGTCTATATCGACCACCAGGGGTCGACTCCGAACTGTATGAGGTCCATATCAGCGAAAATAAAAAATGGGGGTGCATGAGATATAAATGGGAGTCCACGAGAGTCCAACTTTACCTGGTAACGAAGCATTATTATTGGCATATGTTCGTTTTGTTATAAACCAAGAAATCCACGAAGAACTGCTTTTTTTGCTAGAACTTTGACAACATACACTATTGGTGAATCAATATTTAATGTTTTGAGAGATTATTTTATGGAAAAAGCGATCTCTTTATCAAATATAATATCAACGCCAGCAGATGGAGCATCTGCCATGTTTGGGCCCTATCATGGATTTATAAACCATTTAAAACAAAATGTACCTCAGGTGTTTACAATACACTGCGTCATCCATTTGTCATTAATTTGTCATTAACGCAGAAAACATAATTCGGAGCAACGCGTTGTGTTCTAGGTTATTTGCGCAGTTGTGTGAAGAAAATGACGAAAAGTTTCACCGATTACTCCTTCACATTGAAGTACGCTGGCTGCCAAAAGACTTATGTTTGACAATATTTTTCCCACTTTTTGATAAGATCTACTAAAGATCCACTAAAAATCAAATCTTAAAAGATAATTTAAGTGGAAGGAAGAGGAAACGAGAAATTGATTATTTAACGGATTTGTTTAGTAAATTTAAATTGGTTAACTTGCAAATCAAAAGAACAAGAAGAAAGTCCATCATTCCAGGTTTTCTTGCCAGAATTAAACTAATGAAACAAAACATTGGACAGCACGAATTTTCCCAGTTTCCCAATTTCAACACAAACTGCCAGGATGATGACGTTTCAACCTACGTTGAACATTTAAATATCCTTCACACAGACTTTCAAACTAGATTTGAAGTGAATCCATATGGTGACATTGAAGAAATGGATGTCATATTACAAGAAGAACTGATCGGAATAAGCACTAACGAAGAACTTAAGAAGAATAAGGAATTAAGGAATAAGCACTAATGAAGAAGAGCGCGGTTGCCAATCTTAAAAAAAAAAACAGGAAATCACTGACCGAAGAGTCTTTAGGTTAAACCTAAGTAAATTGAAGCCAAATTTTGAAAACTTGCTATTAAAGCATCAGACTCATCCCTCCTATTAAAAGTATTTATGTTTTTGTGTAGTTATATTATGTAATAATTTTACTAGATTTGTATTTTGTGTCGTTTTAATTAACAAACGTATAAAACTTAACTTGTTTTTTTACAAGTTTTTCACTCTAAATTAAACCTGTCAGTCAGTTGTCAAAAACACATTTAAAGTTGACCAATTAGTTAAAATTCAATATTAGAAAGGCAGCGGGTCTACCCAAAACAGAAAAAATTGGTACATGGTGTACGAGACAAAAAAGTTTGATGACCTCTGATATAGACGATGTGACATGTATGGTATGTATGCTTGAGTATGAGCAAAATTTTTAGTATCAAATTATTTGTTGCTCGAATTAATGATCGTCGGATTTTTATGGTTTATCCGGAGGTTTCTCACTTGAAAGATCCAGTCTCACTTTTAGATATTTCCTATATATTATGGCCCTCAATGACTATGATTTTTCTTATAGTACGGGATTGACAATTCCGAGGTACCCTAGCCCGAAATCCCAAGGTGAGACTAACCGTGTTGATGGGATGAATGGTTGAACATGCTCAGTTACCAATAAGGTCCTTCGGGCACCGAGCGCATTCTAATTGTAATTAATCTTGCCGAAGTATTCAGGTTCTGCTGCAATGGATTCTTCATTCCTAAGTCACTCTAGGGAACAACTATGATATCTATCTCACGTTCTCATTTCCGACTGATTCCACTGGTAAGACTTTTTTTCATAGTAACTAAAACTGAATCGTTACTCCCAAGTATTTTTTGTTGTTACTTAAAAGATTATAGTGTAGTGGGAGTTAAAAGAATCCTCACTTAAAAGAAAGGTACATTCTGTCAGATTATCAGCCGTATACTTACGTTTACATTCCATAAGTTTTCTAACAAACTAAGGCGGGCTAACTGCCTCTTCGAGTTGTAATTAGGGACACCGTTTCAATTGTTAACAGTTCGGTCATATATCGGTTTCATGTATGTACCCATTAACTTGCCCCTCATGTTGCTCAATCTTGCACGGTGATAATCCTTTACTTCCTCCTACGTGCTCTATTGAGATGAAAACCATTCATCATTTTATGGTGATTGTCCAGCTTTCAAAAAACAAATGATTATCTAGGAATTAAGAGTAATTAATAATAATAAATGTTTGGTTTTGCTTTATATATTGTGTGTATATGGGAGTACCAGAGTCAGTGTTCTAAAATACCAAAAAAGTTTTCTGACATAATGAAAGTTGGTGACCTAAATGAACTAGTTTTAACATGATTTTTAATTTAAATGTATATTTATGTGAACATTTTTTTCTCTTGTTACTTATGTGTAGATATTACTTTAATCACAAGGTTTTAGTTGATTTTTCCACTAATATATTATTCTTGTGCGTATATCGAACTTAAACAAGAAAAAAAAGTAGCAACATATAACTGTAATTAAAAGCATAATGTCAACGCAAAGTTGACAAAAACCCTGGTTTTGTTAATTTTGTGTTGATGTTTCGAAACTTTATAGTTAGTTATACTAGTAGTATATTTTTTCAGTTTTCATCGTGTTATAATTCAGGTATATTCATTTCCAAAATGTATTAATTTAAAATATTAACGTATTCTAATCGTAAAATCATTAAATTTTCAATCACAAATTATTGGTTTTCGGTCTAGAGGTTAATCAAGAAGGCATACAATGTCAGATAACATAAATTATAAAATACGAAATTAGACTTTTACAGTGGGGTAATAAAATTATTTATAGAGATTGATATTTCCATAAATTTAGCAATCTTCAATACGTTCCGACATTTTTGATGAGGCAATCAGAACATCACTGTTGAACAAAAACTGTATGGGAATATAAAATTTCTTTCAAAATGCCTGTAAGTAGTGACAAAAAAAACTATTATTGAAAATACAGTGCTTATAAACGCATTTTTACAGTTTGCTATTGAAAAAATAATACTACCGGATTTAGTGTATTCAATCTAACATAATTTTTTACATAAAGTACTATTCCAGATTATTTGTTAAAAATAATTTTGTTAGCCGAAAACCAGGTTAGAAAGGAGGGATAAGTCAAATCGATTAACTGGAAAAATTATTCTTGATAGAAGCTTATGAATGAAGAATTATTAGTTGCATTTTGCTAGTATTTTCTTAGCAGCTGTAAGACGAGCTTAAAAATTATGAGCCATCAAGCTGGAGCGAGTGCATTACCGTTCTATAATCTCCGAAACAAATTTTCAAAAAGTTAATTTTTCCAAAGAAGAAAATTTGTAACAGCTTTGTTTAGTATTTGGTGATAGTAAATACCGTAGAACATATGGGAAGATCATCTATAATACTTAGTTTCGCCAATATGGCCCTATTCTCAAAATGATAACAGATGCGATCATCAAAAAATTATTCAATGACTAAATTTCCAAAGTAACTACTCTTTTGCCGATTCTAGTTAGAGATGCATCAACAAGTAAGAAGACTATTTAGCAACCGGACGTAAAGCTTAACGTGGGTTCCGAACCACATTGATTGGCTACCGAAAACCCCGGTCAGCAACTTCCTCAGGCTATCACTCCTTGGTTTTGTGCTTAATCATAAGTCTCTTTGTAAAAACCTACCGACTGGCGAGTGACCAACGTAGTCCCGAACTGGCGTGACTGGGGAGTGATTCCTTGTCAGATTTTACGCTTTTCCCTAGAAACATTCACAAACATTTAGAAAAAGTCAAAAGTCGAAAACATTTAGAAAATGACCGAGACCGGTTTCTGGCCTTAAGCCGTCGGGCTAGAGTTGAACGTTTCTGTATATTGATCTAAAAATATTTAGGCATACGATTTTTATTATTCACCGGTTTATAAATGAAAAAAGAGAGCGTATTTAGCTATGTTATGGAATGTGGATCTTAAAGATTTAGTATATTTTGTAAGATTAGCTGAAACAAATAAAGCTAGAGTTCTCTGTGGAAGGATATATAGGTAATAGGTAATATTGGGGAGCCGCGAATTTCTGGTCTATAAAAAAGCACTAATACTAGCGCGAATGTTGGATCCCACAATAATTGATGAATAAGCAGAAGGTTGAGCTCATAAGAATTCGTCAAAATACAGGGCAAATTCTTGATGATCGCCGTCATTCGATTATTTCTAAAATTATAATATCAAGAAAGTAGAGTTTGTATGCTGAACATTCAATGCTGAACGAATTGAAAAGAAAATTCTGGACGAAAAGTATATTGTCTTCAGAAATTCTTCATTATGGATATGAAAGCTAATAGGCTGGCACAGAAGCCTATCAGGGCATCCGCGAATTCACAATATTCTTTCTATGAAGCTCTTAAAGGGCTTTAATATATCATTATCATAGCACCTTTTTCCGTAATGTTTCGATAACTGTAAAATTTTTTAGGATGACAAAAATATCAGATTTCAAATCTCTAATTTCGCAAAATATATTTAATATGTTCTTAATATTAAGTCTTGTCAAAAATAAAAGGTAAGAAATAAGACTTATGTCGCTCGTCGGGGGCAATTTCTTTTTCAAATATATCTCAATACTGGAGGATCCTACTTTGGATACTTATGAAGTTTTGTGGACTTAGCTTATGCATTTCTATACATTTCATTTCTATGCTTTGCTTTAAGTTAATAAAAAATTATATATATGGATTAAACATTAAGTTTCCAATTCTATATTAATTCCCAGTCTACGTTCTAAACTTTCGGATATTTTTACAATTTGCTTTCTTTGAAAGATTTGGTGCTTCAGAAGTGTAACACTCACTCTATGGGGTAATCGGGGGTAATGGGGTATCAAACTGATAATATATTCACTGTATAGTATATCTTCAACACTGAAATTGAACTACTTTTTGCTTGTTTACCTTTCTGTTGCTATGTGTAAAAAAATAGCAGAATATACTGTTTAAAAAATGTTTATGTTATGAGGTATTGTTAGTAAGCCACTAAGTTAAGCAATAATCTTGTGGTTCGGTTAAAGGTACTAAAATGCCATGAGTATGGAAATAATCCGAATTTGAAAAGCGACGAGCTATTCGTAGGACAAGCCGGTTTAAGTTGTGGCTAAAGTGGCTAACAGCACTCCCAGTAACATTAAATTTTCAAAAGTACGTACATTTTTTATTCTACTCACATTACTAATATTTTCTTCTCAGTAGTCATTTAACTTGTTTATTTTTGTTGCTTGTTCATTTAAAAAAGTTAGTATATATAACCTCGAAGATCGTGAAAACGATCGTGTTTAAACAACAAATGTTAAAAGAAGTCAATTGAAGTTTGGCGTGCCTACGATTTGGAGGGAACCAAAAAATCACTGCGATGATTGTTACATTTGCTTAGCCAATGTAAATGTTATTACATGTGAGTAGTATCTGCTAAAATAGCTATTTCTCATTCAGAAGATGTCCCTGTTCCAATTTTTCGCGGTCTGTCTGATCTTTTAGATACAGAATGTTGTACATCCGAAGATAGGCAAGCTTGTACTAGTATAGAAAGTGATAATTTTGTAGCTATGTCGTCAAAACCCCTAGTTTTTACTCAAGACGCTTTAAGTGACCTTATCAGAGACCTCGACTTTTCAAAAGAAAGATCAGAACTGTTGTCATCCAGGCTCAGAGAAATTTACTTTCTCCAGGTACTAAAATTACAAGTTATCGTACTTCAGAAAAAATAACTGCTTCCGTTTTTTTTTGTTCAGAAAATGATGTTGAATGAAATGGGTTTCTTGAACTACCAGCCTAATGAATGAAGACTTTTTATAGACCGTGCTACTTGGCAATAAGCATGGTGCGGTTCCCATTGCTCATTCAACTAAATTAAATGGGGGGTATGAAACCATATCTCTTGTATTGGCAAAACTCAACTATCTTGATCATAATTGGGTTATATGCGTTAATTTAAAAATGGTAAACGTTTTATTGGGTCAACAAAGCGGCTACAAGAAATTTTCGTATTTTCTCTGTTTGTGTGATAGCAGAGCTAAAAGCGAGCATTGGATTAAAAAAAAAACTGGCATGAAAGAAAAGACTTCCCAGTTGGGAAACAAAATATCATAGTACAACGTTAGTTATGTCAAAGTATTGGATAAAAATGGTTTCTGTTTTAATTATATATCGAAGAAATTTCCTGGTTTGAGCAAGGAGAAACTTAAGGTGGCATTTTCGATGAATCGCAAATCAGGCTTTTGATGAAAGATAACAATTTCGTGCATTCAAAGAATGATATAGAATCAATAGCCTGGTTTTCTTTGGTAATGTTGTAAAACAAGTCCGAAAATTATCACGAATTGGTGCAAAACCTGATAGAAAATTTCAAAAAGCGTGAACGTAACATGAGTATCAAAGTTCATACCTATACAATCATTTGGGCTAATTTCCCGACAAAATTAGCTCTTAGGGTAAGAAACAAGGAGAGCTATTTCATCAGGACTTAAAAAATATGGAAGAAAGATACCAGGGTCGATGGGAAATCACGAAAAATAAGTTTGCTCCATGTTCTATGATGTAACAAGTAAAAATTATGAAATAATCGTATTTTTTTTGACACCTATCATATCTCGAAAAGTACACGTACATTTCAAAAAATATATATGTAGCGTTAGAACCAGCATATCGAGCATATTCAAAAACGGTTTTACTTTTTCCGGCATCAAATCCACTGTAAACCTGTGTTATACATTGCTATTTATACTGTTATCAGAATAGTTTTAGCATCAGCTGTTGTTTGAGAGGTTTTCCAGGACATGCCGAATGGTATCTTATACTTACTTTTGTTCGAAATTGACATGTAAAAATTCGGCAAGTGCCTGGTGCTCTTGTTTCAGCTACATATAGGTTTTGAGGATGATTGTTAATGGACATTTACTTGTGGTGGGATGCGTGCTTATTGATCTTGTTGTGTTCTTGTTACAACGCACCGCAAGATATGTTGTTTAAAATATTGTCTGGCTAGAATTGAATATGACTTGGAGTGCCATGGATACCTATTTGCATTAGCGGTCATGGCTTTAGTCTTTCCTTCATCCGCTTTTCAGGTGTCCAGCTTGAGTCCAACTGATGACGGCTTAAGGCCAGAAACCCGTCTTGGGAGACGCTTGCTGGCGCTTTGGATGGCGGATGAAGGAATGGCAAAGTACGATGTGGAGTACGGGTGTACTGCCTTAGCTTTTTAATACTTTTCTCCACGGGCCTAGTTCACAATTTTTCGATCATACCTGGTACTTACCCGAGTTTGATGGGTCACGAACGGTTTCGCACAGTCCGATTGCTGCGACCGTTTACCGCACGATGGTGTGGCTGCATGTGATTGCAGCCTCCATTCAACATGGCCAATTTAAATGGTCATGGCTTTAGTCCTTCCTTCATCCGCTTTTCAGGTGTCCAGCTTGAGCCCAACTCATGACGGCTTAAGGCCAGAGGAAAAAAAAAGGATTACAGGAAATGTCGCCTTCCTGTCTCAATTATTTTAGATTTTCGAGTCTTTCTTCTGGCAGTAAGCGGTTTGCTGTTGTTCTTTTGTATATATTTTTTTGTTTTTAGCTGAGTAAAGACATATTTTTGATCTGGTTCCGAATTCATTCAATTCAGTTGCGGATAATGAGAGTTTGTGTCAACACCTAAATTAGCTATTGGTTCTGCCACTTGTTCAGTGTTTACTATTGGATGTTCTGGCTCAATTAGGAGTTAAGACGTCATACAACTGATGCTTATGAATATGCTTAGTAATTGGTCTGGGAGTGCTGATTGATTAATGGACTTTAACGGTTTGTATTTCTTCGTAAAAATATTTCAGATAATTGGGGTCATGGCTAATAATTAAAAAGATGAAATGGATCATAAAGGCACTACAAAAAGGGCAAATTAGGCTCATAATCGACTTATTAATTTTTATTCATATTTACCAGAGCATCTTCTAATATTTAGATGTTTCGCTCGAGATTATAGGGTAATATCAGAAAATATTTTCAGTTACTTTCGCAATGTCAAATATCGATTGGTTAATAAATTATTTGAAATATTAAACATTCTATGGAAATTCGGAAATATATCGTAGATATGAATTACACCGTGATAAAAAATGCAATTATTGGTTGCAAGAATTGCAATTATTGAGTGTTAGAACAATCTTTTTCGTTAAGTGTATTGATTAATGCTTTTGCTAATCACTGTATTTTCAAGCTACACAGGTCTACAAAATAAAAAATAAAAAATTGGTGCCGCCGAGACTTCAACGTAATTTTACAATATAGTGTCTAGCAATACTTTCTGTAACGTTTGATTATCAAAAGTACGTACAGTACTACTATAAAAAATCACTACGATGACTGTTATTTTTGCTTAGTCAAGGTATTATTAACCGAAAAAACAATAACCTATCCCGATCTGGTATCTGCTAAAAGACCTGTTTCTGATTCAGAAGACGTCCTTGTTCCAATTTTCTGTGGTCAGTTTGATCTTTTAGATAAAGAATGTAGTACATCCGAAGTTAGGTAAGCATGAACTAGCGAAAAAAGTGATAATTTTGAAGCTACGTCATCAAAACTTCTACTTTTTGCTCAAGACGCTTTAAGTGATCTTATCAGACGCCTCAACCGTTCAAAAGAAAGACCACAACTATTGGCATCCAGACTCAAAAAGAGGAATATATTTTCTCCAAGTACTAAAATTACATGTTATTATAGTTCAGAAAAAGAACTGCTTCCGTTTTTTTTTTCAGAAGATTGTGTTGTTTTTTATAATGATGTCGGTGGTCTTTTATCAAAAATGGGTTTTTTGAACTACCAGCTAAATGAATGGATACTTTTTATAGATAGTTTCAAGCGGAGTTTGAAATGTGTTTTGCTACATAATGGCAATAAGCATAGTACGGTCCCCATTGCTCATTCTACTAAATTAAAGTAGCAGTATGAAACCATATCTCTTATATTGGGAAAACTCAAGTACCATAGTCTTAACTGGGTTATATGCGTTGATTTAAAAAATGGTAAACTTTTTATTGGGTCAACAAAGCGGCTACACGAAATTTCCATGTTTTCTCTGTTTGTGGGATAGCAGAGCTAAAAGTGAGCATTGGATTAAAACAAACTGGCTTAAAAGAAAATACTTTAGAGTTGGGAAACCAAATATAAATACAGCGTTAGTTACTAGAGAGAAAATAATTTGGCTTCCTCGGCACATAAAATTGTGACTAATGAAACAGTATGTCAAAACATTGAATAAAAATGGTTCCTGTTTTAATTATATACCGAGGAAATTTCCTGATCTGAGCACGGATAAACTTAAGGCTGACATTTTCGATGGACAGCATATTAGGCTTTTCATGAAAGATAACAATTTCGTGCATTTAATGAATGATATAGAATCATTAGCCTGGTTTTCAGAAAGCTTGGATGCAACATAAACATCAAAGTCCACTACCTCAACAATCATATGGGCAAATTTCTGGAAAACCTTGGCTCTTACAGTGAGTAACACGGAGAGTGATTTCATCAAGATCTAAAAAATATGGAACAAAGGTACTAGGGTCGATGGGATGACGCAGCTGAAAAAGAAAGTTTCTCCATGTTCAATAATGTAATTAAATGTAAAAAATATGAAACAATCGTATTTTTTCGACACCTATCATATCTCGAAAACTACACGTACATTTAAAATATATATATATATATATATATATATATATATATATATATATATATATATATATATATATATATATATATATATATATATATATATATATATATATGTACCGTTAGAATCAGCATATCGAGCATATTCAAAAATAGCTTTCGTCTTTCCGGCACCAAATCCACTGTAGATATGTGTTATAATTATAGCACACATTCATTTACTTATAGGTATATCCCAAAACAACGCATTTAAGGATACCAATGATATGCTCTTCACTTCTTGGTATTTTTCCAGTTGAATTCATGTTTGAAGAATATCCGTTTTTCAGGAAACTTTACGCAAAATATTCGATCATAATGCTCCTATATTATATATTTTTTGTTATAACCGCTTATATAAAATTGTTTGAGATTCTTCTTGAACCTGATCCAAGATTGGACGAAATATCTAGTAACTTGTGTATTACTTTGATTTATACCATAACTGTAATCCGACAAATGATAATAAAACTTGATGAGGGGGTAAGAAATATCGTAAGACAAATGATTGAAACCGAAGAATATATTCAGAATAATGACGATGAGAAGGTAAGTGATATTTCGATTACCTTAAAATTTTTTTTAAGTTTAGACTATTAGGTGTTTTTTTTTCTGGGAAATTTAAAGTTTAAACGTCAGTAAATAATTCGAAGGCCAGTATGAAATTGCTGTAGTATAGAAAAACTTTATAAATCAACAAATGCGCTTTTTAATATTTTGTTAGATGGTGTGGAATCCAACAGCATTTTCTAATACTGAATCTATATTGGATCATATCCAATACCAAGAGTGATCTTATCATTTTGTAGTGCACCTTTCTGGGATTTTTTTACGAAGTGTTTAAATAAAGTAATGAGATTGATGGCATAGTGTTCGATATGGCAATACTGTTGGCTTCCCTTTTGGAGGGAGGCAAACCAACATTTGATGGGCCTTCAATGAGAGTTTGAACTCATTAGAATCACTTAATGGTCCGTAGAAAAAATCGGTTCTGTTTCACAAAATTATTCTTATAATTTCTACACTGTTTGCATAGGCCTGTTGGAGTTTTGGAAAAGTTTCCGTAGCATAGTGCCCAGGAGTAAAACAAAAGCGCACAATGACTCGAAATTTTTGTCACTCATTTTCAGAACTCACTAGAAAAATCCGGTTTACGAAAAGAATAGTGACTTGCGAGTTTAAATTCGCACTGAAGACGCCTTAGATGCTGGTCTACCCACCTCTAAAGGGGAATGCAGGCATAATTAAAAAAATATATATTCGACGAATTTGACCTATTTCAAAAATTTTGGACTGATATTTTGGACTTTTTGACGTAATAACAACACTGCACAGTAACTGTTTAACAAGGGTTTCAGAATCTTAATACACTAAAAGTTTCTTATTAGAGTCCTTACACAATTTATTGGAGCGGTAATTAGTTGATGTATGTAGATTAGGAGATTTATACTGCTGAGGTAATAATTCTAAATGAGACTGCAATGTTTCTGTTGATATCGAGTGCAATATACAACTAGTTGTTGCTCGAACTAATATTTCTATAACTCGAAATGTTCTTTGTGCCTTTTTACATGCATTATATTGCAATGTTGCTGCATTTTTCGTTAATTGATATTAGAACCTTAAATGATATTTATTAATCTCTGCCATTTTTGCTGCTGCTGCTGTTTGATCTTGTATCAGTGGCGGCTCGTGAGGAAGGGCGTTGGGGCGCCGCCTCTCCAGCATTTATCACAGTAAACAATTTTTCAGAGTTTCTTTAACTAATTTTAAAATATTAAAAATTAAAAGATCCAAATCTAGAAGAACGTCTGTCGACCCATCACACCAAATATTGCGGGAAAAAATTCTATCCTCTCGCTACAATTTTTACGTCGTTGGTCGGATGACCAACCTTGGCGTTACATGTTTTGTTGGTTGCCAGAATTCGTGGGTTTAACTGCTTTCTAAAACATGCGATTTGGACGTAGATTCCCTGCGACCAAGCATATCGGCAATTAGTTTTAAGCACTGATTTGACGGGTACGGAGTGTTTCATATCGCTCGCGTCGCGTATTTCCTTCGCCTCGCGAATACTTCGTTTGATTTGGGATTTGCTACGTGCGTACACACTGAGTAGTGCTTTTTAAATAAAAATAATCAACTTTTAATTGCAAACATGAAGGCGTCTGATTTAAAACAGTTAATAATGACTAATTTAAGTTTGGAGGAGAAATTTGAATTAAAAACTAACGATCGTTTTGAATTTGAGTTAAGTTCAAAAAGAATGTAAAAATAGGGCAGGTTACAATAAACTGTTTGAATGATGTACTCTTCGGGAAACGGTTAGTACCTACTTATTCATTCCTTTATCTGCGCAACAAGCAACAACCAATCCTCCAATGTCCTTGTAAGTAGTAACAATACAAAATTTTAATGTTTCCCAGATTCACCTCCTGTATTGGGTTTTAATAGCATGAAAAGTAAAAAGGAAGAAGGGGTAAGCAAAAAAAATCTTCAGCACTTTTATTATTTTCTTCTACCCCCTCCCACTTTAAAAACTCACGAGCCGCCACTGTCTTATATCATTCGCTAGACATAGATGGCGTAAGAAGAAAGTGAACCTTTTTATTTTCAAAATGGTACTAATTGCGTCTTATTATCTATCTATCGTGCATAATTCTGTTCGTAGTGTATGTTTCTATATTGTGACATTACATCAGTATTACGTGAAATAAATGAAACCCTGAAACCCTCTGCCTACTGCGGAAATTGCATTGAAAAGGATAATTATGAATTTGCAACAGGAAACTAGATAATTTTGAGAACCTAGAGGTACAATGGCACAAATCGTAACAGAGGGTGAACTATTTATTTTATATTAGAGTTCTAATGTACCACGGTGTATGTAACATGCCGTTATAGTTTTTACGGAGTTTAGCTCCTAAACTTTTATGGTTATCGCTGATACCGATGCCTGAAGACATTCTTAGTTCAGTTATTTCCCGTAACAAGCGTTTTTTGTTTCAATCGGAATTTAATATTTCGTAATCAGAGGTTTTGGCGCTATTCACTTATTGTTAGAAGGCTGGATGATCTGAATGCCAATTCAATCTAAGCCCCGTGTCTGCCGTCTGTCTCTGTTTATATTTTGGAGACGCTTACAATTTCTAAGGTCTTAGAAAGAAAAGAAGGAAAGTGAAGCCTGGGTGTTGTTGAATCCCCCCAGAGAAGCTTACGTCTGATATTTCAAATATTGACGATTGGTGGACCTACTGTTAAACTGAACTCATGATGATTCATTCGCTTATCTGATGATTCTAGTTATTTATTAGCTGGCGTTTACTTACCCAGTGATGATATATCTATATATTTGATCGACTCCATCTTTTACTCGTTCACAAAAAACTACGGATTTATGAATCTAGGTAGCATATATTCATGTTGCTACGAGTACATTTGTCCAAGAATTTATGCACTTATCCTGTGCTTGATATTTTCAATCATTCTAGCTCTTTTAAATCAGTTTGCTGTATTAATTCATTTGAATCTGTATATTTGTATATTTCGCTCACAATATAGAAGAATATAATTCTGTATTTAATATATTACATTTTATTTTATAATTACTGTTGGCATTGATTTTTTTAATAATCATCGTAATTAAATGTTGTATCTGACTTAAAAATGTTTGAATTAGAACATATTGTTTTAATTGAATGTTGTGTTGAATATTTTTGTGAGAGTTTCCAAATATATTGTAAGACATCTAGTCATCGGTGTAAAGATTCTGTGAAAGTGGGACTGTTACATGAAAACTTCATAGTGGTGGCAAGTTAAAATGAACGGCTAACGTTTTGGAGGATATGTGGGGAAGAATGGCAGAATATTTCCAAGACACCAGACTTTCTCAAGAAACTGAATTAATTATGTGCAGTTTGTCCGAAAATTCGTAAAAATTGTTTGAAATTGATATAAAAATGAAGCCTTATCCAATATAAGGCTTTGTTTTATCTATTTGGTTACATAAATAAGTAAAATTAGCATAAATTTCTATGAAAATGTTATATTTTTAAAAATTATTAATGATATGATTATAATTATCATTTCTATAATCAATTATAATAATTATAATTATAAATTTATATGAAATCTTTATGAACATTCTCCAAACTAATCTGTGTCTGTAAAACTGTTTCTAGGAGACGAATTATTTCTGCATGACGATGAACTCTTAAACGGCTTCCAATAGGATAATGCGATATCGTACAAAGGGAACAATAGCCCTTATACGAGAATTTTTTGATGATCGATTTGTGAATTTCAATCTTCGAAGTTTGGAATATGACATTTTGTTTTATTTCAATTTTCCGTATTTAAAAACCAGGTATATTATATAAGGATAATTCACAAAACCATGAGGAATTGCGATACATTTGCTACGTAACATAATCTCTCAAATATTACCGAATCCCCTGACAATTTGAATAGGTGTATTTTAAGTTATATTGAAGTTGGAGACCACATTGAAGATGATTTGTAATGTGTATAACAAAACGTTATAAAACATTATGTTTTATAAAATGTCGCCTATTTTGATTATAAATTCAAATGATCACTCAGTAGAAACTATTGTAAATAAGTAACAATATTGTTTTCTTCATTCTTGGGTAAATTCGTGGCGGCATGTTCAGTATCTTAAATCATATTAAAGGAATTTAGCGTTGTTCAAAGCACTGTCTATTATAACCAAACTTATAACTTAAAACCCTTACAGATAAAATTCGCCGGTTTATGAGGAACAAGGAACACAATGGTATGCAGTGATAACTTAAGAAATGTAAAAAATCTGAATTAAATTTGTTTATCTCGTAATTCAGCCTAATAGATGCCCACTAATATAACTATTACTTCTATTTTTAGGCTAAAGAAATTTTCAGTGACTGCGCTAAGGATACCACCAGTAAATGTAGGGTATATTTGCTGGTATTATTCTTTATAACAATGCTATATATTGTAAGACCACTATTTGTTCATGGTTATCTCAAGGAAATAGGAAATTCCACGCTTTTTATAAAATCTTTACCATTGTCTTCATGGTTTCCATTTGACGAACAAGTTTTTTACTTGGTATATAACACAGCTCATTAAGAGTATACCAATAAGTTTTTAAGCATTTTTTCTATTGTGAATAATGTAATTTAAATGTTATATAGAAGGGCACAATTTATATTAACTGACCATATACTTCATTATTATTTTCACTACAATTTATAAATTATTAGCTGGGAGTATCTTGAATAAATGTATAAAAAATTTAAAACAAAAATGCTTTCAAACTTATTTTACTTTATATTTCGTGAGGGTACAGGTAAATATTTGGCTTGGGCAGAAAAATAACGACATATTTTTGAAGTAGGTAATAACAATTTAGTCAGTATCATCAATTTAGTAACTCATCTATTCAATGCATCAAAAACAAAATTTTAATTATTTACATTCGTCCATTCACTTATTTTTTTTGAGGTACATAAAATACATAATAGTCTGGTCGGTCTAAATCAAGAGAATATAGTGAATGCTTGACAATTTAAAAGGGGCAAATACTTGGGAGGGGCTTCATTATTCTGATGAGACGCCTTCGGAAATATTTCCTTGTATTTGCCTAATTTTGATTCGAACTTTGATTAATGTTTTCTTGTTAGAACATAGGAATTGGTTTCCTAAGCGTCCCCTTCACATTGTATCTATTCTCTTATGTTCAAAATTAGCCACTACGATTTTAATTATGCAATTACAATAAGACAATAATTTCTTTATGATACTGATCTATCACTTTAAAAGGCAATTATTTTAAAATCATGTTTTTGATGACCAAGCGATAGTTGATTTTGTCAAAGTTCTAATTTTCTCTGGCATGATTCTTTAAAATCATAGTTTCGAAATCATTCAAGTCTTTCTGATAGTTAGTATAAGTCCAAATACAATAGCAATCGGGTGCATTTTTGTTTGTTTGAAATTTCTAAGATCAACTATTTACAATACCCTATCGTTCAAAGAATTTACGAAATATTCTAAATGAGTTACAAATAACAATTGCTTTTTTTAGCCCGCTTATATTTGGCATATCTTTGACAGTTTAATCGGAGCCTCATTTGTTACTTATACCGATATACTTATGTTCAGTTTTATAGTGTATCCAACAGGGCAATTACGAATATTGAAGTATGTTGTGAAGAACTTCGAATTATATAAACAGAGAATAAAGGAAACATGTAATATTGAAACTGACAATCAAGCTGCCTTTATCACTTTTAGAGAATGCATTTTGAAACACAAAGAAGTGATCAGGTATTATCGTTGAGATTTTTTTGACAAAATAGGTTGAGTCAAAATATTTTAGATATGTGGATAATTTCAATAGCAGCATGAGTACTTTAATGGTATTTGATTTTCTTCAAAGTTCCCTTCAAATTGCTACGATTTTAACACAGATATTAGGGGTAACTTGTTATTATGTAATATGAAGTTTTATTTTTTACATTTTTGGTTTTAGAACAAAATAACTTTCATTTTGATACTGTTTGTTGGAGCATTTTTCGTTGGCATGATTTTGAGATTAATTTTATATTATTACTACGCTAATGATGTAGTTATTTTGGTAAGTTAATGTTACTTTTTGTTATATATATATATATATATATATATATATATATATATATATATATATATATATATATATATATATATATGTGTGTATTGATCTGGAGCAGATGTGGTTGCAACTGTACGGCTGCATAGAGCCGCAATCGCTGCAATACGCAACAATCGATATATTGAGGGAACAATTCGGTGAGAAAAATATTTCGAGGAACGGACCTGTTAATTGGCCACCAAGGCCATGCGATTTAACGTTTTAAGAATATTTTCTTCGTGGTTGTATTAAATCTTTGGTCTACGCGGATAAACCAGCAGCTATTAACGATTTGGAAGTCAACATAACTCGGATAATTGCCGGCTTAAGACTCCAATTGCTTGAAAAAGTGGTCGGAAATTGGATTGACAGAATGCGCCTTTTACTAAGAGATTAAAGACTAGAAAACGCCAAATAAGGTTTTGATACTTGGAAGAATAATTTACAACATTTACTCCATCCATGAAAACTTACATGTTTTACATAGGTATATAACTGTTAGCATTAAAAAACTTTTTAACTAATAAACAAACTAAACAATTTTTAAATTATTTTTATAATCATGTTGAAAAATGTGTATATCCTACTCCATAGTAAGGTATGATGTTGATCAGACTTTGATTTTTTCGCGTAGGATTATCGAAATATTTATATTCACTTTTCATTCCTACAATATACAAATGATTCAACATTGTATTTTCCTTGAATTCGTTTGGAGTCTATTTTTCTTCTTTTTTTTTTATCAATTTAATAGTATGTACATGTTTAGAAATAATCATAAAAGTAATATTTAATTCTCATGACAAATCTTCCAGTGCACGAGTTACATTTTCATTTAATAATGTTTGAAGATTGGCGTCCACTGAAATGATCACATTTAAATCCTCTCTCTCTCTATATATATGTGATGCTTTATGAGTTTCAAAAGAATAATAATGCCCCTAATGCATAAATCTTATTAATGGTGTTCCAGTGAGATCCGAAGTACACTTTTGTTCAGATTAGACAGACATCCTTTTATTCAAGAAATTGTTACTAGAGATGAAAAGTGGTTTCTATATAGCAATCTACATAAGAAATAACAATGGTTAACACCATGGCCACACCTTTGCTCAGTTCCAAACCAGACCTTCATCCTAAAAAATTGTATTTCTGAGAAAGGTGGGATTTTACAGGAATTATTCATTATAAAGTTCCGAATCCTAATGAAACCAGAATTGCTGAATATTATTGTGCTCAGATTGATAAACTAAACATGACTTTTATTAAAAATGCGACTTGAAAGGCATTAATCGAAAATATATTAATCTGCAGTAAGACAATGTTAGATCTCATAGTGTCAGAATCAAGTTAGAAAATATTAAAGTTAGTCTGGGAGGTACTTTCTCATCCACCATATACTCCTGTTACTGAATTGTCAGATTACCACATTTTTAGATTTATGGAACATTATCTTCGAGGAAATACATTTCTGTGCGACAGCTATTAAAACTGCACTCGAAGTATATTTTTCTTCAAAATCATCCTCATATTCTTCTTCTCTATGGCTTAACAGCCTATCAAGGGCCTTTGCCTCTTCCTGGTGGTATCTAGGTTTTTACATGCAACAGTTATCACCCGTTTTCATACCTGTATAATCTACTTATAAAGGAGTGACGCCTTTTATCAGCCTCATATTACAAAAATGAAATAAAAAGTTTGTCGGACAGATATCAAAGACGACATAACTTATGGATATATCTATTATTTAAACTGCAGGTTTTACTACATCTAAGTACTGGAGAAGTACACATAGAAAAAATACCTTATTTAATATTAATATTATTATTAATGGAATAAAAATTAATACACAAAGAGATTAAAGTGATGGCGATTACAATAGAACAAAGAAAGATGCAAATTCAAATAACGGAATCAAATTCAATCAAATGGAATGGTAATTTGTACGGGATTATAGGGGATATGTTCCAAGGTTGCAAACATTTATAGTAAAAGCAATTTAATGAGATATTTTTTTAACCATCTCGTTCTATGCCCTTCGCAACTTGAGCAATGTTTTCAGTTAATGTTTATGGTCATAGTTTTTTCCAGCATGATTTCAATGTGTATGGCTTCAGCTCATCCATATCAGGATCATTCATATCAGAATCACATTCATGGTGTCCTGTATGATTTTAAGGGTTTGTCTAATGTAATAGAGCTTAAATACCTGGATTATTCCTTGTTTCATAGATTGGAGTAAGGCCGTCGTATTAGGAGGCAAAAATATCACCTTTATATTTGGATGCATAACTTCAAGTTCACTAGGGTGGCCTGAAGCATTGTCGAAAATTAGAACTGCGTAATCTAAACTATTTTTTTTAAATAAGTTTCAATTTCAGGAACAAAATAATCCTAAAACCAGTCACAGAAAATTACACTTGTAACCCACGCTTTCTTGTTTGAATGCCTAGACATTGGTAGGTTGTCCTTGTTTTGCTTTTTCAAAGCACGATGATTTAGCTATCTGTAAAGTATAAGTGACTTAATTAAACATCTCCTGATGCATTAAATCCGACCAGCAGTGTAACTCTTATCTTTTTCTGCCTTAAAATCAGAGGCGGACTTTTCAGTTTTGGATATAAAAGGTTTGCTAGGCATTCTTTTTCAAAATAGGATCGTTTCGCCTGCATTAAACACTTGTTCAGGTTTGTATCTACCATCAGCAATTAACTTTGAAAATTCTTCTAGATATGTTGCTGCTGCTAAAGTGATGTTATGCATTTATTGTCGCACCTTGAACTTATTGAGGTTATGTTCATCGCCAGGTTCTTTAAAATGTGCGTAAAAGCTTCTCATTGATTAGATCACCAGCGGCAACACGACTTTTTTCCGTGAAGACACGTGCTATTCACTCGAAATTATTGCAACGAATGACAAGTTGAAGCAATAAAACAAAAGATTCGGCACCGATCGTGTGTAGGCGGCTTTTATCAAAGCCATAGCGTCATGGTTAACCTGGCGGTGTGTTCTGCGGCGGCGACTTATTTGTCAAAGAACTTTTGTTTTGTTTGTTTATAAATACTTTGATACTTGTTTGTTTTGAAAGGCAACATCCATTTGTTTTGGATCCACTAATAAAGAATTTTTCAGCCGCGAATACAAGAAGTGGTCACAATTTTTGAATCCGCAAATACTGAAAACGCGAATAACGGAACCATGAATAAGGAGCTTTGACTGTAGGTCAAAATCTCGGTCCTCTTTAAATAGGGAAAACAAAAATTACAGGAAATGCAGATGAATATTTTCTTTGAATATAATAAAAATACTGCTTTATTTTTTCTTTAGAGTGGTTCATTAGCCCTGTCATTATGGGAAAGCAATTGGTATGAACAATCTACTCAAGTCAAATTTATGATGTTTATGTTTATGATGAGGACACAGAAATCTCTAAAACTCCTTATTGGGCCTTTCAGTGTGATGTCCCTTGATTCTTTTATTTCCGTAAGTTTTTTTAAAGATACTATAGTAAATGATCAAAAGTAAAATGTAAGCATATATTCTTTTTTAGATATTGAAAGCGACTTATTCATATATCATGCTAATGTATGGTGTAAATTAGTTGAAAAAAAGGTCAGATGAAGGCGTCATATTTACGTAGATCAATACATTTAATTATACACAATACTAGTTAATAATGTAACTAATTGAAATACATTCTGCATCATGGCATCGTTACGTTTTTTTGTTAACAAAAATATGGTAAAATATATCATTAATGGAAACTTGACATATACACATTAATATTTGAGAAAAATACTAAGGATTTTCCATTTTTTTATTGATTTGGTTAATAATATGTTTGTGTACGAGGTGTTTAAATAAAGTAATGAGACTAGTGGCGTAGCATTCGATCCCGTAACATTCTTGGTTTTCTTTTTGACGGGGAGACAGGCCAACATTTGACGTAACTTCCGTACGAGTTTGAACTTTCTAGAGTTACTTGGTGGTCCATGGCAATTCTTTTGTGAACTGAATTTTTCTAGTGAGTTCTGAAAATGAGTGACAACAATTTCGAGCAATGGTGCGCTGTCAAGTTTGTTTCAAACTTGGGCACACTGCGATGGAAACTTTAATAGAAATAGGAACTTTAATAGGAATAGAAATTAATAGAAAAATTGTGTTGTCATGGGCCCAGGTTGTTCAAGTGGTTTAAGGCATTCTTAAAAGGTTGAGACTCGATTGAAGATGAACCTCGTAGCGGAAGGCACCCTATATGCATATTTAAGGTGATTCTTTTAGTGCGTTCGAACTTTAAATTTAAATCAAACAACAACCAAATTAACATTCAATGGCCTTAATATATGAAAACAATTTTGGATAAATGTCTGCCGCGGCTACTTCTGACTAAATGCATTCTGTCAATTTAATTTCCGACCACTTTTTCAAGCAATTGAGTTTTAAGTCCGCTTTTTTCCGAGTCGTTAATATTTGCTGGTTTATCAGCATAGACCAAATATTTAACATAGCTCTAAAGAAAATAATCTAAAGGCGTTAAATCACATGAACTGGTGGCCAATTAACAGGTCCTATCAAGGTCCTGCAAGGAAAATTTCGACACATTTTTTGATCCTTTAAATGTGCTTTTCGATTTGTACCATTTTGATGCACATTCCATATGGAATATGGACGAGTCTGGTTTTTCGACAGTTCCAATGAAAATCGAAAAAGTCACCTCGTTAAAAGGCTATGATAACTATGGCGTTTGCCGGAAATTCTTTGCCGCCTTTCTTTATTTTCTCGAAAGAGAATCTGCAAAGCTGTTACATGAATAATGTCTTATCAGGAAGTGATGTTGCCTGCAATGAATCTGCCAAATATATGAAGCATTTTATCAAACACTGCCACTCATCGATAGACAAACCAACACTGCTTCTTCTTGATAATCATACGTCTCATTTATCTATTGAAGCAATTTACTTGGCATTGGAAAACGGCGTTCATATGGTGTCTTTTCCACCTCATTGTTCTCACAAAATGCAACAATTGGATTTTTCAGTTTATGGTCCAACCATACTACAAGACCAAATACTGCAAGACCAAATACTACAAGACCGAATGTAGCGGTTGATCAAAATCTAATGTTGGAAAGGCATGGGATATTCTACACATCCCTGAACTCGTCTGCAAAACTCTGGATTTAGCCTTGATTCTAAAGAAGATCAAGTCTGGTTTTTCGAAAACGGGCATCTTTTCATTGAATCAAAACGTTTTCTCTGAATCGGATTTTCTTCAGGTCGAAATAACTAATCCGAAATAAGTGCAAATGCTACTACGATTCAGAACAACTTGAATGAAGAAGAGCAACTGCGCATTGTTTTAATGGATATTGCTGTACATGAAAGTGAAGAGCCATCAATATCAAGTGCAACACAACAATCATTGTCACGTTCGCCAAGTCTTTCCTCAGTTTTGTCTAGAGTTGGATCAGAAAAACCTTCGATCGCGGGCGTAAGCCAATGAAAAGCACTATTCTCACTTCAGCAGCAAATGTTGCCGTGCTCAAAGAAAAGCGAAAGTAAAAGAAAGACAGTGTAAAGAAGTGACGACAATCAACACAAGAAATGTCAGTCAACAAGTGAAGCCAAACCAGTGCGAAAGCCATCGTCGTCGTCGGATGTTGATTTTTGTATGATTTGCATGAGAAATTTGCCAGCCAAATAAACTCGTGACAATTCCGTTGAATGTAACAAGTGCCAGCGACCATTTCATATGAAACGTGTAAATTTGACTCCAGCTGCTATACCTGCCAATATTGAGACTTTGAAGACTAGCATGTATTCGATTTTTTTATTCTGTTTCTCATGGCCTTTTAAATAAATATATCGACTATAAATGTTGAAAATCTTGCGTTATTATTTGACGAAAAAAAATCTTGCGTTATTATTTGACGTTTTGAACCTTTTTCTGCATTTCTATAATTGTCTCAACCTACGGACCACAAATTTTTTGCCCAAAATTCAAGTGTTTAAATAACACAATAACCACAATATTAAAAAATTGACAATTTCTTTTTTATTTTTGAAGCTATGAAATAATTTTCTCCGGTAAAAGTGTAGCCAAGAACATTATCTTTCCAACGGTATATAGAAAATTTATGTAGCCAAATGTTATCGCTTGAAGAAATAGTATAATATAGAAAGGTTAAAAGATGTAATAATTAGCAACAAATACAGAGAAGAAACTAATCAAAGATTACAAGTAATGAATGAATGATACGACAAAAATAGATGAGAAATGGAACCAAATAAAACAAGTATGGATATAACAAATCAATTAGTCATACCGAAGGAAAGAGAATGAACGGGCACGAAAGACTGGTACGATGAAGAATGCGAAAATTTATCAGAAAGGAAAAAAAGGTTAAGGGTCCTTTTGGTGCTTAATAATAACTAGGAAAATAACCAAAACTACAAAAAAATAAGAAAGGACATGAAAAGGCTATGCAGAACGAAAAAGCGACAATATAACGAAGCAAAACTAAGGATAGATAAAAAGATACTGAGGAAAGGTTCCATAATAGAGAAGTAAGATCGTTTTACCAGGGTGTGAAAAAAATAGAAAAGGGTTACCATGGTAGAAATAATTATTTTAAAACAGAAGAAGGAATATTGATGGCTGACCAAAATGATATATTACATGGATGGAAGGGCCACTTTGATAAATCGTTGAATGAGGGAGGGACTGAAGAACAGGAGGAACAGTATTCACGCGACGAAGATGGAAAAGAGTGATAGCTGAACTAACAGAGGAAGAGATAAGGGACATTGTAAAAAATTTAAAAAATAATATAAGCCACGGCGAGGATGGCATTACGGCTGAGATGATAAAGGCAGGAGGAGGACAATTACAGAATATCGTCAGCGAAATAATAAAATTGATATGAACAAAAGAGAAGATGCCGGCTGAATGGTCAAAAGCCTTAATCTGCCCAATGTACAAAAAATGAGATAGACCGGTATATGAAAATTATAGAGGTATAGCATTGGTAAATACATGCTTCAAAGTACTGGGTCCGATAATAAGAAAAAGGTTAAATTTATATGCAGAAAAAGTAATAGGTGAGTATCAGGCAGGGTTCAGAAACAACAGATCTACGGCTGACCAAATATTTACTCTAAAAAAGATTCAAGTAACTTGCTATGAATATAAAATTGAGCTGCATACCCTCTTTATAGATTGTAAGCAAATCTATGAGATAATTATTAGGGAAAACATGTTTCAAGGAATGAACCAACTAGAAATACCCAAAAAACTTATTAGTTTGATAAAGATGACCTTGGAGAAAACAAGAGATATGAAGTATGGAATGATGATGTATCACAAGAATTCGAGGTGAGAAGAAGTCTTAGGCAGGGAGATTCGCTGTCAATGACTCTTTTCAATCTGATACTGGAGGTGATAGTAAGGAATAGCAAGCTGAGAACTGATGGCACAAGATACAACAATGAACACCAATGCTTGACCTTCGCATATGATCTGACTATACTGGCAAGAACTAAAAAGTGGCTGAAGAGAACTATAAGATTAATAGAAAAAGAAGGGAAGAAGTTTGGCTTGGAAATAAATCAAAATAAGTCAAAATATATGGTGATGGAACAAATGCAAGATCTATCGGCAAAAGAGGGAAACATGACCATAACAGCCAGTGATGGAAGAGAATATACTTTCGAAAGAGTTCAGAAATTCTGCTACCTAGGAGTTACAATCGAAGAGGGCGGTCACGAAGAGCATGAAATACAAGCCAGGATAGTAAAGGGTAATCGAAAACATGGAAGCCTGAAGGCACTGATGAAGTCCAGTTATGTGTCCAGAAGCACAAAACAAAGAATCTATACAACAGTAATAAGGCCCACAACAACTTACGCCTGTGAAACTTGAACGCTAAACAGAACGAAGGAAGAGAAACTGAAAAGGTGGGAAAGGAAAATGTTACGAGCTATATATGCAGGAAAGAAAATGAGGAGGGATTGAGGTGAAGAACGAATAATGAGCTGGAAGAACTGTACAAAAGTCCAAATATAATAACATTTGCGAAAGCGCAGAGAGTGAGATAGCTTGGACACGTGGAGAGACTGGGCGAATGGAGAATGACAAATCTAGTGTTACGCAGAAGGCCAATAGGGAAGAAGAGGAAGGGCAGGCCAAGAAAAAGATGGATGGGTCAAGTGCAGGAAGATTTGGATACGATAAGGATGGGGGAATTGAAGGGCATAGCAAACAATAGAAAAGAATGGAGAGGGATAGTATAAATGGTGCTGCAGAGGAACTCGTGAAGGATGGTAACCACATATGCAATGTTATAATTAGTGATAAGTAAAATACGATATTGTGAATATTACGCCCTAGGCCTTCAGGGCCTGTGGAGCTTTTAAATAAATAAATGCTATCGCCAATAAAATAAAACCTGGTTGTACATACAGGTTGACTGAAAACGGCTTTAAAATTGAGGATTAATAAATAATATCCGGTGGTCTACGGAAAACGGACCTTTTTTTAAAGTTAATTTTTTGTAAAATATATTTAATAATTTCAAATAATCAGTGTAACATATTATTTTCAATGCTTGCTTGTTGAAAATAATATCATTAAAGTAATGCTCATTTTCACGAACACAGGTTTGGACCTGTTCTTGAAACTTTGTTTTCACTCTCCGGTCTCTGGTGCAATTCACAAGGATTTTCTGCGGCTCATAATTGACAATTTTGTTTATTGACTATCTCATTTAAATGAAAATGAGCTTTATCGCTCATGATAATGGATGCATCTTTGTTTTCTTCAAATATAGTCCTCTTCATTCTACTTTTGAACAATCATCAGTTTATGCGGATGTAATCTCAAATCCCCATGCAAAATACGATTTACAGTGCTTCTGGTCATCCTCGATTCAGAAGGTACCGCTTAGCAAAGCGAGTGGGACTGCGTAGAATCGCCACCCTTACCCTAGTGTGTGCGCTGCTCGAGAAGAACTAGGTTTGATGGATCAGATTCATTAACGTTTTCCTTAATGAATCCTTTATTCGAAGTCAAGAGAAGTGTCGTTACGTTTTAATCATGGACTTATTACTTTTGACAAGCATATCGTAAGGAAACACACGGTGCTTTCGAGTCCACGGCAGTATGATGGATACTAAACAGCATCGTAGGGAGTGTCGATAGACACTTGCCGCAAGTCCCATCTCCCTGTAGTAGCCGAGAATTATCAATTCCAAAGACGTTTCTTTCCCCTAGATCACCTTGTATAAAAATACATAAAATGAAACATCAGGTTAAACATACCAGTAAGTACCTAGCACCGTTCAAGGAATGTCACGTAGCACAATGAGAGTAGTTACTAATAAATTTTCTATATTGGCATGCAATAGATAACTGCTTGGTATGAATACATAATAAGACGGGGACAAATGAATTGAGAAGTGTGTGAAAAAAAACTAATAGTGTTGCTACACTGTGTTATTAAGTATTACCACTGGTTTGATATACATGTATTTCGATTTAGATGTTAATATATTTATGCAGCAAGAAAAACTAACTAACGAGGATTGTAGACACCTGCTGTAGGCACCCTCTTTCCCTACTAGCCGAGTATTATCTATTTTAAAAACGTCCCTTTCCCTTAGTCCACCTTCTAGTTCTAATCTTTATTTTGTAGTTTGTATTTTCAGATATTCGAATTTGTACCAAGTTATTCATCCATCTTTTAAAATTCAAACTTTACGTTGAATTGACTCGCAAGCATTATACGCCCAGCATTCTAAAATATGATCTAGATAGCCTCTGCTCTGTAGAATTTAAAAAGAGATTTGCCAAACATCTTTTGATCAAAACGAGCCAAATTATCGTTGTTATAAACACAATATGTCAATAAACTAAGCGTATGTAAAGTACAATTCTAATTTTGCATATCATGAAAATAAAAATATTTTTTATTACTGTATTAATAGACCATTATAATAAAATATTTTTATGTGGCGTAAAAGTTTATATTTACGAAAAACATGTTTTTCTTACTAAATGCTTAATCAGTGTATTGACGCAAATTTATTTATTAAAGACTATCATCATTGTTATGTTAAAATACTTTATTATCATTTTGTCACATAGTTCTATACAAATTTATTTCTGAAGTGCACTAGTAATAATTGGAATTTTCTTATATTTAAATAAAGTCAATATAAAATTGGATATTCATATGTGGGTCTACTTTTAATAATTCTTATGCATCGGATATGTGAATAATATGATATGAATATTTTTATTCTTTAGTCCATCAATTCAATACCGAATTTCCTTAAAAAATGTCCAGTATGTATAGCAAGGAACTCTGATAAGTGTCTAGATATTCTTCTGATAAGTGTTTAGTCTATTAGATACTAATTAAAAAAAAAGGTATTTGTAAAGGGTGGTCTACTAAGATCGTCAGAATTTTATAAATAACTGCAAGTGGTAATCCGGTGATTTTCATTTTATCTTGAAGAACAAATGATGGCTTTATGCTTTGAAGATAATCTCGTTCAAATGTTCCCCTGGATTTGGTATGATGGAATGTATTCTGTGGATCCAATTTTCGATTACTCTTTCACAAATATTGTGTGGTATAATTTCAATGGTGGCTTGGATGTTTCGTTTACGGTCAAGAATTGTTTTGAGGTTTATTTCTGTAAACAAGAGATTTAACATTCTCGTACATAAAATAATCCAAAGGTGTGAGATCGCATGATCTTGGTGGCCCGTTGACATTGCCATTTCGCGAAATAACGTATCCAGGAAACTTTTCTTGGAATAAATCGGTTGTCCAGCTAGATGTGTGGTAAGTTGCATCGTCTTGTTGAAACAAAACATTGGTGATATCCATATTTATAAGTTCAGGTTGAAGATATTCTGTTAGCATATTCCTGCAGCGTTTATTAATATCAGTAAAATGATTTCGATCATCGTCTTCAAAAAAATAAGGTTCTGTTACTCCTTCAGTCTAAAACCCGCAACAACCAGTGACTTTATGAGGATGAAGAGGTAATTTATGAATTATGCGAGGATACTCATCTACCTAAATCCTGCATTTATGTTTGTTCATCAAGTTATTAAGCCTTGCAACTTCCAATTTCTACGCGCTGTTGAATCGTGTATCTTTCCGTGGTTAATTGACACAGTGATGTGTATCTACCGAATACATTAGTTTATGAGTGACATTTACATTTAAACAGTGTTGCCGCTATTATGTTTCAAAATTCTGGTAATCTTATTCTGGAAAACTCTTTATAAAGCCAAATTAAAAAATAATAACGCATGCTAAGAAGAACTTTGAATTAGTAATAATAGTCGTTTTTTAAACTGTCTCCCATTTTGAGAGTAATATCGTAGAAAAAATTGCATTTATTTTCCCATATATATTCGCAAACGATGAATAACACTTATTCTGTAATATTAATTGACTTAAACTGAAAACACATAAATTGCTTAGCATATCTTAAGAACACAAAACTCCTTGTATATTTAACTTCTTGTTTCTCTATGCGATTTAAAAAAAAATTGCAAAGTTACTAAGTTAAAGTTAGTAATTAACGATCTCACATAAATATCCGTTTCTTGCAGCTTTGTATGTACCGGAATATAAACTGTACAAAGATTTCTTCGGATCATAAAGCACACCAAATGGTACTGAATGGTACATAAAGTACATCAACTGAAATGATAAACTTTAGCAGTATTTTTATCGGTCTGTTAAAAGTGCAAAAATGTCCCGAGTTCGTACACTATGTCTGTTCAGGCAATTATCAAATTCAAAAAAAAAGCGGGCGATCTATTACACAAGCTTACAAGAAAAACAATTTTTTGGTGCCTAGGATTTTAGAACTGATTTTAGCTATATTTGGGGCTCTAAATCTAAATATGAAATTAGTTTTTCTCTATCTGCTTTACTTTTTTAGATACATCCTATCTATACATACTTATCTATCAAATGTTTTTTTCAATTCAATATATTCACGTATGGGTTTTCTAAAATTATTATACAAGGATTAGTTCCTGCGTATTTGTCCTATTTTCAGTCTACCGCGAAAGTTCCAGGAAATCCACTAGATGACATAAGCATTACCTTTCCCGTAACTGAAGTGACCTTCAACGCTTGAACTGAGTTTGTGAGTTCTCGCCGTACAGGATAGATCGAAGTTGGCATCGGGTAATATTTGTGTTTAGGAAAGAGTTGTTAAAAAGTTAACCCAAAACATACTGCATTGTAGATTGTTGTGTTTGTGTCGTTGAATAGAAATAAAATGAGCTCAAGTAGAAGTTGTGTATCAAGTTGTAATCATCTTGATGTGTTTTTGCTACATATGTGGAGAATACACATTAAAAGAAAACAGAAAAACTGTTAGTAACTTTATAAAGAGAGCTTATATTGGATACTTTGGTGTTAGGCTTGGTAACCAGGGTAAAACTTGGGCACCACATCTGGTCTGTAAAACTTGTACAGAACATTTGGCAGTTGATTACCGGGAAAAGAAAAAGTCTAAAATTCGGCGTATCCATGGTTTGGAGAGAACCCATAAAACCACTTCGATGACTTATTTCTGCCTAGTAAAAATTACTGGAATCAATCGAAATAACAGTAGCAAGCTATTCTGATTTAATCCCTGCATGATGTCCGGTCCTTCACTTAGATGAAGTTCCGATCCCAACGTTTGACCAGCTATCAGAGCTCTTTTAGGAGGAGTATTGTCCCTCTGATCACCCTTCTGATACTAATGAAAGTGACAGTGAGTATGAGATGATGTTATCAATTCCTCAATGATCTCACCAACCTGTCCAAAGAAGCTTCTGAATTACTTGCTTCTAGCTTGAAAGACAAAAATTTACTGAAACAAGGAACCAAAATTATCTTTTACCGTACGAGAGAAAATAGTCTGCTACCATTCTTATCTCAAGAAGATAATCTTGTATTTTGTCACGAAATTAGAGGACTCGTTGACGCCTATTTATTGACAGCCCAAAGCGAAGTTTGAAATGTGTCCTTTTACACAATGGGAACAAATATGGTTCAATACCAATTGCTCACTTAACGAAAATGAAAAAAAATATATGACACCATAGTTTTGGCCTTGGAGAAGATAAAGTATCATGAACATCAATGGGTGATTTATGTGGACTTAAAAATGGTAAACTTTCTCCTGGGACAGCAAAGTGGCCACACTAAATATCCTTGTTTTGTGCCTCTGCAAAGAATAAGCTCCAGTTATTCATCAATTAATAGTCTATATCGGGAATATTGTATATATGCCTGAAAAGTGGCATCAGGTGGTAATATGCCCGATTCGTAAGAAAGAAAATAAATTGAAATCGTGGCGTAGCATTGCTTTGTACAACTTGTAAAGTTATAACAAATATAGTAAGACAGAGAATAGTGTAATATGTCGAAGAATAATCGGTGAATATCAGAAAGGGTTTAGAAGGGAAAACTCAACAAGAGATCAGTTGTTTTTACTGCGGTAAATAATAGAGAAAACAACATAATTTGATGTTCCTTTATTTGAAATATTTTTCATACAGGTGTACTATCGCGTACAAAGAGCAGTAGTTTATCAGGCCATGAAGGAAAGCTTAAATATAGGATACATGTTAAAGATAAATCATGAAAATACGCTTATTAGATTAACTCGAATGACGATGGTTAACTCTAAGACAGTAGAAAATATTTAATAACACATCACGGTAAAATTTGAGATTGGAGAAGGTTTGCAACAAGGGAATGGATTGACAGTCTTGTTTAACATAGTTATTAGCATATAATAGTGATCAATAAAGAACATATATGTAGGGTATGTAGATTTCCTAAATAAATTAATCCCGTAGAAAATATAATTAAGGGTTATCAAAATATCATTAAGCGAGACATATAATGAAATAAATATAAATGTGAAAAGAGTTGGTCTAGAAATAAATGCAGGTAAAACAAAGGTGATGGAAAATATAACTAATGGAAGAAGAGAACTGAATTGGATAATCGACGATGACAAAACTGAAGTTGGGAGTGAATTTACTAATCTCGGGAGCAAACTAAACGAAAAAAACACTATCATAGGAGACAGCAGAAATCGTACTGTCAAGGATAACAAAATTACTTACTCTCTGCGGTCTATCCTAAAGTCTAAGCTTATAAGTATAGTTTGTATACAAGGGAACACGAAAGTTAATTATGAAACACTCATTCGGTCAGTTGTCTCTTATGGTAGCGAGACGTGGACTTTCACAAAAAAAAATTGAGGAGATGTAAGAAGAGTACTTGGTGTTTTTTGAGAGCTTTGAGCATGAGCTATTTTGAGTGCTTTTTGAAGATATGTTTGGTGCTGAACTTTGAACTCAAACAATTATACAAAGACTTGAATTATATAGACTATGTGAGAGCTTAGCGACTCAGGGTGAAATACAAAATCATGGTGGGACGAATAGTGGGTAACAGAAAGAGAGGTGGCCAAAAACAAGGTGATAGGAAAATATAAGAAGAGATGCTGAAGAAGTACTATACCCTGAAATAGTTGAAAAAGGCAAAGGTTCACGGGCGGGTTGTGGCAACATAGAAAGAAGAAGAAAAGGAGATGCTTGCGAAACGTCCTTAGTGGGTGTTCTTTCAAGATGCATCGCTTAGATTAGTGCTATCGCATTTTAGAATTGAATGGGATCACACTAGAATGGCGTGGAATTTGAGATAGAACACTATTTGTTTTAGTGATAAGAAATTCTTCAGCACACTGTTTGTATCTCCCTGAAATAGTGATAAAAGACCGATACTTTCTTGTAGACTTTGAGTTTAAGTTGTTCTGTAGATCCGATTGAAGCCATTTTGACAAAAACTTGATGACTATGAGTAATGATTTTTCGACAACTTACAACTTATTCTTGTCTCAGATCTGATAGCGAAATCTGAAAAAGAACTGGCTAAATAGCCTGACGTTATGGGATTAGTCATTTCCGTACGTTTACATGCAAGGGGCAAGGTGGTGAGATTTGAAAGGGGTTTTGTAATACTAGATATTACAGTCAGGTGTAAAAACGGTTATTTACTGGTTAAGGATAGTGTAAAGTGATTTGGCTTCACTAGAGTGCCTGACATGTGCCTAATATGTTGCAAAAGCAATTCGGAAAACCATATATTGTAAAAGCCTGAACCTCATGATGAAAAAGTCTGATGATGTAAAGTTTGAAAATGATACCTTTCAATTAAAATCTATTGCTATTTCAATATGATAACTTGGCTGATACACATTTCGTGAAACTTGAGTAGATACGAAAACGCATTGTTGACTTTAACGCTTTGAAGCTTGTGGGTTTTTATAATCAGGAAAGCTGGCAAAAGGTCATCGATGCAAACGATGATTGATATTCTTTTTTTTTGTTTTTAAATAAAGTTTGGATTTATATAAGAAAACTTCAATTTATTGTTTGATAAAACCCTCCATTTCGTCTGAGCAATAACAAATTTTCAAAAGAGCAAGGGCTTAGTTTTCTGTACGGTTTTCATATCACATCAAAAGGTTACTTGAGATTACCATCAAAATTAGTGTTTAAAAATTAAATTATTATTTAAAAAAGGAATAAAACAATTTTTTACTTTGTTATCTATGACTATGGTGTTGCTAAGTGTGTTGCTAACAATGGCAACTTGTTGCTGTGTTGCCAAGAATGATGTTGCTAAGCGCCATCTGACATATACATTGTAAAGTTTGACATTGTTAACTGTATACAAAACGTCTTGTCATACGGACGCTATTTGTGTTGTTTAGTGACTTGCAAATTTCATCTCAGTCAAAAAATGGCATTAACTCGTGAGAATTTCCGTGTGATGTACTATGATTTTCGACGTGAATTCTCAACAACAGTACATCGATCAACTTCGACTTTTGGCGTTGAAGCACCATCTAAAACCACTGTATATAACTGGTTTAGTGAATTCAATCGTGGTTTTCGTTCGCTTACGGATAAATTTAAAGAAGGTCGTTCAAAATCGGTTGTTGTGCCAGAAAACATCAATACTGTGCGCGAACTGATAAGCGAGATCGCCATGTGACATACAGTGAGATTGAGGCATCCCTGAGTATTAGTATGACAAGCATATACAATATTTTTTATGAACATTTAGCCGTGAGAACCATTTGTGCACGATGAATTCCACATAATTTCACAATCACTTAAAAAAGGATCGTGTCGATTGGTGTAAAGAATTGCTCAAAAAATACAATTTTGGTACGTCAAAAGCCCTATAAGCCGTATAAGATCTACACAGGTGGCGAATCTTGGATCTATGCGTATGAGCCCGAAATTAAATAGCAGTCACCTGTATGGTTCTTTCAAAATGAGCCAAACCCAACAAAAGTTGTTCGCGCAAGAAACACTTTGAGGCATATGGTCGCCTGTTTTTTTAGGAAACAGGGGCATGTGGCTAGTGTTACTAAATAATCATACAATGCTCAGTTCTGAATCCGACACAACCATTTGTTTGCCAGAAGTCTTAAATAAATAAGAAAAAACAACCAGCGACGCAAGATCATTCTTCACCATGACAAGGCGTGCTTTGTATGGGTCATCCGCAGACCAATCCTGATTTGGCACCCAATGATTCCTTTTTGTTCCCGTCCGTGAAGAATAAACTACGTGGTCAACGATTTTCGACGCCAGAAAAAGCTGTTGATGCGTTCAAAATGCATGTTTTTGAGATACCTCAATCATCATCGAAAAAGTGCTGTGAAAATTGATTCAAACGAATGCAAAAGTGTATTGATTATCGCGGAGAATATTTTGAAAAAGAATAAAACCATTTTCAACGACAAATATTTGTTTTTATTTATTATGCTGCATACATAAACAGTAACTTACGTATTTGTCATAATATTTATGTTTTCTGTAATATATAAAAGGCCAAGGTTGTTCTATCTATCAATCCAAAGATGGCGCAATCAATGCAATGACGATTCAATCCAGTTTGGGAGAAATGTCGCTGCATTAGAAATCAAGATCATGGGTCAAGAAGTGGTCAAAAAGCAAACAAGTTGCCCTCACTTTTTTCTTTTTTTTTAATACGAATATTCGGGGCTCTAATATTTCAATTTGCATTTATGAATCTTTATTAGCACTGCTTGATTAATTGAAAGTAAATACTGAAAGTCCATTTTAAAAGAAAGTCTATTTTATAAGAAAGTTATTTTTTGGCTAAAAATAATATTACGATTCCATCAGTATAATTTCCAATTTTACAGAAATATACACAGTGTGTCGAAAAAAAAACGAAACTTTTAAAGAAAACTACTAGTGTCGCCTATTGAAGCAATATATAATTTGAATGCTCTATATCTCCTTAATAAAACGAGATCATCATTATTAGAATCGATCAACGGATTGTTAAGTTATAGTGCTTAAAGTGACAGTACCGTAAACTGACAGTCGTCACTTTCCTCAGAAAAACACAATGGAACAAAGAGCTAATATTAAATTTTGTTTCAAGCTCCTGTTCCTGTAAAATTCTTACAGGAACATTTGAATTAATAAAAGTTTATGGTGATGGTTTATGGCTCATCCCGTACATATTCGTTCGAGTGGTATAAGCGATTCCAGGACGTTCGTGATGATTTGGAAGACGATCAAGAAACAAAAATCGATGTGAATTTGACTGTGAAATGGATAGCGGAGCAAAGATAAGATTCACGAAATATCGTGCACTGGGAAGTTTGTTTTTGTTGAAATTTCTGGCGAAAAAACAAGTCTGTGTGGCAGGACAAAATGGGTATATGGCTACATTGCCACTAGAGAATCATAGAACGCTCAGTTTTGAATGGGACACAACCATTTGTTAACCAGGAGTCTTAAAGAAATGACAAAAAACAACCAGCGACGTAGGATCATTCTTCACCATGACAACGCGAGCTCCCACATATCGGATTGAACAACTCAATATTTAACTGGTCAAAACATCGAATTGATACCTCATCCGCCGTACAGTCCTGATTTTGTTGAAACAACATTCTCTGTATTCGCATTCTCATTCACATTCTCTGTATTATTTTATTTTCGTGCGACTATTTCTTGTTTTTGAAGCTCAAATTGATCATGAAAGGAAAGTTTAATGAGAGTGTTACATAAGTGCAAGAAGCTGTGACGAGAATTATCGCGGCGATTCCGAAAAACGCTATAAAAAAATTATGATTGCATTGGTTGAACGTCCTAACGGCGTATTGATGGAGAAGGGTATTTTAAATAAAAATAAATAATTTTGGTAAAATAACTAGGTGCTTTTTTTTAATTTTAAAAGTTTCGTTATTTTTCCGACATACTGTATATACATTTTCCATTTAATAGTTTTTGGTATTTCATTGGCGTTTTTCGAAATATTTATTTATTCTTTCACTGTATAATAATAATACACTGCTAGATTTGATCATTGGAAAAATAATTCACACCAGGCGTTAAATAAAGTACAGGACATATTTTTGAAAACTATTTAACCCTTAAACGGCCAACGTATCCCCTGAGATACTAACGCTTCTAAAATTTTCCGGAAGATCATATCATAATTAACAGCAACTCGGGCACTGTAAGTAACTACACGAACTATGCTAGTGATTTAGTTGAGTAATTTAGTAACTAAACGTGTCTGAATAGCGAAAATTTATTCGAGCAGTTTAGCAAGTAATTTAGTCGAGTCGATCCATTTTGTTCTTTTTTTTTTTCGGGTGAGTAGCGCCTCTCACCACGCAACGCGTACCTGCTTATTGGTTCACCGGCTAAACAAGTCTGAACCTGTCGTTTTAGCCGAGTTCAAGTTGTCGCAAAAATTTCGTTTCGCTGGAGCGAAGAAACAACTTTAAAATTTGTATCTAAATATGTAGATCATGAGTGGAATATTAAGTCTCCACTTTATAATAACAAACAAATGAAGCAATCGGATTTGCATACTCGGATTTGGAAAATACAATGAATATACATGGATTTGGTGAAAAGGAAATAAAATTGAAAATTAAAAACTTCAGGTTACTGTATACTTTTATTATTTTATTACAATATTATTCCTAGATGCTACCTAATAAACAATAAAGTTTATTATTATTACTATTGTTGTTAGAAGTAGTGGTACCTAATGAGATCAAAATCTTTTTAGATCGACCTACTCGGAGTTAAAAAAAAGGAATCCAAAAATTCAGGCGCAGGGGCTAATGCAGTTTACATTCCTGCAGCAAAATGGTTCAGTTTGTTAGATGGATCTTTACGAAACTTTCCCTCATGACTACCTACCTACCTACACCAATTAACTATTACAATTACCAATTATTACAATAAAATACAAAACTCTTTATTGCCGGTAGTTTTTAATGTATCATTCTTGTCTGCCAAAGGTATCATTATGTATCATTCTTGTCTTGTCCGCCTCCCACAAAATAATTTGCATATTTCTCCCGAAGATCTGTGGACCTTTCGGATGAACGGTTACTTAAATAAATTGGTAGCGGTTGCAATTCAAGAGGCTCTGGCTCATCCCTTCAATTACCAGGAATGATAATTCCTGCATCATAATTTTCTTTGTCCACTGTCTATTCATACTGTTTGTTCTGTAACTTTGTTTGTCGGAGCCAATTGTGTCAAGCGCAACACGCCTTTACTATCTTAACAACTTTCTCAGGACTATAGGGCATCGGTTTCTCAGACACTCTGAATCTGGAAGCTAATATAGCTAAAGCCTTTTCGACTATTCTTCTAGCCCGGGATAAACGACAATTAAAATTTTTTTGGTTTAACGTTAATCGATTTTCTGGAAAAGGTTTTAATAAATACTGTTTCAAGGGAAATGCATTGTCTACAACTAGGACATGACCCTCTAGTAGTGCACCGTTTTGTAATGCTTGGTACAAAGTGCAGTTACGAAATACGCCTCCATCAGAAACCCTTCCTACATCTACATAACTGAAGCAATATTTATGATCTACAATAGCCATTAAGGTAATGCTGTTTGTCTCTTTGTAATTATAGTATAAACTTCCTGATTCTGGAGGTACTTTAATGATGACATGTTTGCCGTCGATTGCTCCACAGCATCCATGAAAGTTCCACTCTTTTCGAAAACCATTTTCAATTGTTTTCCAGCCTGTAGTGATAGGAACCTGAAAAACATTTACATTGAACATACATTTATGTTCATGAATACTTTGATACTAATAAAATTGTGTTTGTTTTCAGGCTTTCAATAGTTTACACACTGATGATATAGATACATAACACAATAGAACTGAAGTTCTAATTTGTTCAAAAAAGATACTTTTCGTGAACCTAAATCTATACCTTCAACAGAAAAGAGGAACATTTCCTAGCTCTCGAGCATGATTAGTCAATTAAAAGAGATAGCTGAGACTGTTAACTCTACAGCTGAAGATAATGAGTTTGATGTCTCCGGTAAACACGTCGATCTTCAACTGAAATCTTTGCCTTTTGCATTAGAAGCACAAGAACGCATTCAACTTTACTTAAATAGATTTAGACGACAGTACCTTAAAAAATGCATCTGAACAAAACAGAATTACCAGAACGCCACAGTCCCCATATGCCCCATAGCCGCCATATGCGTCAGAATCGCCGTATACTACAGAGTCGCCATATAGCAATGCTTCAATATATTATAATGATGACAGTAACGATAATTTTGAAGAGCAGTCCTCGCAAGCAACTGAATCTATTTCCTTTTCCATTTTACCTACACAACATTCTGAACATGATTACCAACTTTTCTGGAATATGTTACCATCTGGCAATATAATTAATATTGAAACGAAGAGAAATACTACAATTACATCGAATGACTTAATTATATCAGCGATGCAAAACGCTAACGTTGATAATCAACAGTTGTCGGAGCAGACACAATACTTATAATTCAACTTCATACCTAACAATGTTAAAAAAATGTTAAAGAAATGATTTTATTAGTAAATAAATGTTTCTTAATATCTGGTATATTTAACCTTACCTTGATTAATTCCTTTAATGATTCATAGACTGCTTCACAAACTTCTGTGATGAATTCGGAAATAGTTGATTTTCCTAGTCTAAATGTATGTGTGAGTGTCCTTAAACTACATCTTGTAGCAAGAAAGTAGAGAAGTGGTTGTAATTTTGTAATTATATATATGCTGAATTTGAGACTGTATTTTCATTAACAGAAAATTTACACAACTTTCGGACATCCTCAAACTATCGAAGTATTTTTTGGGATTTTCTAATGCTAATTCCTTCATAAGACAATTCGTAGCTTCTAGTTCATCTCTTCTATTGATCCATTTTCGTACCCATAGCTTCTTTTTACTTATCACACAAATTTCCTCATCCAACTCATCTAAAATATCCACAACGATAAGCTTAATCAGCTTATTTACTTTATTATTGCATTGCTGGCTGTTTATCTTGCAAAACACCACTCACTTGTGAACTCTACTCGACCAAAGTGCGAACGATTTTTGGTCAGTAGCGGGTATTTTAGCTACTAAATTACTGGTTACTCGACTAACGCTTAGAACCCTCGATGTTATGATAGGTGGCGTTTCAAACATTGGAACATATATATATATATATATATATATATATATATATATATATATATATATATATATATATATATATATATATATATATATATATATATATATACATGAAAAACAGAAATTTTTCATCCGTACTTCCACGTACCTCTGCTCGTCTCAAATCAGTCGCCGTCACCATGCCGAGACAAGTACCTCCCAGGCCTCACAGCCAGGTCATATCGATGGCGGGTCGCAATCTCAATGAAACTCGCGCCATCCTACGGTGAATGTTCGCGGCAGTCAAAAACTACTATATATATATATATATATATATATATATATATATATATATATATATATATATATATATATAAAACATGTATCCTATAGGACACATTGCCTGTTCAACGACTCGTGTGATAAATAGTAAAACAATTTCTTGGATTATTTCCTATTACAATATACAGTCTCAGATTACATTTACCACAGAAAACAGTTGTTTGTCCGTTGGTACATACAGAGTTTACATCCTCCTTTTTCCACAAAACTTGGAAAGTGACCTATTAGGTCAAAACGTACATCAGCAGGGGGTCGTGCAGCGACTGGAACTTTTACTTTTTTGAGGCTGATCATCTAGTAAACTAGTTCTTACCTTTTTTATTTGGTTACCTTTTATTAGATTTTATTAGATTTATCGCGCTAGATTTCAATCTAAAGGCGCTACAGAACGCCTTTAGATTGATATGTTTTGGGTAACAAAAAGAATCCATATCTCGTGTATAAACAAGCCAAGAACTATTGATTGCTTTATCAATCAGCTCGCGAATATCCTCCCGTACCATTTTCTGAAAGGCAACCTGTAAAGAGCAATAAGCATGTCTGCTAAATCAACTCCTCCCATATGTTTGTTGTATTGCCTAACTATTTGAGGGCCTTCTATATCCACTTTTTTCTTTTCTTCTTTTATGAACCTTTTTATAAGAAATGTAGGATTATGGCACACGCAGGAACTGGTTAGAGTAACACACTTTGAATCGACCCACTTTACAGCAGCAACGCCATTGATATTGTTGACTCGATAGTCAAAGCTTCCACGCCCTTTTTGTAGTAGAACCTTATCGTTTTCTAAAATACACCCTTTCAAATGGTTGCTGCATCTACTACCCAAATTGGATATGTTACATTCATGTTTCAAAAAGGCAACTAAATCAAAAGAAGCTGAAAAAATTATCAAAATATATCCTACTTTCTTGGGGATTTGATATATTTGTGCATAGAGCTAAAACTACTTTATCTCCTAAGCCAAAAGAGCTTTCCAATTGTGTAAAATTGATGTTGTCGAAGGTTTTAGTTCCAGTGTAAAACCAGAAAATCATACATTATTCCAAAAACTCCGGCCCTGACAAACATTTTAAATCCCAATTTTTTAAGTTTTTTTGCGCAAGTTTTGATTTTTAACACATTACGTCAGTGGCATTACGTCATTTTTGACATTACGTCAGTTATTAAAGGGAATTTGATTTCTACAGCCCAATAATCAGCTATTGATGGCATACTTATTATCCCCATTAGTATTTCAATACCAATAAAATGTTTTATTTTAGCCACGGTAATATTGAGTGAGGAACCAGTTGTTCAGCGTAGAATAAAGATTTGTTTGTTCGGGTAAATCTTCAAATAGAGATTGATCAAAGTACTTTTCAAAGTACTCAGAAGGAGAGCATACAGCAATTGGTGGTTGAAACTCGGTAAAAACAGAGTTCTGTTTGTGCGCAAAGTCTGTTTTGATTCAAGTGTAGCGATAGAAGTCATTCTTCTTCCTTTTGCTAGGTCGTATTTCGTCTTCCGATTCCCAGGTGTCATCAATCCTGTCAGCTACTTGTAGTCCTCCAAGAATATCGTCAAGTTGTGGATCCATCAAATTTGCTAAGGGTATTTCAAATACGTCTGATTCCCAATTTATGTCAGCTACTGGTAGTCGAGGTTCCGCATCTTCAAGAGACTCGTCATAATCCAACTCCTCCTCTTCTTCAGATGAATATGATTCAACAGTCGATACATTTGGATCATGGGGTGGTACAACTGGAATATAATCTTTATGCTTTCCATACAATTTTCGAGGGCTAATAGTTGAAAACATAATAAGAAACAAACACAATTTAAAAATGTATATTTGAAATTGTTTCCCAAAAATATACATTGAAATATAATAAAAATGTATCAAAAACAATCACATCTAAAATACTGAATAATGGTTCATAATCAGGTAATGTACACTGGAAGATATAAACAAAACGAGAGCTGATTAAGTCATGAAAAATATGAAATTCTTTAGTTTCTGTACAATATTACAGCTTTAGCAAGTCTTTAGTTTATGGTAAACTACTAAAAATAAATAATACTACGCAAAATGCACTATCTAATGGAGTTTAGACCTCGGTATCCATTGTATGATCTGACATGGTGTTCAAATGTTGATAACGTCGAGAGTTCTAAGCGTTAGTCAAATGTCCAGTAATTTAGTAGCTAAAATACTCGCTACTGAGCAAAAATCGTTTGCTCTTTGGTTGAGCACACTTCAGAAGTGAGTGGTGTTTTGCAAGATGAACAGCCTGCAACGCAATAATAAAGTAAGTTATCCGTCCAAGAGGGATAAGTCATAAGAGTGAATTTAATAATCATTTAATAATAAATATATACTATATTATTTATTATTAATTATGTTTATTTATAGAAACTACAAATACATATAATATATATATATATATATATATATATATATATATATATATATATATATATATATATATATATATATATATATATATTATATATATATAATATATTATATTAATATATATATTAAATATATTATATATAAATAAAAAAGTGTTAGGGTTAGAGGCGCATCAGCAACTAGGCTATTTAGCGACTGGACCTACAGCTTAACATGGGTTCCGAACCACGGTCATCAGTAAAGACCGGATTATAGGCAACCAAAAACCTTAAGAATATGCGCATATATATGCACATATTTTTTTTCATTTATGCAGGATATATGCAAAAAATCCGTAAATATGCAGTGAATATGCAACTAAATTTTGATTTCCTAAATTACATTTTCATTTAATTAGGTGATTGAGTATTGAATAAAGATAAATTCCAGTTATAATATAATATACTTTATTAATTCAGTTAACACCTAATACAATGTTTTATATGAAACTTATACTAAATATTAATATTAACTCGAAAAATTATAAAAGGCACTAGTTATACGGTATCACGGTATACCAAATACCTTTCCAACGGCGTTTTTTCTTAATGTTGATTCATCTGGAGCATTAAATTTTGTATATTTTTGCAGAAAGGCCTTAACTTGCGGGTTGGTTAACTTGTTTAAAGGAATATTAGCAGCCAAGAACGTTTTACATAGATCTACGTTAAATTCTGACTGGTCATGGTTTCCGTTTTTAAAAATCTCAAATGACTGCTTCAGCGTTGACTGTATGGGCCCAGACTTCTTCATGTTTCTAACCTTAGCTACGCGAGACGGCGTCTTAATATGTTGGGCTATTTGAAATTTCTTTGAGCAGGAAACAATTTTTGAACAAGATTTGCAAAAAACTTCTTCCTTTTGCTAGGTCGTATTTCGTCTTCCGATTCCCAGGTGTCATCAATCCTGTCAGCTACTTGTAGTCCTCCAAGAATATCGTCAAGTTGTGGATCCATCAAATTTGTTAAGGGTATTTCAAATACGTCTGATTCCCAATTTATGTCAGCTACTGGTAGTCGAGGTTCCGCATCTTCAAGAGACTCGTCATAATCCAACTCCTCCTCTTCTTCAGATGAATATGATTCAACAGTCGATACATTTGGATCATGGGGTGGTACAACTGGAATATAATCTTTATGCTTTCCATACAATTTTCGAGGGCTAATAGTTGAAAACATAATAAGAAACAAACACAATTTAAAAATGTATATTTGAAATTGTTTCCCAAAAATATACATTTAAATATAATAAAAATGTATCAAAAACAATCACATCTAAAATACTGAATAATGGTTCATAATCAGGTAATGTACACTGGAAGATATAAACAAAACGAGAGCTGATTAAGTCATGAAAAATATGAAATTCTTTAGTTTCTGTACAATATTACAGCTTTAGCAAGTCTTTAGTTTATGGTAAACTACTAAAAATAAATAATACTACGCAAAATGCACTATCTAATGGAGTTTAGACCTCGGTATCCATTGTATGATCTGACATGGTGTTCAAATGTTGATAACGTCGAGAGTTCTAAGCGTTAGTCAAATGTCCAGTAATTTAGTAGCTAAAATACTCGCTACTGAGCAAAAATCGTTTGCTCTTTGGTTGAGCACACTTCAGAAGTGAGTGGTGTTTTGCAAGATGAACAGCCTGCAACGCAATAATAAAGTAAGTTATCCGTCCAAGAGGGATAAGTCATAAGAGTGAATTTAATAATCATTTAATAATAAATATATACTATATTATTTATTATTAATTATGTTTATTTATAGAAACTACAAATACATATAATATATATATATATATATATATATATATATATATATATATATATATATATATATATATATATATATATATATATATATATATATTATATATATAATATATTATATTAATATATATATTAAATATATTATATATAAATAAAAAAGTGTTAGGGTTAGAGGCGCATCAGCAACTAGGCTATTTAGCGACTGGACCTACAGCTTAACATGGGTTCCGAACCACGGTCATCAGTAAAGACCGGATTATAGGCAACCAAAAACCTTAAGAATATGCGCATATATATGCACATATTTTTTTTCATTTATGCAGGATATATGCAAAAAATCCGTAAATATGCAGTGAATATGCAACTAAATTTTGATTTCCTAAATTACATTTTCATTTAATTAGGTGATTGAGTATTGAATAAAGATAAATTCAAGTTATAATATAATATACTTTATTAATTCAGTTAACACCTAATACAATGTTTTATATGAAACTTATACTAAATATTAATATTAACTCGAAAAATTATAAAAGGCACTAGTTATACGGTATCACGGTATACCAAATATCTTTCCAACGGCGTTTTTTCTTAATGTTGATTCATCTGGAGCATTAAATTTTGTATATTTTTGTAGAAAGGCCTTAACTTGCGGGTTGGTTAACTTGTTTAAAGGAATATTAGCAGCCAAGAACGTTTTACATAGATCTACGTTAAATTCTGACTGGTCATGGTTTCCGTTTTTAAAAATCTCAAATGACTGCTTCAGCTTTGACTGTATGGGCCCAGACTTCTTCATGTTTCTAACCTTAGCTACGTGAGACGGCGTCTTAATATGTTGGGCTATTTGAAATTTCTTTGAGCAGGAAACAATTTTTGAACAAGATTTGCAAAAAACCTGGTCGCCGTCCAAAGCAAGTTCTGGGTAAGGCTTAATCCAAGAAGTACATAGTATTTTCGACATAATCACTGCTTTCACTTTCACTTTGTTTGCACTTACTAACTGCACAATAATAACTGCGGCTACAACAAACGACAACCTGAATAATACTGACAAACAGCAAAGTTTACAGAATAAATATAAGTTAAGTTACTAGGCGTCGGTACTTCGAGAAACGAATTTAGACTGGCACCAGTCTGTAAACTTTGCAAACAGTAACAAATATGAGAAAATAAATAAAAATAGAAGTTTTTGTACTTATTTTATTTTATTGCCCCATTAGGGAAAACCCAATCTGCAGACCGGGACTGCCCAGACACGGTGCCGTGCGACCATAAAACGTAAGAAAAGAATACAGAAATCCCAAAACATGCTTAGATATGCAATAGTTCCTAAAATATGCATTTTTCCTTTAAAATCACAAAATATGCAGAATTTGCATATATATGTAAAATACATAAAATCCGGTCTTTAGTCAATAGCTTCTGACAAACCCAGGCCAGCATCCCCCCCGGGCTATAAACCCTTGGTTATGTGCCTACCCATAAGTCTATCAGGAAACCTACCGACTGGTGAGTGACTAACGTAGAACACTTCTCAGAAGGCATCCGGCCTTACCCAGCCTTTAACTGGCGTGACTGAAGGGTAATTCGTAGTCGGATTTTACACTCTTGCCTAGAAACAATCATAAACATTTAGAAAGCAAACAGACAGAAGAAAGAAAGAAAAACAACTATCCAAGCGCTGGAATCGAACCAACTACCGCTCCAGTGCGGTTTCGACAAAGCAGCGGCAGGTCGCTGCTCTTACCGTTCGCACCAACGCGACCGGCATATATAAATATATAAATATTATATATATATATATATATATATATATATATATATATATATATATATATATATATATATATATATATATATATATATATATATATATATATGTGTGTGTGTGTGTGTGTGTGTGTGTGTAGTGTTAGAATTCTTTGGACTGCGTCCAATGAGACCACAGTGCTGAGTGTAATCATACACCCAACTGCTGGGTTCCAGAATCTCGTGTGGAACACACAACAACCTGCGTCTCTGCCTAAACGAGCATTTTACTGATTGCTTGACCGGGAATGCGCCCCACCCATCCCTGCAAATTGAGGGCATATGTTTCGTCTCTTGATGTTCCAGACTCTTCAGGGTACCGGCATATGCTCTCTCGTTAAGAATAGGGAGTCCCTATCTACAGTCAACAACCCATACTTTCGCCGACCACCCGTCGGATGGCGTATATATGTAGTGTTAGAATTCTTTGAACTGCGTCCAATAAGACCCAGCAGTTGGGGTGTATGATTACACTCAGCATTGTCGTCTGTGGGGTTGTTTAATGTGGATAGGGACTCCCTATTCTTTAATATATATATATATATATATATATATATATATATATATATATATATATATATATATATATATATATATATATATATATATATATATATATACGCCACGTTCTATAACAAAACATTTTAATTGCTGTGATACATTAATTGTCTGTTGATATGCCTCAACAACCTCTTCTTCCTTTGTGTGTTCATCATCTGTTCGATTAGACACTGATTCTTGCATAGAAATCTAAAGACGATTAGACACTGATTTTTGCATAGAAATCTAAAGACATACCGAGTCATCACTTTCTTCCAATATTAAATCATTGTATACAGTGGAAAAGTTCTTCATAATGTCATCTGTTTTTATGCCGAAATCATAATTAGTTTTCCATATTCGAGCCAAAAGTGACAATGGCTCGTCTTCAGCATCTGAATTTTCTGCGTTTTGTGTTGGATTTTTACAGTTACTGTGTGTAATTCTAGATTTGGAAAAGCAATTATAAATTGTATTCTTTGATACCCGGCCCCATGCAGTTTCAATAAGATAAATTGCATCCAAAACGTTCTTTGAGAGTTCTTGAGCTGATTAAGCAGTATTAATAGCTTTTAAGTTTTTAACAATAAATGTTCTATGAAAAAAGTTTAAAACTTTTAATAATGCCCTGGTCTAGAGGTTAGCACAAAGGCGTGCAAATGGGATGTAAAAAAATCTGTTCAATATTTTCTAATTTTGTCTCTTGGGTGTGAACACGCGTTGTCTAGAAATAATAAAATTTTTCGTTTCTCACGTTTCAGCTGTCGATCAAATTTCACCAACTATTCTATTACTAATTCCTCAGTCATCCATGTTTTTCTATTCCATCTCCATGTAACAGGCAAATCGTTTAGATTGATGCGTCGCAAAGCCCTTGGTTTTGCACTTTTTCCTATTACTAGCGGTTTTTTTTTCTCCATTCATGTTTACACAAAACAATATAGTAAGCTTTTCTTTCGAAAGTTTGCCTCCAATGCAATTTTCGCGCCTCAAATGCTATGTTTTATTGTATGCTATATTGTATTGTAGATATTTTTAGGTGAATAGTTGCTTATATTCAAGGAAATCTTTGCCAAAAAAGTGACTATATCCTGGGGTTCAAAATTTGGATTAACAGTTAATAGGACTAGGTTCGTGTGTCCGTGTCAATCGATGGTATTGCCCGTCCATGAGAGGTACGAATGAATAAGATATTAATACGACGGAGTCAGGACCGACAAAATAAGGCTGCTTAAGAGAGTTGTGCATAACAGGAGGTTTCACTGTATCCTTAAATGAGCAGTTAGCCAAATTTTGGTAAATTGGAGGTCTATAACCCTGAGAATGTGAAAATTTTCGTAGATTTAATCAAAGTTTCCGTGAATAAAAAATGCAAAATTATTAAATCACCAATCGAAAAATTATGATAAGAATAAATATTTTAAGCAAATATGTGTAAAAGCATATCTGGCAAATATTTACCATATATATTTAACGTTATTATTTAATGAATGAAATATAAATAAACTAATGAACAAGTTTGTAAATTTTTATTTATAATTAAACATCACATCATACATCCCAACGACAAATATTGTTATTTCAAAATGGGGACAAACATTATTTCAATGTATGTCAGTGCCTGCGTTTTAGTTCCATTTAAAACCAAAAATGTATTCTATATGCTTCTTATTTATGGAGAAACTTGTATTAAGAAGAATGTATTGTTGCTACTGCCTACTAGATTAGAAATATGCTAGGACGTTTCAACGTGTTCGTGAAAACTGGTTAAAACGGCACCAGACTTGTATGGAGTCAAATGCTAGACATTTAAAATTTTTAATTTAATAAAACAATTAATCATGTGTTCGTGTATTTCAATATGGTGCGAATCGTTTAAAATGTGAACTTAAAATGTAATTTCAACTAATTAAACGACAACAATGTGTAAGTTTTCCTTTTTTTTGTAACAAAACATACCAAATTTATATCGAAATGTATTGAATAAATGACTATAAAAATATTACATTTTATTAAAAAAAAAACCAATTTAATCAAAAACCTGAAATTCCGCGCGACCCGAAATTGGGTATCTAAAAAACATGACAGTTTCATTTTGGATACGTTTTAATTTGTTATCGTCTGAGGTCCCACTTAAGATGCATGATGTTAGAGTCTTTCCCAGAGTTTATAGGGAAGCTAATTTCTGCGAAAAGTTACTTTGGAAACCGAAAAACCAGAGGATATGACGTATTTTGCCAGTTGGTCTGTTCTTTCGTTTTCCATTTGTCCTGGGGTCAACACTAAGGTCACTATGAAGGATGAGGAGTCTCAGGCAAAAAGAAGGTATTATATTATGAAGATTAGGTGGGTGGGAATAGTTTGGGTATTGGTTATTAAATTGATTGGAGAGAGATGAGAAAATTAGAGCAAACTAGAATTTTTAAGAGATCAGCTGAGTGGAGGGTTATGGGTGAAGGGGGGGAGGGTTATGGCTGGAAGTTATGGGAGAAGATTAAACTTGTCTAAAAAATGGGAGGAATACGTGGCAGCACCCACAGCTGAAATGGATTTGGAGCCGTCAGTGTACAGTAAACGAAGGGAACGGAAAAAGGAAATTGCGGAATAAGGAACTGAAGAAAGCAGAAAAAATGAAAACTTTATCATATTTGGGCATGGAGGTATTGAGGCGAGGGGGGAGGCGTAAGCTAAGATGTATTTGAGGTAGGTTTGTAGGGCATGGAGACTGGAATGGAAAAGGAGAGTAATTTTGATAAGTTGGCCAATTTTTATGGTGAACTATGGGCTTTCAAGTCAAGGATTGGCCTAGGGGGTCTGAATAGATGCTTTCCTATTGAAGACGTCGGATAGCATATTAGTGGATTGGTAGTGAATGATCTGTCTCTTAATGATAGGTATCCAGCTTCATCAGGAAGGGCAGATCATTTCATCAGGAAGGGCAGATTTCCTGAAAGTCAATATTATACTGGTAATGGAACTGACAACACCATCACATTTAGTTCTCATTTTTCTCAAGGTAATGACGCCTATTAGCTTTTAATTTTTCAAAATTTATTCCATGTCGCAATTCATCAGATCATAGCTAGTGGTGAGTAAGTTTTGTTGAAAATGAGTTCATGTTCATGTTCCCACGAGAAGCCAAGAAAGAAAGTCCACCCAAAAAGTGCTCTCTTAGTCTAGTAACTCTAGTTACTTTGAGAGGGCAGGAAGTATCTTGATGTTTCGTTAAAAATATTCAAATATCCTCGGATACCATTCAGTCGGGGTCCTCAAACCCGTACTTGGTAAAACCAAGCCCCTTGGTCAGCAACCAGTTATACGTACTATAAGAAAATATAATGTGGACGTTAACACAATTGCAAAATGATGGAAATAAAAGTATGTACTATGTTAACTTGAGTAATAGTTGTACTGGTTGTTGAACAGTATAGATTGTCGTTATATGATGTTGTTCAACAATCTATACTCTTTCTCAGAATTGTCATTCTGTCTGTTTTTTTTTCTTTCTTAACACTAACAGGACATTATTTTAATTACATATAAAAATAATATTGGACATTCCAGATTGCTAATGTCATAAGAACTTTCAGCAGTTAAGAGATAGAAAATCAATAATCATTGCAATTTTTGAATCTGTACGCACACGTATTATCACCTTTTGCTTGTTATAATTCCAATTCCCTCTAATCCCTAACAAATTTAATCAAATTAAATTTATTTTTCTTGTCTCACCACTTTTTTACTCATGTTCATATTTATATATCTCAATCTTAACGCCTGTATAATCAACTACATAATCAGAAATGCCAACTCTTTCCTTATTTCTATATCTTACATACATTTACCCGACTGCTATTTTTAGCCCCTTCAACACATCATCTATTAACATTATAAACAGCAAATTACTTAATCCTCCCTGTTGTAGACCTTCTTTCCACAACAAACTTGTTGAATTCTGCGTTATATTACCTCACATGATTTGTAATTGTTTTGTATAAGCATTTGATATTATTTTTTCATTTTTCACCTAATTCTGTTTGTCGCATGCTCTGCCAATTTTCATTTCTTGTGGCAATGTCACTGTAAATCCTAATAGTAAAAAACTGTAATTAAGTTATGGATTTTCTAAAAATTATCAATTGATGTATTGACATATCTCAGAAATTAGGCAATACATATTTTTAATAACACACTACTTACAAAATCATTTTTTATTGAAATAAATTATCTAGTAAAAGCAATCTACATTTTAGAGCTATTTCTAAATATGTATTTATATATTTTTGTACATAATATATATTTACTTTGCATTATATTGTTACATTATATATATAGAACTAGAGACGAATACTTTACATATTATTGCTAACTTTATCGTAATTCTATACAGTCAAAATTCAACATACAGTATTTTATACATATGTATTATTTGTTATTTTAATAATAGTTGATTTATGGAAATATTAAAAAAAAACAATTGTTTGTAATAGAATAAAATTAAATCACATGTACATCATTTACAACTTACAATTTATATTAACACATTTTGGAAAATACTTTTAAATATATCTTATGGATTACTCCTTTAAGCATTTACATTTACTTAAATATAAGTGCATTTTTATTGCATTATTTTTAACTTGTTTATTGACACTGTCATTGATGAAACCAGGAGATTTTTTAAGTGTTTTGCTCTATCAAAGCACTGTAGCAGGATTTGCGATATATACTGCTATATATCAATATATAATTAACTATTTGAAATTAAAAAATAACTTCTCTGTTTGGTGGACAATTAATTTTAACACTTTCTAAATTTGATTAAAACCGCTCAAAATCAAAAATTTTATTAAAATAAAACTACTATAAGTTTACTGAAAATATGTAGATGTACACTTTCGGTTAGATGACTTTCTTTAAATCTAACTGTTAATTATTGTGTTACTGACATAATCACCCAAAAGTCGTTTTCAGTAGTTGAAGTGGTTGTTCAAACAAGGTGTCCGTATGCTACAGCACTGACAATTTTGTTTATTGGTATACATTTTGAAAACATGACTTGACTTAATTCACCGAAAGTGATTGGAACGTTATTACAGTGGATGACATAATAATGAACTAATAAATTAGAGAGTAAGGGTGATTAAATTAAGAGTAGCCATAAATGTAGTTATCTGCGTATTTACACTTTTAAAACACATTAATTTTTATTTCAAGATTAAAGCTTTGCAGCATAACAACATTCTGCTGTTTACAGTCCGCCAGGACATAAACTAAAAAAGAAAGCTTCCTATATTTATTTCTAGTTAACTACACCATATGGGATTTATGTTTTACGACTACAAAAGGCATATAACTAAAACAAGACATTTTTTTCTTTATGTGGGTTTTTCGCCACGATCTAAAACTCAAAAAATATCAAAAATATCTGTTCTTATGTAAATAAAGGATCACTGGGTAAAAACAAAAAACCAAACGGGGACAAATTTCTCAGTGATTCTTTTTTGTAATAAATTTGCCTAACGAACAAAATTTTAAAAATATAAAAATGTTCCAAAAAATATACAAACTTTTAAGGTTAACGTTTCGGGAAGTATTCTCCTCCCGTTTTCAAAACGAATCTAAAAATAAATTATATTAATTTCTATAAATTCTGAAAAGATACGAAGTAAATATATTTGTGTGTATGTAAATGATACTTACATTGACAATTAGTTTTTAATGACAGTGACATACTACCAAAAAAAAAAAAAAAAAAAAAATATATATATATATATATATATATATATATATATATATATATATATATATATATATATATATATATATATATATATATATATATATATAGGTGAGGTTTACTGTGTGATTGTGATTGTGAATAGAAATACTTAAATGTTTCTAATTGTATTCTTTAGAATCGGGAACCATATTGAATTTAAATCTACCGAAGGCATAGCAATACAGTTATTTTTATTTAAATTAATTATAGCAGTTTCTTTTAATCTTCTGTATTTTGTTACCGATTCTTTTAATACCGTTTTGGAATTATTCCAATTGATTTTATGATTCGATTCCCATGCGTGTTGACAAATTCAAGATTTATTAAAATCGCCCTTTCTAAGAAGGTTTTTTTGTCATAACATCTAACGGTCAAGATATCTCACCTATATAAAATTTGCCACATTCGCAGGAAATTTTATAAACCACATTTTTGGTATTTTGTTGTGTGTTGTTTGGTTTAGTTTTTGTTAATGCAGATCTAAGAGTATTTTTTGTTTTAAATTTAGATCGTGGCGAAAAACCCCAATAAAGAAAAAAATATATGAATACGCCACAATCATTCAGACATTACTAATCAAGACAATCAGTAAATTAAATTATTCATATTTATCCACCGGTATTCCAACCCACTGACCAACGGACCTCAAAAAAGTCAGACCCCCTGAATTTCTTTGTAATCAGTCGTATCTCCAATTTATATACATATATAGAATTAAATCTCCTGACTTTACTCTTGTAATAGCATCAGTTAGTATCATTCCAGTAACCATAAAAAAAAAACATCAATTTTGCTTACTTCCAAAACGGACTGGAACCAAACTAAAAATAACCAAAGAACGAATACATCTAAGGCATGAGCCTCAATACTCTTAAAGAGCTAGAAAAAGTTACAAACATATATCTCAGCCCTACAACTACAAGAACGTTCCATTTTAAATTAAAGTCTAATATTCGAAAACAAGTTACATTCACACTAATGATCGAACAGTGCCCAACAGTTTACATCAACAACATAGCTATACCAGAAACATAATCGGTACCTAAAACTAAACTGAAAGAAATACATAAAAAAGAAGACGAAAATATTTGATACTACGCTTTAAAGCTTTATACTGGATCCTTGGAAGAACATCACAACTACCATCCGAAAATACAATCCATATGAACAAAACTCATTATGAATTTAACCCATATGGATAGATGCAATAGAGTTATGGGGATGTGCCAGCAAATCTAGTATCGCCATTCTGCAAAGAACTGAATCAAAAACCCATAAACTAGTATCAAAAGATGTTGGCATATAGCGTGTAGTTTTCTTTTGATCAAATTTTAAAAAGCGCAAACATTAATACCTATTATTTTTTTCGCATATATTTAATTATACAAAATCCTTTTGTAACTAAGTTATTTTAAAATACATAACGTTATATATCAAAACTATATAATAAAACTTAAGAATTATTCTTAAAAAATTAAATTATGATATGCATGGGTAATATAGTGGTCTATATGTACAAGTATATTACATTATTATTAAATATCACTTAACGGATAGCTTAGAGCAAAAAATGTTATAGAAAATATATAAAATTGCTTTATTAAGCCTGGAGGATGATCTTTTTAATTATATATCAGGAATTGTGATATTTAGCTATGCTAATCCTTCTCTATGGATAAAATTGATTCATAAATTAATCATTATTAAGGGCCATCTACACTATTTGATGTCGTGCTCGCCAGAAATGTGGACAACTATGACGTCATAAAACAACTTGTAAAACAATAGTAAATACATTGAAATATGATTACAGCCTACAAATACTTCAAGCAATTACTCGGAACTTTAACTGAAGTACTGTGGAGCCTGGCGAGCACGAGTAGTGTGGATGGTCCTTTATAATGTATAATAGCCATTGGTTTTTGTTCTTAATACTAAGAAGATAATTCAGAGTAAAAATTAGTCTGTTATTTGAAAAATATGAAAGTTGTTCTGTCTGTGTGTTAGAATTGATGATGAGAAATGGATATTACCTGGTATTATGTAAGAGGGTATTTTTTAAATGGTTAACTTGATTTGCTTTGGACTTGATAAACATCATTTTGTCAGTGATTGAAATTTAGTCCTAGTTTTTACGATATGCTTGGCATTTCAAGACGAGTCAGAAAGTCCTGCACATGGATCAGGGAAATCAAGGAACAAACGAAAGTGTGTGACATTATTGGAACAGTAAAGCAATTGAAATGGGCATGGGCAGGCCATATAGCGAGGCGATGGGACGACAGATGGATCAAGACAATCCTGGAGTGGATACCGTTTGATCGCAAACGTCCGCGAAGAAGACCGAGAGCACGATGGACTGATGACATATTTAAGTATATTGGACTCGAGTGGCAGAGGAAAGCCCATGATCGTGAAAGTTGAAAGCATGCTAAAGAGGTCTTTCTGTAGTTGATCGACACGGGTTGATGATGATGATAATGATGATGATGATGATGATGATAATGATGATGATGATGATGATAATGATGATGATGATGATGATGATGATGATGATGATGATGATGATGTTGATGATGATGTATAGTGTTTAGGTTGTTTAGATCAAGAAATTGGCATCAGTAAGAATAACTAAAATTTTTATCACTCTTGTAGTCTGGTAAAAAAGGTTTGACCTGAGTGACAGTTGCGATTTGGAGAGTAACCATCCAAAAAGAATTTAGAAAATATGTAATAATAGTGTGTTTAGTTTAGGATGATATGCGTTGTAGAATGAAGGCCACGAAAAGTTTATAATGACAAAGGGAATGTTGTTAATAATTTAAACAGCATTTATATTAAGATGTTTGAAAAAATCACTACAAAAAAATAAATTCCTTTAATCCGGCAGCTCGGAGGTGAAAATGCAGCCACGCCAGTTCGAAGCTGGGTAAGGCCCGATGCCTTCTAAGAGCTATTCTATGTTGGTAATTCGTCAGTCGATAGGTTTCTCGAGAAATTCAAAGTTAAGCACAAAACCAAGTGTTGATAGTCAGAGGGGAGGGTTTACCGGGGTTAATCGGTAGTAAATGATCGTGGATTGGAGCCCACATTAAGATGTAAGTCCAGTTGCTGATGCGCTTCTAACCTTAAATCTTTACTTTTTTTAACAAAATTTCTACAATATAAGTTGTAACAATTTGAATGCGCTTATCTCGGTTTGATTTGTTCTTAGTTTGTTCGTTAGTTTGATTTGGTGTTCCGTTTTCATAATTAGTAGATTTCAGAGAAAACTTTTTATTATTAATAACATTAATGTAAATCACCTATTAGAGTACAACTACGGATAATCAATTTCATTCAAATCTAACACACAACTACAGAAAAATTATATAGTATGTAAGACACATGAATAAATAACTGCAGATGGTTTTACAATCCGAAATCTGTTGTTGAATTCTATATTCCATTCAATATAAATACCTATTAATTATAAATTTCGATAAATGCTCTCATATTACTCTTTATCAAAACAATTAACTATATAATTAATAAGTACAAAACTAACAAGGTTATTGTACAAATTGACTTGGTTTCTAAGTTTAATTCACATAAATTAATATGGATAAATATGTACCATAAACACTTGAATAAAAATTCCATATAGTTTGATACTTTAGAGACAACCTAAATAAAAATAACAATACAGGAGTGATTGTTCAACATGATAATATTCGATTCTCATTCGCTATGAGCAAACAAAATTGTAGATTATGACGACAACTCCATCAAACTACATGAATTAGGACATGTAATGAAAGCTATGAAGGATATGAAAATACCGGGCAAGCTAATAATGCTAACAGAAATGATAATGAAAAATTCACAAGAAGTAGTTAGAACAGCGGATAGAGAAACAGAGGATTTTGAGATCAATATAGGAGTGAGATAAGGAGATATGCTATCAACAATATTGTTTATATTAACACTGGATGCAGTAATCAAAGAGTGTAATTTCACGGGAACAATAATCAATAAAGCGACACAAGCAGTTGCATACGCAGATGATCTTAATGTGCTAGCTAGAAACAGAATAGGCCTGCAAGAAGCAATCCAAAAAATTGGGCAAGAAGCAAAAAAAAGAGGCCTCACAATAAATCAAGAAAAAAGCAAATATATGCAAATAAGGAAAGAAAGTAGAAGAGTTACAACCAAATCAGTAAAAATACGAATACGAAAATATTCGAAAGAAAGATAGTAAGAAGAATATATGGATTAAAGAAAGTTTCAGAAGATGAACACAAAAGGTTAATGAATTTTGAAATAAAAACCATTTTGGAAGGAGAAGATATAGTGAAGACCCTAAAAGTGCAAAGACTCCGCTGGTTTAGCCATATAAGAAGAATAGAAGACAACAAAGCAGTAAAAAAAAATTACAATGGAGACCAGATACTAACAGAAGAAGAGGGAGACCAAAAAGTAGGTGGGAGGATCAGGTGCGGGAAGACATAAGGAAATTGGAAATACAAGGACAGAAGCAAGGACAAACAATAGGATAGAATAAACTCACCACAAGAAATAAGTTTCTAGAGTTCAAAAGAATCGAGCGGCTACAATTCCTAATGGAATGTAGAGCCATATATATTGAAAATGAAATCAATAACTTGCATAATCACGAAAAAATGCTAGTTATGGATCCGTTTTGAATCATTATTGTAAAATCACCCCTTTGATATATTCTATTCATTATTACAATATGTTCATCCATATTAATTTATATGATATAGATTTCTAACTATCGCAATTGCAACACTAATCAACCTCAACGTTATTTTTTAAGCACTATTGTAAATCATTCTACATTATCGGCAAAGTCCATCCTCATTTTCACTGGCGCAGACTACGTGAGGTGAGGCTAGAAACAGTTTACCGCTCTCGCATGCACATAGTTGGAATACATCAAAGCTGCGTGCAGTGATCGGTCGGTTGGTTATTTTTGCTGTAGGGAGTTGGGGGACAATGATTGATGATGATTGAAGATGAATGGCACCGACCTCGCTCCTGAACGAAACATCGTTTAGAGCTATAGTGCTGACATGGCCACCGCGTGATTCGACCAGCAAATCTCTGGGTGCTTTTATTTGGAGACTTCTTGTGGAAGATTCCAGTCTGAAAACAATTTCAAAATAAAAATCTATAAAATAATATAATTAGCCTTTATGTTCAAAAGACTTACGCAGACACTGTGAATTTTGTGAAAAGTGATTTTAAAGTATAAATCGATTTAAATGAAATAAAGCTCATTTTATGTATTCTAGTGTAATTATAGATTAAATGTGAATTTACTATTATGAGCCAGAAATACAAGTTGGAACGGGGAGTTGGTATTGTGCTGACTGGGGCTAATTGGTAACTGATGATCTTGGTTCAGTCTAGTCGCTAATTAACGCCTAGTGTGTTGACACGTATCTAATTTAAATAAACAATATTAGTTTATCCCATTTATTTGGATTTCTTAAAGTTGTATCATGTTCGAAAATATGTTGGTCGGAGCTACTTATTTTGAGAGTTGTTCTATGTAAGTTTTCATGATATCTATTAGATTTAAACATCTCCTAATAAAGCTAACATTGTGAGTAAACGAGGGTTGTATGATAAGTATCTGGCCTAGGCCAGAGATGATGCTGCTAGTGTTTAAAAAGTGATATTTTTTCGTAAATATAACCTTTCATAACAATACTGTCAAACTGCCAAGTCGCTGCGTAGTTTAGTTAGTGAATGGCAGCCATTTAAACAAAACAACTTTTGTGATTTTACAACAATGGAAAAAATTGAAGATCGAGCAGTGATCAAATACTTGTTTTTGAAAAAGAAAACAAATGATGAGATTAAAACGGTGGTCAGCGAAGTTTATAAGGACTCTGGACCTTCGTTATCAACCATAAAATATTAGATAGCTGAATTCAAGAATTCAATTGTGGCCGTACAAGCATGTTTGATGAAGATCGTCCAGGTCGACTAGATGAAGTAACCACTTCAGAAGTGATTGAAAAAATCCACGATATCGTAATAAACGATCGGAGAGTGAAAGTACGTGAGATTGCTGAGAGTGTGGGCATCTCAATTGAACTTGTGCAGAATATTTTAACAACTCATTTGGATATGAAAAAGCTTTCCGCAAGATGGGTGCCACTATTGCTCACAATTGACAATAAACACACACGTGTGTCAACTTCAAAAGAAAGTTTAGCTATGTTAAAACGTAATAAGAATGATTTTTGGCGTCGGTTCATAACTGTTGACCAAAGAACAGTCAACGAGTATTTATTTTGAGAGGTTGCAGCAATCGTATTTTTTAGAGGAGATACAAAAGATAGAAAAAAGTTGGACTAAGTGTATCGAACTGAACGTTGAAAAATAAAATACATTTTCCACATAAAAATGTTTTTGCTTGTCAAGGCCAGGTTTTTATTATGCAACTCTCGTATTTATTGAAATATTGTAACTAGACAAATGATTAATTACAGGAATGTGAAATGTAATTAAATCGTACGTCGTTATGTGTTACATATTATTTACTCTATTTTGAAAACGGCGTCACTTCCTTTTTACAGGAGTTAAGGTCTGAACAACGTGTGGTATTTAACCTGTGAAGGTAGGAAATGAGGTAAATCATAACATTTACTTTTCACTGTTCGATGGTAGATCACAGACTGGTTAACTATTATATACGGTGTCTCAAATGAATCACAAATCTACGAGATAGATAAATTAAGTAATGAAGAACTATTTTAGGCAGATTTACTCTATCCTCAATTCATTGGTCAAAATCTGATGAAAGGTATGAGTCAAACTCAACTGTTTCTCAATAATTCTGATCGTCGGTTGAACGCCCAAGACCCCGGATACTGTGGACATTTTCATCAGTTCTTGAGCTGAAGACCTTCCGCTACGAGGTTCATCTTTAATCGGCCTCGGCCTTCTGAGAATGCCTTAAACGACTTGAAATCTACTGCTCTTTATAAAATGCTGTTTGACGTATTGAAGGCGTATTGAAGTCTTACAAAAGTTTCCGTCCCACTGTGCCCAAGTCTGCAATAAAACTTGATAGCGTAACCGTTGCTCGAAATTATTACTAATTTCCAGAACGCACTAGAAAAATCCAGTTTATGAAAATCATTGTTACGGACCACCAAATGACTCCGGGGAGTTAGAACTTATACACAGGACTCTTCAGATGTTGGGCGGCCTTCCTTTCAAAGGAGAAACCAAGAGTGTTGCCAGATCGAATACTATACCACGAGTGTGATTAATTTATTTATACACTTCGTATTATATTTAAGGAATTGTTACAAAGAGTTGAAGAAAGGGAAAGGAAAACGAGATCAAACAACATACATTCGAGATAAAGAGGGCAATCTGTGAAGGAAAATGAAGAAAGAACGAACGAATGATGAAAATAATATTTTAAGGAGATGCTAAATGAAGATGTTGATGAGGAAAATGTAAAGCTGGCGTTTGATACAGAAGAAAACGCTCAAATATTCAAACTAATAAAGGAAAAAGTAGTAGAGATTATGCAAATTAAAAATGGTAAGAGTTCAGGGAGAAATGGAATAGCAGCATAAAATTTGCAGGAGATGAGCTAAAACAAGAACTGTTCGAACTAATTTTTACAATATGGAGAGAAGAAACGATGCCAACAAGTTGGGAGAGTGACATTATACCTATCCTAAAAAAACGGAGACAAAATAGATTGTAATAATTATAGATGGATTTCTTTGTTGGATAGTTGTTATAAAATAGTGGTGATATTAATTAAAAAGAGGTTAGAAGAAGTAATTGATCCATAGATAGGGGAATACTAAGCAGGTTTTGGGAAGGGCAGAGGAACAACCGACCAAGTTTTTGTCATGAAAGAAGTACTAACAGCGTGTTACGAACATGAAATTCCAGCAATGGTACTGTTTATAGATTTTAGTAAGGCCTATGATTTAGTAAAGAGATCCAGAATGATAAAAACCATGGAAGAATTTAAAGAACTTTCTAAAATAGTGAGATTAGTGAGCATGGCAATGGAGATAACAACAGTCAATGTAAGTGTAAAAGGAGGAACGACAGAAGATTTTCTAATCAAGGTAGGCCTAAGGCAAGGGGATCCACTATCAACACTATTATTCAACATAATTTTGAAAATGATTATTAGGAGGGGTTAGTTGAACAGAGAAGGACACGTTCTTTATAGACGCCATCAAATAATGGGTTATGCGGACGATATAGTAATAATTGCGAGAAGTGAGAAAGAATTGAAAGAAGTGACAAAAAGGCTAGTGGAGGCAGCATACAAGTGGTATGCTGCCACTTGGTATTTGAATTGAATTAGTACAAAAATCAATGAAAAGAAAAGTAAACTAATGATAGTAGAATATACACAAGAAAAGGCTTCGAAAGTAGAACTGAATATACAACTAGGAAAAATGACTTTGGAAAGTCAAAAAATTTGTCTACTTAGGCGTAAGAATAACAAACAAGTGTGAAGAAGAAAAGGCGATAGACGTAAGATTGACAAAGCTAACCGACATGCAGGAGCCTTAAACCACCCAATAAGATCGAAACTCATATCCAGAAATACCAAATTAAGATTGAATAAGACAGTATTGAGACAATTGCATTGTACATGTATTTTTTTACATGTGTTTCATTTTAAAAAATAACTGGTGACTCCCTGGTGACTAAATCTGGAGAATACAGTAGAAGAGGAAGCAATTCGAAGTGCAATTAATGCTATTTAGCCATCGTTGCCAACGATTTGTGACACGGTGCATTGTCTTGGTGAAACAGCACTTTTTTGTTCATTTGGAGTCTTTTTTTGCGATCTTGTCTTTTAAATGCACCAATAACGCTATGTAATACTCGCCATTGATGGTTTTACCTTTCTCAAGATAATCGATGAACAATATCACATGCGTCACTCAGCTGACTGCCGATTTGACTCCGCTTTTTAGTGATGATTGCTTCATCCATTGTCACGTACCACATGAAAGTATCCTTTTTATTTCGCTTAAACAGCTCCAAATATTGCTCAGAATCATCAATACGTTTTTGTTTTTGGTCCGCTATGAGCGCGAAACCCTTTCGATAGCAATTTACGCATTCCCAGTGGCGGTTGGTCCATCAGTACTTCTTTTCTTTTCTTCAGTGGTGGTTGGTCCCACCAAAAAAAATAAAAATGAAAAAAAAAATAATGACGTCTGACAGTTACTCTCGATTTTTCTACACAGCAAAGTGAGTGCATGATACTAAGAAATGTGAATTTTTTGGTTACGACGCATTTCCCTATCCCCATTCCAAAATTTGCTTATACGTGCTCCACCTGTTTTTCCCCCACGAACCGCCGCTGCGCATTCCCAAATGTTCATGTAAAATGGTGTAAACACTTCCTTTTGATATCTTCATGATATCAGCTATCTTCTGCAGCTTTACTTTACGCTTTTGCGAAATAATTTTGTGAATTTTTCTGATGTTGTCTGGTGCAACCATTTTATTTGGACGTGCAGAGCGTTCAGCATCATTGGTGCTTGTACGTCCACGTTTGAATTCAGCATACCAATCAATTATGGTTGATTTTGGGCAGAGTCCGGTTAATATTTATCAAGCCGTTGTCTTGCTTCAATGGTATTTTTCTTCATCACAAAGCAATGCTTAAGTAACACACGAATTTCTTTTCTATTGTATTGAAAATAACAAAAGCAGTCACTTAAAGCACAACAACTCAGATTCAGATTGTCATGAAATTTTGACACATGACGTTTTTTCGCGACTTATTTCACGCATTTTAATGTTTTTGGTTAAAAAATGTCGACTGATTATTACGTAGTGGAATCACTTTAATAGTGAAGAACGAATGTATATTAGCAAATTTTACAACATACTAATGATTTATAATACAACATTACTGATTATTAATAATTAAGGAAATCGACGTCAAGCCAAGCCTAACATTTTTAAAACGATCTTTTGTTTTAACATTCTGGAATTGTATGTAACATATTAGCCTGATTCCTAAAGCATGCCTGTCAGTTCCATTTTTTCCTCGTTTCTTTCTCACCATATTCCCCATATGCTTCTTTCGAGTTGCTTCACCTCTGAAAACTATCAAGTTGTGGAGGTTTATTTGCATTAATAGAGTGAGTGTTCTTTACTGTTTATTTTGAATTATACTTGTCATATTTTATTATCTCCTGATGAAACTAATGTAATGAGTAACAAGATTAGTTTTCACATAAAATATTTAAACATGACAAATATTTTATATTTTTGTTACTAAATAAAAACTTATAATAATATATTGATATTGAAATTGTTGCATCCTAAAAGGGGTGCTAGATATTAAATATAATATTTTAGTAAAACGTAGGTATTACAGAAAGAAGTAAAATTGTTACATTTTATAAATATACAGAATTGTATAACCTTCTATGCTCTTTTCAAATAATGATACAATAATATTAAAGTTTTGGAGATTTTTTTGGGTTTTATAAGGTTAGTTTTAGTAGTAATAGTTTAGTTTTTGTAATTTTTGATCATTGTTTCTTAGTGTACCGATTCCGCATACCATGAAGGTATCTCAGTGAGTTACTTGATATAAACGGTTTCAGTAACAAAATTATTTTAGAGTACATTTGTCTAACAAAATTATATATGAAACAAAATTGTTTTTAGCTTAATAATAGGTTTTATGAATAACAAGAACGAACGGTAATGGGCAATCCTTACCGTACTTAACCAATTTATTCATGAACCTATTTGAAATCGAAGCCACGGATAAATTCAGTTATTTTTCCAGGGTGTGGTTAAGATATGTGGGTAATATTTTTTACAATTTTTGATCCATAAAATGAACATATATAAGATTGGAATGAACTTAAATGAAAAATTTCGGATCATGATATTCAAGTATGAACTTGAAAACAATCATCTGTTGCCATTTTTGGATAATTTAGGGAATAAGAATGTTAAAATTGGGTCAGATATTGATATTTTTATGAAAAACTCTACCACTTCAAAATACAATATGATGTTTGATGCCCAATTAACATGAGGACTAGATGAGATTTTGAAAAAAGTGGACGTTAAGGTAACCTACAAACTATATAATAAGTTAAGAGAAGTTCTGAAATACCCAAAGGTTAAAGTAGACCAACATGAAAAGTCAGAGATTTATAAAATTGATTTTCAAGATTGTGATCGAAGGTATGTTAGGGAAACTAAAAGATCCATTTTAAGATATTGGAGAAATGGGAAATCTTGTATTGCTCAACATGACCATGCACTCGAACATGGCCATAATATAAATACTAGTAACTTAAGATTTGTGTAACTTAAGTAAAGTGTATATAATAATTAGGCTTTGGATGTATATGAAAGTTTTCAAATAGCAATATATAAGAAAACCATGAACTCGGAAAAAGTTCCTTATTCCATTCAGTCAACTTTTTGAATTATTAATGTAACGCTGGTTAACTTCACGGTTCACGATTTACACGATTTATTAGGTATGGCTGTTATAAATAGTTTAGTTTTAGAATTAGATTGGATCAATTCCCGATGGTACTAACATGGTTACTGAAACGTATGTTTAGTGGTACATTTTTTCGAGTTTAGTATTTTACAGCAAAGGCTCTAAAGGAAGAGTTTTTATTCGAAGAAATTGTCAACTGCACGCACACAAATCAGGCTACGGTAATGAGGTGTTCTTAAGTGTAATTTAAATAAAATATAAGATGAGTATGTATCGAATGTTAAAGGTGTACAAATGGCGTTCAAGATCGAAATCTAAGACTTACGGCCATCATTGATTGATCTTCGACAATTGGAACTGTGGAAGATGGGTGGTTAGTAAAACGATGCCAATCTTGCATGTGTATGCCTCATCTTGCGCTACCTCTTTATTGCTGATCATCGGTAGTAACGACTATGGCGGTCAAGAGGATGATAACATTGGAATATCGTATGGTATCAAGTCGTTTTCAATAATTAATCCCGATTCTCTTTAGATAGATATGATGCCTAAGAAGAGTCAGACGACGACGTGGAAAAAGACATATAACCTATTTTGATGTATGGCATGTACAGCAAAGAGTACGTGTTATGATATGTGCTGCTATTGTTTATGGAAATTGGTCGTCTCTGATCTTCAGTAGAGGTAACTGTGTATGGAGTTGTGGAGCCTTTTTTTCTTTCTTACCATATTTGGCTCGTAGCTCCAATTTTTCAATAAAGCATTGCGCGGTTGAATGTAGCCAGAAATTTTTGAAAGTTTTTTGTAAAGGTTCAGATCAATCTGAGCCGTAGCTAGCAAGATTTCTTGACCTTTCGTCCGTATAGCATGTTCGGGGCATCACGGATAAAAGTATATTAAATTTAAACTCAAAGATCAGTGTTGATAGACCACTAAATATCAAATCACTTTTCTATTTTAGACGCGCGTTTCTCTAACTATGTTACCATCATCAGAACATGAGATACCATCATCATGAGATTTTCAATAAGAGATTAAAAAAAAAATGATTTGGTGTTCAGAGGTAAATCTTTTGAGTTTAGTGTTTTACATTAAATGTTTCGATAGAAGAATCGATGTATGAAATTTGTTATTACCCCATGGGTTTTAGAGGTTCTAAGTTATGAAGTACAGCTCGGGATATTATCATTTAATATGTGTCGGGTAGTGCGTAAATATTGCTGGTACACAAATTCATTGTTAACACTAGAGTACGTGCGGGCTACATATGTAGCCCGGTGTGACGTACTGTCGTCTCTTTTTTGAACACTTCGCGTTACAGTGCTGCCTTTTCATGTATTCTTCTAGTAAGAATTCCCGTACTCGCCAGTGACAAGTACAACTTCGCAAATCGCTAAATTGGTTGGGCTACACATGTAGCCCAACCCCGAGCCCACTCGAGCGTTCGATAAATTTTTTGAATAAGTGATCTCATCAGGTTTATTGGTAAATATATAAGTATTCTTATAATGTGCGTATCCGCAGTTCATTCTATCGTACGTTATGTTATTTTTTCTATTATTAAATTGATACTTGTATAATATTTCGATCCTTACAGAAAATTATGGCAACAAATGCCAACGAAAGACGAATAAAAGAATGGTTGATGAAGAAGAACGGAGACAGCAACATTTTAAGCGATAATGAGGGAGAAGAGGGAGGTAGTGTGGAGCAAAATTTGCCGTGTCATGCTCCGTATGAGTAAGAAAGTGAACAAGATGTTAGATGAGGATGAGGAACATGACAAGTCCACGTCCGAAGATTATTTGCCTCTGTCAGCTTTGGCCAGTTATCTGTCTTGTAACGGAAGAAAATGGCATGAGTTACCACTACCTGGATTAGGAGTTACTATCAATATGGTTTCTCGCCCACCTGACGCGGTAGAAGTGCACTAAAATAGCTATCAGGACGCTAAACAGCTCATCAGCCTTTTATCCTTTGTTTTTTGGATGCTGATATATTGAATGTCCTTGTTGAATTGACAAACATTTTTATTGATACTATAAAAAGTAAATTTCAAAGAGATAGAGATGATATCGACATTACGGAAATGAAAGTACTTTTAGGAATATTATTGGTGATTGAAACTTATTGATCAGGGCGAAGAAATCTGAAAGACTTCTGGGACAATTCAAAAGGCATTGAAGTTGAAATGGTTTATACCACCATGTTTGAGAGCAGATCTCAATTCCTACTGCGTGTTCTTCGATTTGATGATGTAAGAGATACACATTCAAATAGTTCGATTAGTAGCACTACGTCAAATCATAACTATTACGCTACAAACATGTAAGAATTATTACACTCCCAGTGAATACCTTACAATTGATGAATAATTAGTAGCATTCAAACGACGTTGTGGATTTGTGCAGTACATGCCAAATAAGCTTGTCAAATCTGGTATAAAAATTATTATGGTTGTGGTTGTCAAATACGTATACATGTATACATCTACAATTTTGAAATTTACGCCGATATGCAACCAGAAGGTCCTTTAAGACTCTCGAATAATGTTTCATTAGTGTTCCTATATGCAAAGAACTACTAACTAAAAAAATTACAACTGTGGGAACATAAAAAAAACGAACCAGATATCCCTGATCAGTTCAAAACTACTCAAAACAAGGAGATTAAGGAGTTCATCTTTGGCTTTCAACTAGGTTATATAACAAAACTGGGTTATACAATAACAACAAAATTGATCTTGATAATCTAAAAAACCTGAAATAATCATCTTTTATAACGATACGAAGTATGGTATCGATATTTTTGATAAAATGTGCAGATAGTAAGATGTATCACGCAATAGTTGTCGATGGCCTGTTACATTGTTTTATAATCTTCTCAATTTATCTGGTATACATGGTCTCGTAATATATCAGATAAATAATCCCGACATGAAAATTATTCGCTGTCATTACTTACAAGAAGTCGGATTTGAACTCGCACTGCCATAGGACCGTGATTATTTTCACTCCAAATGCTGCAATTTTGTTTATTAATGTAACCATTTAGCCAAAAATGAGCTTCGTTGATGAACAAGATTTTTAAGAAATAAATAAAGTTGCAATCGATTTTGGGCCGATTTACCGTACAACGCAAACGATGGTTTTACGGCTTGAGTTTTTGGACAAGCTGGATCTTGTAAGGTACCGGATCAAGATATTTACACAAAATTTGTCACGTAGTTACATATCAAGGCCCAACTTCCTGTAAACTTGCTGCGAGTTTTATACTCCTGGGTATATTTTGCATAGATATACTGAGGAGTATAAACTGAAAGGCAGACTACTTTTAGGATTATCAGAGCAGTCTCCGCAGCTTAATATGTCAATTTGGGGTGGAGTTGGTCGCTGCTCGCGAGGAGAGCTCCAGACCGAAGCACATGCAAACAATGCAGCAAATGTATGAAGCGCATTTGTAGTGATCATCTGAGTGTTCTCAATGCAGAGAAAACGAGTAAACAAGGATATTAATTTTGATTATATTCTAATGTAGATAATGAAAACTTTATTACGCATTATGTTATAAATATAAATCTAAAATAAATCTAAAGCTGATTGATCTCGTACCATTCAAATAATGTTGATTTTATAGAAGTTTGCAAATTATGCTAAATTGTTAATCCAAAGGCTAAATTTTGTTAAACAACTGCTATTTATAATTAAAAATAAAGATATCTATCAATAATTTTTTGTGATTTTTTTTTTTCATGATTTGGAGAAAATTAACGACATAGAAGTGGGCTACACATTTAGCCCGCGCAAGTGTTCAATAAGTATTTTAGGGCACGTGCGCTCTAGTGTTAATAACACACTAAAAATCTTAAAAAAACCTTGGATTTATATTGCTAAATTTTACGTCTGTATTTGATAAAAATTCATTAAATATATTCATATTTATGTTAACATTCATAAATTTATATTATTTTTCTATGATAGAAAACCTATCAAGAACAAAATTGAGTTCGATGGCATAATTAATATAAAATACTGAAACCTTTTTACTCATTAATATGCAGATTTTTCTTTTTCGTTTTGTCATTAACCTTTTCGTATTTTGGCGACTCGATGAATAAATTATTTGCAAGCGAAAAGTTTGTTACCAATTCTTGATGACTCGTCTAATGAAGTTCTAATAAGTATTTAATTTGATTAAAGTTCAATTTGAAACACAAGAACCGAGTGAACAAATACATCAAAAAATTAATTTATTTAATATTCTATTAGATTGGCTAAATCAATTATATTTTGGTATATCCACTGATAATTTAAAATGATTGGTTAATTTAACAGTGTAACGGATTATTCACTGTAAGGAGACAAATGCAAAAAGTTTGTATTATAATAATGCCCCAACATTTTTTTAATTTACTATTTTTGATTTGATTTTGATTCATCCGTTACAACCGTATAATATTCCATATTAGTCCGATATACTCATTAATATCACTTATTGAACATAGACATACTAACACCAACTTTAACATCAAACTATTAGGGGCGTGGTCGAGTAACTGGAGGGAACAAAGTAGTTTCTTAAATTGAATAAAACAAAACAACCTCCTTTGGAAAGCACTACAAACACTTACAAAAAAAGAAACAGCAAAAATTCAAAGACTAAGGTGATTTACTGTCGGCCGAGCTAAGCTAAGCCAAGCGAGTCCGATTTTGATTTGAGAAACAAACGTATGAATCAATATTCTACACTGAAACAATATTCTACACTGAATCAATATTCTACATGAATTAATATGACTACACTGGCTATTCACACTGAATCGAAAGTTTTTTTCTAACTGGAAATCGGCCTCGTTCGGCTCAGCTTAGTTTCGCTTGGCAGTATGAAAATCGCCTAAGAATAAGCCATATTATCAGCCTAGGGCGATTTTTTAGTTTGTTAGAACTTCATTCGAACTTCGATAGGCATTGCTGTTAAACGAACTGCGAGTTTGCTCACCTCTGGCCTCAAAATTATTCAGTATAGTCTAGCAAATTATCATGGAACATTTAACATGATCATTTTAATTTATTATTTATTATCAAAGTCACTGTTATGGGCGCCAATCTTATAGATAGTTTGAATTAATAGAGCATGTGAATTTTATGGTTCACATAATCGCTCAACCGAGCGATGTATTCGCCGAATTATCGACACATTGTGAACGCATTTCACGCTTCGGTATTAAAACAAAAACAAGATAAAAAACTGGGTTCTGAAGAAAATATCGCCGCTCTTGCTGGTAGTGTTGATGAAGATCCAAATTTATCAATTCTTCGCCGTTTGCAGGAAGTTGAGCTTTGTTATTCGACTACGTCGAAAATGTTACCTAAAGATCTTGGTCTAGTGTCTTACAAGATCCAGCTTGTCCAAGAACTCAAGTCGTAAGACCATTGTTTGCATCGTACCTCGATGAATGGGTTTAAAATCAATTGCAACTTGACACAGAATTGAACCGCAAAATTTTGTTCAGCGACGAAGCTCTTTTTTGGCTAAATGGTTAAGTTAATAAACAAAATTGTCGCATTTGTTGTGAAAGTAATCCGCAAATAGTCCAACTATTACTGTTGTATCTAGAAAACTGTAGGTTGCATATTGTACGCCGGTGGCATCATTGGACTGCATTTCTTTAAAAAACATTAGAGTTATACTAAATTTTACAAATTTCGCCTTGTAGATTTTGATGTCTAATATATACTAGAAATTTGAACCGAAATTAATGATATATCAGAACATTGCAGCTTTTAGACATTTAATAATATTGAGACAACATGCATACAATTTTTCTTTAGCAATCATATGAATAAGATCATTCCTCCAGAAAGATATCATGGTTAGGAAGGGATCTATTATCATTTTCGATATAAAATGATAAAAGATACCATTATTATTTTTATTCATATTAAATTCCTCATTTTTATTACAAAGGGTTAGAAGATCTATTCATTAAGCTACACCAGTTTAGTTCTAATATGAATCTCTATATAATCAGTCATCAATCTAATATAATCAGTTTTAGTCTAAATATGAACGTTGTACATAAATGAACATTTTTTTTTATGTAGATGCATCACTGCAGGATTGTAGATTGTAGATGCGTTACTGCACTATCTCATCGAGCTTATATTTTCGTAGATAGTCCTATTCTTCTTAGAAAAGCTAATTAATACTTTACTAATGAAACCTGGTTGTGTAAGGTTAGCCTCAACTTCTTCCATAATCCCATACTCATTTCTATTCTGCAATATTCTGCACATAAGGAAAAGTTTAACTGTGGTGATAAGTTTCACAACAATAAGAATCTCTATGAACTTTTTAGTGTGTCCGAACTTTAAATTCAAATAAAACGACAACCAGATTGGATGCCTTGAAACTATTTATTTTATGTGAAATAGCATTTAATGGCATTAATGTTTCAAAACAATTTCAAATTCCGCCGCGGCTACTCCTGACAACGTGCATTCTTTCAAAGCAATTTCCAACCACTTTTTCAAGAAATTGAGGTCTTATGTCCGCAATTGTTCGAGTTATGTTGGCTTCCAAAGCGTCAATAATTACTAGTTTATCGGCATAGACCAAAACTTTAACATAATCACAAAGAAAATAATCTCAAGATGTTAAATTACATGATATAATCAATTAATATGGCCAATTAATAGGTCCGTCCCTCGAAATAATTTTCTCACCCAATTGTTCCCTCAATAAATCGATTATTGCGTTGGCAGTATGATATGTGGAGTCGTCCTGTTGGAACCACATCTCATCCAGATCAATGCCATTCAAATTCGGAATTAAATAATCATTGATCATCGGCTCTGTAATGATCCCTATTAACGGTAACGTGCTTTCCAGCTTGATTTTTAAAGAAATACGGCCAATACAATAATGATGCCACCATACGGTGCATTTTTCTGGATTTACGTATGCCGTACCATATGATGCATTTTTCTGGATTCAACCATTTCAGTTGGATCATTTGCGAATTAGTTTCACTCCAAATGCGGCAATTTTGTTTATTAACGTAACTATTTAGGCAAAAATGAGCTTAGTCATGAACAAAACGTTGCGGTTAAATTCTGGATGAAGTTTCAATTGATTTTGATCTCATTCACCGAACGCTTGACGCAAATGATGTTTTTGAGCCGGATCCGGATCATTTGAGCAAGGCGCCAGACCAAGATCTTTACGCAACATTTTCTACGTAGTCGAATGACAAAGCCCAACTTCCTGCGAATGGCGACAATTTGATAAATTTGGATTTTCATTAACACTGCGGCGATATTTTCTTCGGAACGTACAGTTTTTTGTCTTGCTTTTCTTATAATATTGGGTAGCGTGAAATGCATTCGGAATTTGTGGATAATTCGGCGAATACATCGCTCGGCTGGGCGATCATGTGCATCATAAAAGTCACGAAGTGTTCTATAAGTTTGGTGCACAGAACATTGATTTTGATAATAAATTTCGACAATATGCAAGCGTTGCTCTAATGTTAAATGTGCCATGATAATTTGCCAGACTATATAGAATAATTTTGATACTAGAGGCGAGCAAACTCATAGTTTTTTTTACAGTGAACGGAAGTTCGACACATTAAAAATATCACTCTTTATTTGTTATCAAAACAATGATTCTGTAATTTAAATGTTTGAACTCAAATATATTTATAGATTTATATCATACACAACAAATACATATTCTGTCCAAATATTAAATTACCTATATCAAAAATGTATAACATTAAATATGAACGGAAGTTTATAAAATTTCTTCGCTATCAAATATCATTGTAGGCAATTTTAGTATTATTGTGGTTTATTGGTCTTGGTATTTTTTTTATAAATTAATAAAAAATGGAATTTATGTTTACATTGTGATTAACTTGGTAAATACATCGTTAAATATAACTATGGTGTCATCAGAGCCATTTTTTCATAGTGTTTTTTCCATTTTTTTATTGGATTGATTATGATTTGGATGTGTTGACTGAAAATAGAGTAGGGAGTAAAGTAGTATACAGTGAAGATACAGTAGTACTTCACCAAACCGATTTTTCTCAATTTTCTGTATTTTAATGAAATGTAACATTATACAAGGGTGATTCAAATAAAAACCGGAATTGTTTTATACATATTTATTATTTATAAAATAATATAAAAAAAACTATTGATCATTTTTCGACATAGTTTTCTCCACGTTCTACATATTTTTCCCACTAGTTTGGAAGCTTGTGAATTCCTTGCTAGTAGCAACTTTGAGTTTGGGTCATCAGCCAATTGTGCACGAAGTCCTCAACATCTTGATCGTTGTTGAATCGTACCCCTCAAAGTGCATCTTTCAAAGGCGCAAACAAAAAATAATCCCAGGGCGACAAATCTGGGCTGTATGGAGGGCGTTCAAGGGTTTCCCAATGTATATTTTCCAGTTTTTTCTTAGTCAAAACCGAACCTATCGGGTACAGATTTTATTGAAACCAATATGATTTCTGATGATCGTGTGTGCACTTCCAAAGCTAACATCCACTTTAAAGCGATTTTATGAATAGTGAGTCGTCGGTCACCTTCGATAAGGTTGCGAACTGCACCAATGTTGGCAGCACTGATACTTGACCTGGGACTTCGATTATGACTTACATTTACCACATTTTCTCGTCCACTCTTAAACTTCTTGGCCCAACAACACTTGGGTCTTAGACAGAGTATCGTCCCCATACTGAACCTTCAACCGAGTTAATATTTCGGTTTAAAAACTCCTTGGTAAAAACTCCTTTAAAACCTCCTTGGTTAAAAACTTTATTATAACCCGTTGCACAGCGGATGGTGGAACCTATTGCTAACTTATGGTTGTACAGACAAAAGAACTGAATGAAACAGCTCACTGAGCGTTTACCCCATTCCTAATACATTGCACTGCAACGACCTACACTGACAGGGCGCTGGTGATTGGCTGAGGAAAGCAATTGTAAAATTCTGGTTTGTAATTGATTTACCCTCATATCAACACAAACTATAAATAGTTTTCAGCAAAATTTTAACATAATTAAAGCGAAATTTAAAGTGTTTGTAAATTTTTCACGAGAAAAATATTTGGGTAGTTAGTTTTATTGATTTATTTCGTTTTAGAAATAATAAATAATTTCAATACACAAAACTAATTAAATCCAACAACAAACAAGTTTAATGGATCTTCATCAGTTTTAAAGTGAGAGTTGAATGTTGACATTCCAATAATAATGGCTAGAAAAAGTTGGAAGTTGTCTTTGTTGATACGTGCGGAAATTGTGAATGTGAAATGAAATGGTATGTTCGGTAAATTGGTAAAAATTTAAAGCTAAATTTATCTATCGTACCATTAAATTCGAATAATTTAATAATCTTAAATGAGATTAAATCATCTCCTGCTGATGCTAACATTGGTTAGTGAAACGTGTGTCGAGAAGTTTAAAAAAGTGATTTGGTCTTTAGTGGTAAATCCAATCGAGTTTAGTGCTTTGCACCGAAGGTTCCAATAGAAGAGTAGATCTACAGTACCATTATCTTGTGGAAAACATGCAAAAACTGGGCACCTGACATCGAAAAGACGAAAGGATTTCGGAGAAAAATGTGAAATTCTGTCTGAAAAAAATGACATTCTGACTTCATTAGTCAAAATATCAGGGAACAAACTCCGGTTCGCTAAAAAGTGCTTGCGTATAAAAATATCGATGCCATATATTAATACTACTTGTTCCGTTTCGATGATAGTCTCAGTTAATGTAAATTTAAAGAAAACAATTTTCAACATTTTCATAATTTCCTTGTTATGTTAGACTTGCTTTTTTTTCCCCGACATATTCAACTCATTGTTATTAATAATCGGGAACTCTTCCAGCGAATTATCAAGTTATTGATAATTTTCTCATTTAGATTTTCTAGCTTATCTCTACTAAATGTTACACATTTTACGACATGTTTTAGTTTATGTAATAGTGATAATTATAGTTATCTAAAAATATATAGCATATCATTGGTATATCTGCATTTGCTTCACGGCTAGCGTTTATTAATTGCTGTTTATTAACTTATATGGTTTTTGGTAATAAGCTGTAACTAAATCTTGACGATCACTTTTTGTGGCTTACTCTAGTATATTATACTAAAATCTAAATAGCATATTGGATAGTATTGTTCGATTGAAAAACTTAAGCACATTTTCGACAGCTATCTTTTACCTCAAGTCATGCCCGCTTTCTGCTCGTACTAACTTAGTTTGTACAGATCCACTGAAGCAGCTACCTCCTTCACCTGTTACCTTCAACGTATCAGCACCGATCGTCACTTGGTCACGATCTGCCGAAAACATTGGCTGACCTCTATCATCTAAAATGCGAAAATTGTTTGCTAGGCACTCGAAATTGTCCACACCTAAAAAATACAATTTATGTTATTCGAGTCCGGTTTTAGCAGTAATCTTAGCAAGCATCAATATTTATTTATTTATTCAAGATGTTTCTATACATTATAATATTTGTTCTAAAGGAGTGTTAGACTTTCGTCTTATGGCAATATTAACATTTTTCTCAGAACTACAATAAAATAGTTACCACTTGCATTCTTTTTAATGTTAAAGAGTTAACATAATGAGTTATTGTCAGTATATATACTTTACTGTTAGTTACGACAGTTATAATAGCAGTATGGAAAAAGTACTGCTATGATTAATGAATAAATGTATGAAAACTTATTTGGGTACATAATTATTTAATGACATTACCTAAATGCACCCAACTAGTGGGAAATCCATTTTTATTCCTTGATTTTAGCGTAATGTTCCTACTTGATTCTACTATTATTGGCTCTCCACGTCTAGATCTAATTTGACTGGCTATTAAATTTTCTAAGACAAATGCGTTGCCTTTCAGTCTCAATCCACCTGGAACTATTTCTAATTGACCCATTCCGTCCTACAAATATAACTGTATTAGAACTGAATAAAATTAAGACTATACAGGTCAATAAATTTAAATTCTTTTGAGGTAACATGATGAAAATACAAGTGTACAAGAAGTATTCCGTAGTCTGAAATCCAAAAATGATAAGCTAATTACTGCAACACGTGTAGTTTTTTGTTACAGGGGGACGGTGGTGGGGAGAAAAAGGAGACAACATATTTTTAGAATCTAATAATTATTTAATATGAACATATAAAACTTGTTAAATCTATGCAAGGACATTTTTGAGGATTATGTGAATAAAAAATATATTACATGACATTCATGACAGTCATTCAGCGACAAAAACTCTCATTTTCTACTCCTATTTTCTGTAGCATCATCATTTTTTTTAAACCAGCAGTATACACCAAATATAGATGGGTTCCAGCGTCCCTGGTATCTTGCTTCCATCGTCCTAATCCTCCTGATGAAATCTCTCTCCATGTTCGTCGCTTACTGCACTCAAATTTTCCGGAAAAAAGTTCAAATGGGAGTGTAAAAAATGCATACCAAAAAGCATACCATAGTATTCATAGGATTTCAAGAGTTCATCTATGAGGTTTTTATAGTTTTTATCTTTCTGGTTGCCAAGAAATCATTGCACTATACTTATAAAACACTTCCAAGCTGTCAATTTCTTTTCATTTAATTTTTCTTGAAAATGGAAATCACCTAGAAACTTCCTTATTGGAATAATAATAATAATAATAAATTGATTTCCAATTTGGCACTTAAAATATAAAATATAAGCTTTTTTTGACTTCCTCAGATCTAGCTTGTCGATTTAATATCGTCCGCATATATAACAATTATCCGCTGGATTTTTACAAAATTGATCACTAGATCCTACCATTATATATGATCGACTTAAACTCTTGACTGTACAGTAAAAAATAAACTGTACTGTACTGTACAAAAAAAATAAACTAAAGAAAACAAAAAAACTGCCTTTAAAGGTTTGTTGAATACTGTGGAAATACCCCATCTAGGGTCTTCAATTATCAATATATACTTTCAATTATCCCATGAAAATCACTTGAAAATGGGAAGTGCTAGGCCAATTCTGTGAAAAGGTGTTTTAATAACTACCTAAATGAAACGTAAAAAGGGCATTCTCATCAATGTTACAAAAATCATGTCGACCTGTGTAATATGTCAAAAAGAAAGATTGTATATAAATATTGACAAATTTTAGAGATAATCTTCTTTAATATTATTTTACAATTATTGAGTTAATATAATCAGTATACTCGAGCGACCTATACATTTCTTCCATTATGTTGCTTACATTTTTTGATTTTTTGGTACTTTTAAGGTACTTCCTTTAGTAGATTCTATATCCTATAGGTCAATGATGTTTACTCAGTGGTCACTGATGTTCACTATCAAATAATTCAATGATGTTTACTCAGTGGTCACTGATGTTCACTATCAAATAATTCAAAATGTTTAATGAAGTGAATTTTTCGCTATTCAGTTCGATGGGTCAACAGACGTGTCGAACTTGGCGCAATTTTTGTGTTTTGTTCGATACGAATGCAAGGGGTCCATTAAAGAAAATATACTATTTTGCAAATCAATCTCTGGTCGTGTAACTGGCGAAATACTCTTTAAAGTTTTTATTGATGAAAATCAAAACGCAAACTTGGATTTTAATAAATATATTGCGGTATGTACTGATGGCGCGAAAGCGATAACGGGGAAGAACAGTGGTGTGATTATAAAATTAAAAGACATTATGCCACATAGGAACGGACGCTCTGCTTTCTTTACAGAAATGCGCTTGCTACAAAAAAGATGCAAGATAATTTACTAAACGTTCTGTCAGAAGCCATAAAAATTATTAATTTTATTCAAAGCCGACTATTGCAGACTAGAGTGCTTTCCACATTGTGCGAATAAATTGATGCTAAATACGACTTACTGCTTTTCCATACTGAAGTCAGGTGGTTGCCGCGAGGAAAATTTCTAACGAGGCTTTTTGTTATTGTTGTCTTGCTTATGATAAATTTTATAAATATTAAATACATTTCAATACAGGGTATACGAGAAAGTACTTTTGCAAATTTAACCGATGATTCTTCATATCATTTTAAAGAAAAAAGTTATTGTCAATAAGGGTTAAAACCTAAGTGTTCCAGAGAAAAAAAATGCAAAGTTATTAAGTCATCAATCGATAAGGATAAGCTATGATAAGGATTAACATTTTAAGCAAATTTGCAATTTTAAGCAAATCATTTTTGGAAAATATTATTATTACTTGAATAAACTGAATAAACTAGAAATTGTTAAAACTTTTTATAAAAAATTAAGAATCATACCCCACGTCAGCCAACAATGATGTGGCAACGTCGCAATATTGCCACGACAATGTTATTTTTAAATAGCGACAAAATTTATTACAGTGTATATAATTTAAGTTCGATTTAAAACGAAAAATATAATCTCTACGCGAATATCTCGTTATACTTTGTATTTACGAATAAGCTTTCAAAAATTCTGAAGGGGCTAAGCATATTTATGAGCAACGATACCCAAAAAGACTGCTTCCAATCCGGCAAATATTTGTCCAATATTGTTTTATGGTCTATGTTATTACATTCGTATTTTTTTTGTCGCGTTTCCGTTTTACAACAGTGTTTCTACCCCACGACCCTTAATTAAAAGCAACATCGACTCGACGCCTTTGTCAGTCAGCCGCGGATCGTTTTTGTTCCGTCGCTTAAAAAGTGCCTTCACACAGTCACAATTAAGAGACTTTTAATTGCAAACGATTTGAAAAAATTACTCATCTGTTTTTTTAGCTTATGCGAAGGAGACTGTTTTACGGTTGGCTACGCTACTCTCTATTCAGTGAACATTTTTATTTTCTGCTTTCTAGCTATAATTAGTAGTCTTTTGTGGTAAGAGCTCACTCTAAGCGAAGATATTAAGATATTTGGCCATATTGTTTCCTGGTTATTTTTGCTGGGTTTTTGCTGCCTGGTTATTTTGCTAATGTTCATCTTACATTTTTTTTCATTTGTTTATATAATATTAGTTAATATTTCTTCTATTTGCAGGTATCTCTTTTAGGCTACTTTGATTTTTAGTTAATTAACTAATAATATTCAGAGGATATTTGTATTTAATTAACTATATAATATTTGTACATTTTTAGAATTGATTAGAAACTTTCATCCAAACTTCATGATGAAATAAAATAATAAAGATTATATTTAAGTTACTTCTTTGCAGTCTTTCGGCGGACGATTCGATAACAATGTTTTCATTACGAGGTTATGATTAAATCCAATTTTAATATCAAATTAATGTCTGTTTATGCACAGTCTAAATATATATAGAGGGTGGTGTAAAATAATCCCTATTTTGGATTAAAATATCCTATTTTTTGTTAAATATTCTTTTTCGTTCTTTGTTCTAATAAACTCCGTTCTATTTATATCAACCATGCCCAATTAAGCATGTAAAGTTACTTTATTAGAATCAAACTACTGTCCAACTTACTAACGCTACAAATCGAGTAATGCTAAGCTTGATTTTTTATGAATATCGAACAATATGAAATAATGAAGGAAAGGATAGATACATTTTTGTTTAAATTCATTGCTGGCATATGCGTGGGACTTATATTTATCACCATAATACGGTATGCGAAAAAGCATTTATTTTCATCATTCCCAAGATTAATTTATGTTTTATGGCCGATGTTATTACATTCGTATTTTTTTTGTCGCGTTTCCGTTTTCCAACAGTGTTTCTACTCCACAACCCCTAACTAAAAGCAAAATCGACTCGACGCCTTTGTCAGTCAGTCGCAGAGAGATTGAATTAACAAAGAATATTCACAGAGTAACAATTAAGAGACTTTTAATTGCGAACGATTTGAAAAAGATTACTTATATCTATGCTTTTTTAGCTTAGGCGAATAGGACTGTTTTACGGTTCACTAGGGTACTCCCTATATAGTGAACGTCTTTATTTTCTGCTTTCTAGCTATAATTAGTAGTCTTTTGTGGTAAGAGCTGACTATAAGCGAAGATATAAAGATATTTCGCCATATTGCTTGTTGGTTATTTTTGCTGGGGCTCATGTTCACCTTGCATTTTTTTCATTTGTTTAATATTCATTCTATTTGTAGGTGTTTCTTTTTAGCTATTTTTATTTTTAGTTAATTATGTAATAATATTCAGAATATATATGTGTTTAATTAACTATATAATATTCGTACATTTGTAGAATTGATTAGAAATCCTCATCCAAACTTTATGATAAAGTTATATAATAAAGATTGTATTTGAGTTACTTCTCGACGGACATTTCGATAACAATGTTTTCATCCTGAGGTTATCATTAAATCCAATTTTAATATCAAATTAATGTCCGTTTAGAAACAGTCAACAGTCAACGTCAACAGAAACGTCAACATTATTATTATTATTCACGTAGGGGCCCTTGTGGACCACGCGAAGTACAGTTAGAGGCGTTTGTTGTTGTTAGCCTTACTTTGCGCCCATACTGATTTCATTCATTCGCTATGAGCTTTTTTCCTTTCGTCAGACCGAGTTGTTCCGATCTTTCTACATTTTTCTCTCTGGTCTACCTCCCAAACATTAACCTTGTGTCTGAAACAGCTTCTATCCTGAATTTCACTTTGTGTAATATTGCCTGATCTTAGCTCCTCTTTAATTGCACCAATCCATTTTATTATTTCTACTTCAGCTCTACTTCTATTTTCATAAAATTCGACTATTTGTCTACCTACCTACTATTAGTTAGCCTACTCGGATTCATCCGTTTTGTGTCCATAAAACTTAAGTCTTCTTTTTCTCATACAGCTATTTATATCTGTGTATTGTTTGATTTCTTGGTTTTCTCGAAGTCGGTATGTTGTGCTATTTATTTGTTTGGGGCCTAAGATTTTTCTTTCCTTCTTTTCAATCTCCTCGATGTCTCTCTTTCTATTCAAAATGAGAGTTTCTGCGTCATATATAAATTCAGACTGGCTAACTGTGTTGTAATGTCTCAGTTTTGTGTTTTTAGCTATGCATTTTTCTTTGTAAATATTTTGGAGTTGCAGTCTCTATGCAGTTTCCATTTTTTGACATTTACCCTTACTGGCCGCTTTTTCCAACCCGTTTTCCATGATTAGTTTACCCAAATATTTGAATTGAGAGACTCGTCTGATGTTGCCATATTTTGTTTTTAGAAATGGTGTTCTTAGTCTGTTGCAGGTCATGTATCGTGTCTTTTCAAAGGAAATTTGGAGTCCTATCTTTTCTGCTGTTTCTTTTAGGATTTCAATCTGTTTTTGGGCCGTTAACATATTTTGTGCCGCCAAAATTGCTAGATCATCAGCAAACGCCAGACAATCAATTTTGATGTTGTTTTTCCCCAGTTTAATGGGCTGGTCAATATTCAAGGCTGACATTTTTTCACGCCACTCCTGTATTACTTTTTCTAGAACACATTTAAATAAGAATGACGAGAGTCCATCCCCTTGTCTCACTCCAGTTTTAATTTCGAAGGACTCTGAGAAGTCACCCATGAATTTAACTTTTGACCTTGTTAGTTAGTGTTCCTTTAATAATTGCCAGCGTTTTCAGATCTAGTCCTTGTTCTTTCAAGATTTGTAATAAAGATTTGCGATCAGTAGAATCATATGCTTTTTTGAAATCCACAAATGTACAGACGAGATTTTTCTTGTACAGCTTTTGATGTCTTAGGATCAACTTTAGATTCAGGATCTGTTCAGGGCAGGATCTGCCCGATCGAAAACCTGCTTGATATTCACCAATTTTAGGTTCTAACTGTGCCTGTGCCCTGTCTAGTAGACATTGAGATAGAATCTTGTAACAAATCGGGAGAATTGATATCCCTCTGTAGTTGTTTACATCCGTGCTATCTCCTTTCTTATGTAGTGTATGGATTAGAGCATATTTCCAATCTTCCGGAATCCGTTCGGTTCGCCAAACTTGTTATAGAATTTTGGTTATTTTCGTGATTGTACCTGGACCAGCGGATTTCAAAAGTTCAGCATTTATTCATAGCCTGTCTCTGTGATAGTTTGTCTAATTAGCTTCGATGTTTCTTTTCTTACTTCCAAAAAGATGTTATAACTTATTGCTGTTTTTTGACTGTTCCACTGTTTGAATGCTTTACTTCGGCTTAATACTGCTTGTTCGCAAACTTCATCCCATCACGGATGTTTTCTACGTTTTTGTAAAGGGACCAACTTTAGGGCTGTTTTAATTATTTTTTGTTTCAGTTCTTGGCAGTTCTGTGTTGGCTGTTTATCAAGCTCTTCTGTTAGGGTTGGTTTTATTTTCGTAGGGTCCAACTTTGGGATTAGTAGTCTTTTTTGAATATGTTTTCGCTTTCTGTTTCGCTTTAAGCTAAGTTTGCTTCTAGTCAAGTAGTGATCCGTGTGTATGTTAGCTCTTTTCCTGACTTGAATGTTAAGAATCTCTTTATAATTGGGGTACGAAATAGCAACATGGTCAATTTTAAATTCACCCATGTACGTGTTTGGGCACCCCCAGGTTTTTTGTTTTGTTATTTTCTTCTTAAAATGGGTTGACATTATTTTTAGATTAAACTGCGAACATAGTTCAACCAATCTTCTTCCATTATGGTTAGTTCATTTATGAGCGGGGCAACTGCCGACTGTTTTTCTGTATTTTCTTTCTTTCCGTAGTTGGCCATTGAAATCACCCAATCGGATTTTTACATGGTTAGAGGGAATTTTAGAAATAGTCTTTTCGTAAAATATGAAATCGTATGAAATAAATATGAAATATGAATTTCGTGAAATATGAAATAGTAAAATATTTTTGTTTGGTTCTTTGTTCTAAATAAACCGAAAAATCAGGAATTTTTAACAAGAAGGATCGATTTAGCCATTGGAGGTTTCGGTTTTGAAACCAAACTCGAAGAGATTTAGTATTAGTAAATCACTTTTTCGACGCGCTTTTTTCGACCAAATCAAATTAAATTATGTTTCATTTATATGACCACCAGACCTAATGAAGCGTGTAAAAATCATAAACCATGAAGTTAGCTAAACGTTACATTAATAATTGAAAAAGTTGGTTGAATGGAATACGTCCTTTATCCAGGTTAATGGCATTCTTACACTTTTCTATTTGAATGTTTTCACATGCATCCAGAACTCTACGAATACTAACTTGGTTAACATGGTTACCAAAACGAGTGTCGAGAAGTTTAAAAAAGTGATTTTTGCTTTAGTAGTAAATATTTTCGAGTTTAAATGGAAATCAGTAATGTTTAAATAGAAGGATCAATTCTGCCATTGCAATTTACAGTGTGAAACACTAAACTCGAATTCACTTGCTGAATACAAATTGTTACAACTTACTTTGTAAATGAAAGAAGTGTTTATAAGTGAATATACAAACACAAATACATAATATACAAATTAGTAGCCAAATTTTTGATAACTGAGCCTAAGGATAATGCTAGAAGTCAAGAAAGACTACAAATAGCAAGATCAGCTAAAAACATTCAATGTGTAAGAGTAATTGCCCAGGAAGCTTCTGTAGTATCAACCTAGCGATGCTCTGCTCAACTGGGGATTAAAACATCGCTCTCTAAAGCGTATTTTAAAATACGATCTCCATGTGCATATATACAAAATTCATATATTGTAAGAGCTTAACCCTTAAGCTTCCCAGCTGCGACAATTAAATATCTACTTATACACCACCCAGGTAAGCTATTAAGTCCGATTCGTATTCCCATTTTTGATAGTCTTTGATCACCCTGGCAACATGTCCTCAGACATATAAGATTTGCTCTAGATACACATGAGAGCACATACACAAAAATTGAATTTGACAGTAAGTGAATTTTACAGTTCATGTTTTAACATGTTATATCAATCAGTTGCTAGAGTTAAAATTAAATTTGCCATTCTTCTGATGTTAATGTTAATATGGTATGAGGAACGTGCATTGAGCGACTGGAAACAAATTATTTAATATTTTGTGCAAAACTTTTTTGAGGAAGGTTTCACATCAAAAGTTTCAATGTTGCTTCAGTTGAGCTATTCGCATTGTACTTACTATACAGGGTTTTTACATCGTTTTGAGCAATAAGTTTCTTAAAATATGTATCCAAAATGCAATAATTTCCGCGAAAAACAGATCAGAACTTTTTCAAATTTTCTTGACAATTGACAAAATTATAACGTGGTATTTGTTTCCGTGCACTAGCACTTTGTACCGGCACACATTTTTGTTGTAATGAACTTGTTTCGTTAACATGATATGAAGATTCGTTGGTTTACGAAGGTACTTTTCCCTACACCCTTTCGAAGTGGCATTTCTTATATTTTCCTACAGTATAACATGCAAAACAAAAATTTAAAAGTAGAATTTTATTTTATATTGTACTTATATTAAATTGTATTATATTCTTTTATATAATTTTTTTTAACGATATATGAATTTTTTTTCCTATAAGTGTAAAAATTTTTACACACCATATAGTCTTTACACACTATATTTCCTATAGTGTGTTAAGAAACACAGACTTCACGTCTGAGGTGCAACATTTCCTGATATGTTTAAATGAGTATTCGTCAGTGAAGCATCTAAGTAGAATATAATTATTTTCTCAGTCAGCAGACTACAAAATAATTGAGGTGTTATATCTGCTGGTCCGAGTAATATTTCATGTCGTCAAATAGAATCTAGTTCTGTTCCATTGAACGGTTTAATAAGTTTGGTTTGGTTTGGTTTGGTTTGGTTTGGTTTGGTTTGGTCTATTATATATATAGCATGGTAACCAGTTTGGATTCCGTCGAGGGAAATCTACGGTGGATGCCCTAAATGTGATCGTCGAATTAGTTGACAGAACCAACTCTAGAAGCTACAAAAACAGGGACTATACGGTTCTGTTGATCATAGATATTAAGAATGCATTTAACTCAGCTCCCTGGAAAGGGATGGTGGAGTAGCGAATAATTAAGATTAGTGAATATATTGTCGGAATGATCCAAGCCTACTTTACAAACAGAAAGATAATTGCGGAGAACGGCAGGTCTTATAGAATGACATGTGGCGTGTAGCAGGATTCGATCTTAAGCCCAACTCTGTGGAACGTATACTCTGATCAAATATTGAGGACGGATTTGGGTGAAGGAAGTATGGCTCTAGCCTATACGGATGACTTAGCTATTTTGATTGCAGGCCTGAACAATTCTGGAGACCAGAATTGGTATCGCAATAAAATTGGTATCATAAAGAACAGGAACAGATACAAGCAACTACGGTTGGCTCTGCATAAGACGGAACTAGTCATATTAAAAGGACGGCGCGATATAAAAATATAGAAATAAGGCTGGGAACACCAATATAAGAAATCAAAATGGCATCAAATATATGGGAGTATCGCTGGACAGAGACCTATGAATGACTTCATACGTGCAGCAAATCAAGAGCAATGTCACGAACATCATAAAGAGTCTATGTCAAATATCTCTCAACATTAAAAGGCCAGCAACAGAGAAAAGAAAGATGTTGTCGAACGTAGTTACATCTACAATACTATATGCTTTGCCAATCTGGGGTAGAGTTCTCAGATATAACTAGTACAAAAACATATTGAACCGATTAATTAGAAGAATGGACCTAAGAGTATTCTCATCTTATCGCACGGTTTTCTCTCAGGCAGTTATGGTACTAGCGCGAATCCCTCCCATAGACTTACTGGTGAAGAAAAGAAATTTGATATACAGACAAGGAAAATAATACAGGCGAATGTCCAGAAGTATTATATTAAGAGAATGTGAGGAACAGTGGCAGATCTATGACGGATGGGCGAAGACATTAATTAGGGATATACCCAACTGGACCGTGGCGACATGGGTCTTCTGCTCAACCAAGGCAATCACAGAACATGGTGTTTTTGGGACGTACCTATATAGAATGGGTAAAAGACCTCTCTGGTGTGTGGGTATTGTTATGAAGCAAATTTTGTTCGTCTGTCCACGATTTGGCCACCTCAGGAGAAATGCTCAGATGATATGCGGCAAGGAATTAAATGTTGAAAATGTGGGAGATTTGTTGTTTAGTGGAAAGCTGGAAGGATCAGATATAATGAAGATTGCTCCCAACTTATGCATTTGTATAAATCTTTTTACCCCCGTCATTATTTAAGGTTTACTATAGACCTCTATTTTTACAGTTGTTCTCTTTATAGTGCTCTACTTTATTTTATAATGTATTTTTAATTGCAAATGATTTTAAAAAAGTTATAGTTATTTTCATTATTTTTTACTTATGGGAGCAGAAGGTTTTTATAGGTTGCCTTTCTATTAACTGCTTCAATTTGGGTGCAGAGTTCAACAGGTTCATCAAATATTTTTTCCATTGGGTTCTGTTTTTAATGCACTCAGTTATATAACAATAAGAACATTTTTAAAGCATTTATTCAATGATTTGAATGTATATTTGTTCGTTATCAAAGGCACACAAAATGTAATCCTATATTTGGGTTTACAGTTAAGTACATATTTAACCTTAGCTTATCTCTTCTGGCTTAATTAATTAAGTGGCTCATATCTAACGGTTTGATTCTCTTCAGTTCTCTGTTCTCAGTTCAAGTCTCAATTGGTCATGCAAGGATGGAGACAATAGTTAGATAGTTTTCGACAGATGGCAGTGGGACGGTAAATGTAATTGTCTTTCTGAAAAAAACGAACCAGCATGAGTGAGGCTCCGAGAATAGGATACTCCGTTTAGGTTATTACTAAGGAAATGGTCAACACAATGGTTATGATGTCGTGTTGGCCGATCGTAGAGTGAAGGTTGAAGAGAATATTGAAATGATAAACATCTCGGACGAATAGGTACGGAATATCCTACATGAATGTTATCAGCGCGATCGGTGCAGCGTTTGCTCACAGTGGACCTAGAACAGAATCGGGTTCCACTTGATGATGGGGTTTAGATATGTATAAGCACAATCAAAAGGAGTTTTTGTGGCGATTCGTGGCTGTTAATGAAACTTCATTCATTGTTATACACTAGAAAATAAGGAACAGTAAAAACAGTGGGTATTCCGGAGAACCAGGAAAAGTCATGGCCACTTTTTTCTTGAATTCGTAAGAGAGTATTATGCTGTAATGCTGGTCGAATTTTACTAAGAGTTGAAAAAAAATGTCGTCATTTGACGAATAATTCTTTCTTTCTCCAAACATGAAGACTGGAAAGAAATAGATCAAATGAAGAGACTTCCCGAAACAGAGGACTATTTCGCAGAGCTCAATAAGTTATTCTTTTGTAAGGCATAAAAAGTTGTAAAACCATTTGGCGAAATGAATCAGCTTATGTCTTTTAGTCAATGTACAATAAGAATAAGGTCCTTACTTGGTCACACCAAGTAAGGTGTGACCAAGGTATTCAAATTCTTTTTTACAATTTCTTTCATTATTGTAGTAATCTGAATGAACGTCTTTCATTTAGTAGGTCAGAGCGAAATTGAATATTCTTATCAGCAAATGCTTTTGTTATACTGGATGGGCCAATAACACAGCCCTAAAAAAATAGGTTTCCTTCACTTCATGAGCTAAATGTTACTACTTTTGGGTTGGGAAAATCGAATATGACAAAGAAAAAAAATAGATCTAGTTCCTTTTATATACAATAGGTCTTAAGAAAAAAATGATTAAGAGAAAACGATACATTTTAAGTACATATGCCAACAACATTGAAAGTCTATTTGAATTTTTTTTAATGACTGTTACATTTTAAGAGTTCAACATTGATGGGAGACTATCTGGCAGGTTGTTGGGTTTGGAGAGAATCATGTGGTGGCTTCATGAGATCGTTTTCTTTTGGCTTGCCTCTTGTAAGTGAGTTCCGGAGCATCCTTACACACAGACCAGCAGTAATCGGCAAGCATTGCTTCAATCCAAAGGCCCTAATATCTTTGTTCCCTCGCAGAAATATTCTGATGGAATCTTTCTCCGTATTCATCACTGACACCTCCACAATTAAAAGGAACAAATCAGGGTCATGGGATGTGTAAGGCTTGTTGGGTTGTTTTTCTTCCACACTACCGTAATTTTCTACTTCAAGCTTAGAATTTTGGGGTGAAGTAGGAACTGGCAAATTATCTGAATGTGGAATAGGTCGAACAGCAGATGGAAGATTCGAGTATTGAACTCTTTTCCTCTTTTCTTCATTGACATTCCTGTCTCTATAGGTGGAGTCCAACAGAAATAGCGGTCATATGTTCTGTAGGATCCGCCCAACCCATAGGCACAGCAAAATCATAGATAATTTTATATTTTTCAGCTATTCTCGTAGTATAATGGAACAAGAGTTGTAACATTGACAAAACAACTATTGACAAAATTTACACATTTTCAAGGTATTTTGATTTAACAAATTTTACACTTCAAAACCAAAAATTCTGCACTAACTACAACAAAAATATGAAACTCACAGTCACAGCAACAGTAGTTATGTTTATAACTTACAAATAGCTGGATAACGCTGTATATTGTCAATTGACAGGCGTGACAACTCCTAAAAACAACATTTCCCCCAAACTGAAAGTGTAGACTATAACAAATGACATGTCACTGTATTTCCAAAGCAAGAGCCAATCGGCCATTTTTATGGCGATTTTTTAATTCAGCAGATGGAAATACATAAGAATCAGATATTTTTGAACCCGAAATATTTACATTGTTCGTCAGTGTAATTTTTGGATTTTTCAAAAGTCGTAAAGGGTGTCTCAGAATGTTTTTTGTTTTTGATACTTAAAAAATAAAACATCAGAATTAATTCAAACTTCTTTAATTGATGTTAAATTATAGAGTAGTTTTTGAATTTTTATGAAAAACAACCATCCGTAAAAGCGCACCATCCGCTTCTTCACACTCATTTAGTCTGGAATTGAAATTTTCAGTCACTCGCTGGAACATCGTTCTTGGAATCGCGTGGATTTCGTCTGTTATTCTTTGCTTTAAAATATTTAAGTTGGGTGGTAATGGGTTGAAAACATTACTTTTTAACTAGCCCCGTAGGAAAAAAAAACAGCAGGTGTTAAATCTGGACTCCTCGGTGGCCAGTTGGTGTCCCCTCGGCGACCAATCACTTCTTTAGGAATTAAATCGCGAAAGAACCATTCGTGATGTGGGAAGTTGCTCCATCTTGTTGGAAATATGTGTTACGGTTGTAGTCAATAGAGTTTTGCATTTCTGGAGTCAAAAAGTCCAGATCATATGGCAATAACTTTCGGCATTAATGGTCTTAGCGTGACCACGGTTATTCTCAAAAAAGTAGGGGCCGATAATTCCTTCGCTTGATATGGCAGCCCAAGCGACAACTTTAGGCGAGTGTAATGGTTTCTGGTGCAGTTCCAGCGGATTGTCGGGAGCCCAATATCGGCAATTTTTTTTGTCCACGTGGCCTTTGATGTAGAAATTCGACCACGGTTATCTCCAAAAAAGTAGGGACCGATAATTCCTTCGCTTGCTATGGCAGTCTAAGCGACAACTTTAGGCGAGTGTAATGTTTTCTGGTGCAGTTGCAGCGGATTGTCGGGAGCCCAGTATCTGCAATTTTATTTATTCCCGTGGCCTTTGATGTAGAAATCCGATTCATCAGAAAACCATATATTATTGAAGCTCTTAAAATTATTTTTCGTTGTTTTGCAGAATTGGCTCGTTTAGCTGGATCATCTGGCTTCATCTCATGCATATTAACAATTTTGTAGGGGTGGAAATGCAAATATTTGCAAATAATGTGATGAATCGTGGATCTGTGCAAATGTAGAGTTTGCAACAGTTGATTTATCCGGCATTGTGTTTCCAGTCGCTTCAAACTTGCGTACCCAATGCTAGATTAAATTCGCCCTTGGCTCATTTGTAATGGTCACTAAATTAAAATGTGTCCCGTAAAGACATCGTGTAGGGATCGTTGTTTTTATAAAACGCTCGAACGCAAAATGCGCGCTGTGGTCCAGTGAAATGATTCATCGCTACTAAACTTAAAAAGCCTGTCAAGCGCTTGACAGGCTTTCTGTGTTTGGCGCGTAACAGTTAAAACGAAAATTATTTTGAGACACGCATTATAACTACTATTTAAATGAAAAAAAAATGTTTATCGATTGTAAAGAAAAAATAAATTTATTTTTGAAAAATAACATACATATGTACACCTTTGCATTGTTGACACATTTCTAACCTACTAGTTAATTATTATTCTAGGGTGTAACAAAAGTTTTTGGGTTTTTGCTTATAAATAACCCTTTGTTTATAAATAAAGGATTATTCTTCACTCGTCAGAGATTTAATCCGATTTCAACTTTTTGCTCCGACAAATGAACATTCTTTCTATTCAGTATTTAAGTGATTTCATTGCGAAATATTCAGTCGACGGTTTTTAACGAAAACGTTAAAATGAGTGAAATAAGGAGCGAAATGAAGGCAATTTTAAGATACAAAAAAGGCTTCAAAGTCACTTAAGCAGCTAGTGAGATTTGCGATGTAAATGAGGACGTATCAATCCTCATCGCTCAACTTTGGTTCAAAATGTAACTACAATCTATAGGAAGGAGGAAGACATGAATTTGAAATGTAACGGAATATCAGTAGTTGAATGTCCTAGAACAACCACTAGTAAACTTTTAGGGGCATTAGGAGTATCCCATAATACTGTTAGCAGGCATTTGCGAGGCATAGGAATGGTGCCAAAGAGCAGAAGAAGCATTCGTCATGAATGGGCATCGCAGTAAGCCACGATTCGGGTTGAAATGTGTAAAATTCTCTTTTAAAACCCTACTGGTTTTCGATTCATCAAACGAATGAGATTCAACGAAAACGAAAATGAGTTTAATTCATCAATCCTAATGACGTAAAGCAGTGGGTTATGCCCGGGCAACCAGCTCTTCCGGTACCAAAGCGAGATAGATTTGCCAAAAAGTCTGTTTGGATGGATTTTGAAGAAATAATTCACTTTGAGTTCGTTTTTGATAGTAGGGCGGTACATTCAAAACTCTACTCAGCTCAACTTCAGTTAGCTGAGCTTAGCTTTGGTCAGCCGAAAAAAAGTCCCTCTGCAGTACGATACCGCAAAACCATACACTTTACATTTGATTACCTCAAAAATGAATGAATTGGACTTCGAACTTCTCCCTCACCCAGCATACAGTTTCGACCTTGCTCCGCCAGATTACCATTAGTTCTGGTCCATGGCTCACTTTTTGCGAGGAAAAAATGTAGGACCGACGAAGAAGTAAAAAGTGGTTGCTTTGAGTTTTTCGCCTCCAAAGACTAATTGTGTTATCGAAGAGGCATGGAGTTATTCGTTCAAAGATCGGTTGAAGTCATTAAAAACCACGGCATACATTTTTCCAGGTATACATTTTTTGTGATCAGTGAATAGCTATGTACCTCAAAAATGCAAATCATTTTGTTATACCCTAGTATCATTCGCTGACATAGCGGCACAAAAATATCTTCCACTGAATGAAGTGGTCACTGATACTTCAATCGAGGGGTCAAATGCTTCAACAGTTGTGTCAATAAACAAAATTGCCCAACAAATAAAACTTCTTGTACTAACTGGTTCTATTTAGGTCGAAGTTGATTTTTTCGGTTTCTTTTGTTGTTTACTACTTCTTACCATTGAGTGTCATCTTGGATTAAATTGTGTCGTAGACGTAATATGCATAATTGTGGGAATAATGGCCTTAGTGGTGCGTTGTTCAAAATAACTTTATTGCAAAGGTGTATGTTTCAGTGGGGTAATAACTGGTTCTGAACACTACATGTTATGAAACTATTTTGCTGCTGAAACTAAACTGTGATTTCTATATTCGTACCATTTCAAATTTAGATTAATGCTATACATCATCATTTCTCAACCTGGAGGTCGTGACCCCTAGGGGGGTCGTATTCACGAATATGGTGGGTCGCAAGATGTTAAAAAATAAGACTTATATATGAAACATCTTTATATTAAAGTATTTTAAATTTAAAAACAAGTGTTAGAAAATTTAATATTACCAGGTAATGACAACATAATATAATAAATTTAAATAAAATAATAGCCAACATTGCTTGAAATAATAATTTAATGCGACGGTAATGATTTTGTTTTTCACTTAAAAGTTTATCTATACGTGGATCATTATTGCAAAATATATAAGCAAATTATTTTCCAGTGATAATAAACGATTTTTATATTTATTAAATTTTATTTTTAAAGCCATCATAGATGAGAAGCTTTTTTCGTGTAAGTAAGAAGTAGCGAAGGGGATCAATGTTTCAAAGCTTCCGTTACTAGGCTTCCGTATTCACATTGTCGTGCAAGCCAAGACATTTAAATTTTGAGTTAAAAATTCTAGTTGTAGAGTCGACCGATAGAAAATTCTAACCGTCCGATATTTCAATAAGTTGGTTGTGAATCTTAATAGGTGATTAAGCAGCTTCAACATTTTCATCAAACGGATTGAGAACCCATCTTTTCGACAAATCGTCGTTGCTATCTGGAACATAAATATTCCAGTAACTGAATTTTCAATTCGCGTAAATGCCTTTTCACTCTCTCCAACACGTGATCAATAACAGAATTTTCCAAATCCATATTTTTGGTAATGTAATCCGAAGTTAAAGTGAATGCATCAAAATTGCGTTTTTCAAGGCCCATAATTCAAATATCAAGCTTCTTGATGAAGGTATTGAATTTGTCTGTCATTAGTAAAATATTTTTGATACGCCCTTGTAAATCGTATTCAAGTAATTCAAAGGTGAATATATATCACTCAAGTAAGCCAATAGTAATAAAGTTTCTCAATCTTGTAAAAACTATGAAAATGAGCTATTTTTATCTGTAAAAAAGAATTTTAATTCATCTTGTAATTCAAAGAGCCTCATTAGAATTTTTCCTCGCGACAACCACCTGACTTCAGTATGGAAAAGCAGTGAGTCGTATTTGGCACCTTTTCTTCGCATAATGTGGAAAGTAATCTAGTCTGCAATGGTCGGCTTCTAATAAAATTGACAATTGTTAGGGCTTCTGATAGAACATTTTGTAAATTATCCGGCATCTTTTTTGTAGCAAGCGCATTTCTGCGAAGAAAGCAGTGCGTCCATTCCAAATGTAGCATAATGTCTTTCCATTTTACTTCCCCGTTATCGCTTTTGCGCCATTTCGGGCGAATTGTAACTGAAAGAACTCCTGTATCGTTAGGACAAGGCCAAGACAGTCTAACTCCAAATCTCCAGGTGAGCGGACGTTTTCGCGCTTTACCCTTCCGACAGAGGCACGTAGGTTTGCTGGCCAAGCCATGCTTAGGCTTATTTTTTCTGATATTCTTGTAGAGGGTTTTACGACTCGGCATCAGAGAATCCGGTCAACCAGAGACCAGGCCATTTGGACCTAAATACGAACCTTATATTTTTTCGCATCTGGATGATATATTGCTATGCTCTCCTACCTGGGAATACCATGTGAAAATTTTAAAGACCGCTAAGAACCTACTTAAGGAAGCTGGTCTTACTGTTTATTTGGAAAAATGTCAATTTTTTAGGACATCTTTAAAGTATCTAGGGTTTATAGTCGGTAACAATTCTCTAGCTACTGACCAGTCAAAGGTTGGGTCAACGAGGGGTAAGATGAGGTCAGACATTTTGAGATTTGTAAGAAAGTGTTTGATGTTCTAACAAGAAGTTATCGAGCGCTCCAGATAAGTTTGCATCGAAACTTAGCCTCAAACACCGTTTTTTTCCGTTGTTTTTAAAAAGTTGTTTCCTTTAGTTTACGAACTAAAAAATATGGATGGGTCACGTGCAGGAAAATGGCACGTTAAAGATTTAATAGCCTGAATGGAGAATCTTTCGATGTTCCCGGAGTTGACCATAGTTAGACTCCATGACGTTTTTAATTTGTTTTCATTTTAAGCTGGCAGTTTTTTTAAGGTACAGTCTCGCTCAGCCTTTTTTGTTCTTTTTTGGGAACGTCACTTTTCTCTTTTCTTTTTCTTCTCCTTTTGGTACTTTTCCCTGTGTTACGTTGTCGAGTTTGCGTTAGTCGCATCTTATTATCAAGGAGACATCTTTGTTCCTCCATTTTGAGTTTGCCTAGATTTACTTGGAGAGTAAATCTAGGTTTCGTTTAACTGAAGTATGACGTTCCTTCGTTTTGTCGACATATGGCAGTGCTGTCCACCTTTGGTTCCGCTGTACGGCGATTGATTTCGTAACCTTAGGGTCAGATGGCGCTTCCATTGCATGTCGCTGGCTTTAGTCAAGTTACGTTCTGTTTAAGTTTCGCATTGCCGTAAATTGCCACGGAAATGTTCTTGTTTTGTCAACACTGGACGTAGATGTCTGTCTTTGGTTTCGTTGTACCCGAGTGGCGAATGAACTCGTAACGTTAGGAACAGCTAGCGTTTCAGTTCGGTGTCACAAGTTTTACTTAGCCAGGTTGGATTTACTTGGGAAGTAAGTATTGCATTAAGTTTCGCGTTGGCGTGAAATGCCACGGAGGTGTTTTCTTTTGTTGACACGAGGCCGTGCTATCTCTCTTTGGTTCCGCTGTGCCCGAGTGGCGATAGAACTAAGTAACCTTAGGACTTAATTGAGTAACCTTAGGATCTGATAGCATTTCCATACCGTGTTGCTGGCCTTAGCCAGATTGTGTAGATTTACTTGAGAAGTAAATCGTGAGACTACATCTGCGTTTTTTCGTGGTGGTTTGCCTTACGTTCCGTTTTGGTGTGATTCGTCACGGTAACGTTTTTATTTGTCGACACTTGACAGAGCTGTCCGCCTTTGTTTCCGCCGAGCTTAAGTAGCGTTTGATACTCGTAACCTTAGGATTAGATAGCGTTTCAGTTTAGTGTCGCAGACTTTAATTAACTCAGTTTTATTCGCCTGGGAAATTAATCTAGGGTTGTTTCTGTGAGCTCCTCGCAGTGATGCTGCGTCATATTTTGCGTTGGTGTGATCCGCTACAGCAAAGTTTTTTCGACCTTTGGTAGTGCTTTCCGCCTTTGGTTCCGCTAAGTCTGAGTGGCAATTGGAGTCGTAACCTTAGGAATAATAGCGCTTCCAATCGGTGTCGTTGGTTTTTGGCCCAGGTTTGACGGTGAATATGTTGATACTACCTTTCGTTAGTTAGTTTGGCGCAAGCCGTGGGAAGGATATAGGCAAATATAAATGTATTTAGGTTTGGATTTCAGGCCTTTCTCATAAACAACTGTAACTTTCAGCCAGTAGATTTTTCTTTGGCTAGTTTTTTAAATAGGTACAATTGAATGGTACGAGGGAATTGCGTTATTTTGTCTCAGTGACAAGCTTTTTCTGTTTTCTGGTTTAGTAGCCCACCCATACCGAATTACGATCTCTACCGAATTATGACCTACCGAATTTGACCTATTGATGGTGACTTCCTCTAGGGACGTGTGATACGCGAAAGTTATCAAGACTAAACTTAGTGACAACCACGCTTCTGTATTTCAGTCTCTTAGTCCTATTTCTAGACTCGACCATGTTCGGTTATCTTTATTTTATCTTGCTTCTTAGCTCACTATCATGCACGCTTTAAAGTTGTTTTTTGTTACTTCAGTGTAGATCACTGAGTATTTTTCCATTTTTAAAGGGCCGTTTCAGGACAAGTACCCTGGCGTTTCAGAACACCGTCATTATACATTTCTCAGGGAAGGATGCGCTACGAGAGGTGATTATCTGGTTGCGTTTATCAGGTTAACCAGAGACCAGGCCATTGAAGGATCACTTATTTCAGAGCCCGACCATTGCCGGGCCGTACCGGGCCGCCGGGGGTAACCGGTCAGTCAGATTCCAGACTATTTCGGGACCCCCGCAGAGGGATACCGAATTGTCCGTAGTCGTGCTCGGGATATTTGGACCCCCCAGTACGGAATAGGCAAGAAGCGTAACAATCAGGCAATAAGGCCAGATAAATACACTTTTATTATATTTTCGTATACAGTTACCATTTTTTTTTAAATTACAATTTTATTATATTTTCGTATGGAGATAAAGATCCACGTTACTATTTTTTAAATTATCTATTTGCCGTTTGATCCTATTAGTTATATTTTCTTTTTACTATCGTCTGAATAGAGTTAGTAACGGTTAGCGAACCATCTTCCTTAAACCTTTCTTTGTCTTTTATTTTATAGTTTTATTATTTTTATCTTTTAATGTGCTTTGTGTCGTTTTTGTTTAGTGTGCTTATGTGATTTAAAAGTATGAAATCAAATAAACAGTTTTTTTAAGATAGACCCCTTCCCGGTTCCAGGGTCTCTTCTAATATCAGATATATTAACGAACTCAGTGGCGCCCTTTTGTCGCGCAGCTACATCCTGTCCAGGACCTTCTTCCCAGTGCTCTCGGCGAACAGCTACCGTCGCTGTGATCAATATTTTTTATTTGTTCTCAAGGAAAAAATAAATGGTTACAATGTTTTCTTTAATTGACCCCTCGCATTCGTTTCGGACAAAACAAAAAAATTGCGCAAAGTTCGACATATCTGTTAACTCGTCGTTGATTTAACCTTTTCAATTATTTGATTGTGAACATCATTGGCCATTTCATTATGCTAATGGCAGCGGGTAAACTGAGCTTTTCCGCAATCATGTGGAGCTTAGACTCCCCGGCCACTTTTAATGCTATTAAATAGGTAGGTAAGTGGTGCGGTCTCATTACGGCTTGATTTGTTGATAGCAATTGGTTGATTTATCAAGACTGGTGATTTACGCTAGAAAATTTTTAATCGTTTGTTTTGTAAAGACGGGTGTTTTGTTTCCAGATGCCGGACTAATTTTGAAGGCTTCATGCTTTCCGCAGACAGAACTTGAATTGAACAGAACAATAAATATTTTAAATATATTTCATTGAACAATCTGGTCTTTTTCTTTACTGTTTCGCTAGAAGTGGATGGTGTATTTCGTTTTGTCACAGATTTGTCCATTTTATTTAATATTATTTATTAATTTTATTACTACACTGTTATTAATTTAGTTAACACTGAATGAGAGAAGAAATCGTAGTATTTATTTTCATAAAAACGTAATTAACAATGAAACTCTGATCATGAAAAGAAATAGTAGTATTTAACATTGGATGAGAGAAGAAATCGTAGTACTTGTTTTCGTAAAAACGTAATTATCAATGAAACTATTCGTCACGTTTCTTTGTTTTTATTATATAAAGCGCATGACTTGTACCAACTTGTTTAATCATGCTCGGGACGAATGATCCGCCTCGCATGCGCGGGCGGGTGGCGCGAGGTATGCGAGTGGGTCATTTTACAAGTGCGTGCAAGTGCAGGGCACAGGTTCGAACTGGTAAAAGTAGTATAAGAACAAGGGGTTACACACTTATAGTAATAAGTATAGTAGTAGTTCGGTATTTGTGGCTGTGTGTGCGGAATTTCGGTATAACTGTAATGGCCTAATCAAACATACATCCGTCATTGACGAGTCGTCCTTTATTAAAAAGACAAATAGATGATTTGTTTTTTTCACGATTCGTAAGCTTGTGAATATACTCGTAGGAGTTTATAAGTGTGTGAGTTATTCAAAATAAAAACGATTCTTCATAAATCACGATACTGGAAAAAGGACGAATCGTCAATGTGTTAACTGGCCGATGTAAAACTTTGATAAACGTCAAATTAACATATCGTGGTGAGGGCGTTGCAATGTTTTTTATTTAACTTTTTGGCTATTTAGTGGGTCGCGACACTAAAAATGTTGTTGAGAAACGCTGCTATACATAGTTAAAGTTGGCAATTAAAGCTCTGTATATAGTCACAATTAAGAGTTTTAATTGCGAATGATTTGAGAAAAATTCTCTGTTTTTTTTTTACTTCAGAGAAGTGTTGGTTTTACGGGTCTCCAGGCTATTCTTTATTCAGCGAAAGTCTTTATTTTGTACCTTCCAGCTATAATTAGCAGAATTTCAAGAAAAAGGCTGCCTCTAAGAGAAGATATAAATAAATTTTGCTGCATGCTGTAAGTTATTTTTGCTCCAATTTATGTTTATCTTACATCTTCTATTGTTTTTACTTAATTGTTACTGAATTTAGTGCAGTTGTTTTTAGCTGTGGTTTCTTAATACAATATATTTGGTGTCTATATTAAATGTAAAGCGGGTATCGTCCTTTTTTTTCACAAACATATGCACATTTGATATTAAAAATAATCTCCGGTATTTCCGAAGATATCACTTTATTTGTCAAATATTTTTGCGAAAGAAACTTAGTTGATTTATGAGAATGAAACTTTTTTCAAGACAGCAGTCAGAGGGAGCGATGCTGGGCGAATAAGTTGAGAAAAGTAGAACTTGACAATTTAATTGGTAGATGAATTTCTGAGTCCTTTTTGCGATATGTGATCTAGTGTAATGTTAAATGTTTTCAGGTTTCCACTGCCAAATAATGCTCCAAGATATCGCTCAAACCATTGTTGTAGATATGCTTTATAGCGACAGTTTTGTCAGAATTCATCAATTCCCTTGAGTCCTTTTTGCGACACGGGGCCTAGGCTTAGTTAGTTATGTTAATTTTTTTGCAGGTTTCCACTGCCAGATAATGCTCCAAGATATTGCTCAAACCGTTGTTGTAGCTATAGCTTTATAGCAACAATTTAGTCAAAATTCATCAATTGGTAATCCGTTTGCTTTGGATATTTGTTTGTGAAGTCAAATTTGAAGACTGGAAGATGTCATTATGCATCTATGATTTTTTGCGTTTAAGGTTATGACAGATGGTACATAGTCCGAATTAAATAATCTATATGTCTTCTACTGGCGACGTAATCGAGATGCGTTGTATACATACTTCAAGTTCTTTTAATATTGCTGATGGCTGGGGCAATCGCTCAAGAGTTCGGCTAATGCTATACCATTCATGTTCGAACGACGATAAATCTGGAATTCTCACTGCGTAAATCTGGAATTCTCACTCTTGCGTTATCTTGTTTCAAGTTGAAATAAGGTTAAAAGATGAAAGGTACATAATAAGCTGCGTTTAAACTTCTTGTGTCGATTTTTAAGGATGACTATGTGCTTCCCAAAGGATGATCGAACTTTGACAGCTCCTGGTGGTCATATTTGTTTACAGATGTGTCTTTTCAGTTGTTTTCTGACAGGTTTGCAATTAAATTATGGTTCGGTTCCTGTTAGAAGAATGTTTGGACATGGTCAAGTTTTATTATGCAAATTTGCGGTCGTGCTACTCAACAAGGAATCCCATGGTAGTATTAGTCGTGAATTTGAACGTGAGTTTACTTTCCACGATAGTGTGGTGCCTGTACGACTGTAGTTGTTAAGAATATTGCCATCGTTCAGGTAAGTGTAGTCGAAAATGACAACGTTGCTCGGTTGCTCGCTGCTCGCAAGAGTTAGGCCTTTGGTCAATGACAACTTGGCGAATTTTGAGGTTGGACTTAGGCTTGCATCCATATAAGATGGTACTGGTACAGGAATTAAAGCCAGCCGACCATCGTATTTGTCGTGTATTTGCCGATTGGGCCCTCGACATTATGGAACCCAACAACGAATTTCATCGCCTCCGCTGAGATTCATTTCTGCTTTGTCAATAAACTATATTGTCGGCATTGGCGCGAATCTAATCTACACGTGAAACATGAGAGTCCTTTGCATCCGCAAAAGGTCACAGTTTGGTGTGGATCGGTCCTTATTTCTTAAAAAATGAGGAAAGAGCCACCGTTATTAATACCGATCACTACAAGGTAATGCTGAGATATTTATTTTTCCCGGAATTTGAGATCATGCAATTAATTTCTCAGGTTTATAGTAATAATCCCGCGACTATTGTCGACTTGGAAACTAACTAGGGTTATCGATAATTGGCGCGAGTGGATCCGTGTCTGCAAAAAGAGCCATGGTGGTCATTTGGCTGAAATCTTTATCAAATTATAAATTGCATGTTTGAATCTCTTAAATAAAGCAATCGAAACCGATTTTGAGCAAAAAAAGTGTGTTTTATTTCATTTTGAAGTTCCATCATTCTTATTGGTAGACCCCTTACATACCCTTTCTTATTATAATTGCTAATTTCTTACTATAAAACTAAACTTTTCCTTTCACCACGAAAATGCCTAATTTATCTATGTTCATTATGACCATCTAAACAAAATCTAGACTCATTACTAAAGCAAATAGAGTTCCTTCCAGGTCTCATTCCAGAGCTCAAAATCGTTCTAAGTGATGCGTCTTGTGGTGGGTTCTATGAGAAGGCATCCAATAAAAACAACAAGCGCACATGCTTATTACCAGTAAATATCAATCAATGTCATTCTCGAAATAGTCTTACATGTGCCGCAGCAAAGCAAAAATCATCAGTCGCATATTTTCTATATTTTTTGCAATCGCATTCACACATTTTACATAAAGATAAATAACAATTGTACTCGATTTTGTGTTATTTGGGTTAGATATGCATACGGGGAGTATATTTTCAATGTGATTGCAAATATGTATAGCAAATATGTATAGTAGAGTTTCGTCTTATCCGGAAAGTTTGTAGGAATTTTTCACTAGCTGCTTTTTTAACGCTTGTAAAGGAAAATTTGTATTAGATTAGTAATGTTTATTTACATTACATTAATTTGTGTGGAATTTACAATGTTTATGTTCAGATTCGCTTAGATTTACCTTCACTTATTCAAGTTGATTCAAATCAACTTGACTCGATGGTCGATAACTTGTATTATGTTTTTTTTTTATTTCGAAGAGGGCAAAAACGCTGTCTAAACAAAACACAGATGGGTGCCGTCTACGGAGAGAGTAGGGTTCTACTGGGGAGACTACGGTGTAAAAGTTGGTTTGGTCAGTTAAGCGGTGGAAATTTTGACCCTCACTATTTTTTAAAAAAGCCTTTAAGTGTTGATGTTAAGAAAAAAAGGCAAAATAGCCGAATATTAACGCATCATGATCCGTGAAATAGCAGAGAAACGCTATTCTGCTGCTTTCAAAGTTATATAAATGGAAAATCTTTTAAAACGGAAGAGGTGTAAAAATAACCTGTTGATATTTTGTGGCAATAATGATGCCAATTTTTGGCAAAAAGGCATTTTGAATTTACCACTACGCTGGCAAAAAATTGCAAATTTTAATGGCAGTTACATAATAGATTAAATAAATATTTACATCAGCCATAATTACATTATTCATAATCCGCACTTATATAAAAACTACATATTCATAATAATTATTTTATCGGACTACCCATCCTAATTGTAATCAAAACAAATTCAACTGGAAACCTTGCTTTATTGTAGACTGTTTCGTTCTGTCTCTTAAAAAAACCTTTACGCAACATCAATTATCACAGTTTTAATTCCGATAGATACCAAAAAATGTCTTGATATATTTTTTCTTGTGGGAGGCGAGATTGTTCTGTTATCTGTTGGCTTGAAGGTTGCTTGGCTATTTTTTATTCAGTATACAACTTATTTTATACTTACGAGCTATAATTAATAGATTTTTATGAGAGGAAGGGAGGAAATAAAATTATTTCATTTTATCCTTTGTTGGTTATTTCTTCTCGGATTAATTTTCTTCTTACGTCTAGTTTTTCTATTATTATATTGATATTTTTTTATTAACGTGTTACGTTTAGTAATCAATCTTTATGGAGTATTATAAAATTTCACTATTTTTTATCAAATAATTTTATATACAGGGTGATTCACGGTAAATGGTGCATTAGACGTTTACGGGGAACTACTTAAAGTAAAGATTTGAAATTTTAGATACTTATGTAAATAAATATGAGCTCTCCATATAAGATATTTTCTGCCCTGTGGTGTTGCCAAATCTACTCGTAGCTAATACCAACTTTGTTTTTACATTTTTAGATTTTGTGAGGCATTTCGAAACATGTTTATATAATGTATGCTATACCTATCTTGAGACGTTTCGGAAACAAAAAAAAATAAGAAATTTGGTAAGAAACATCCCTGAATATGAAAGTATTTATTTTACAATCAGCATAGCTAGGATACCTGAATTTTTGAATACGGTCCCTTAATAGATTGCTTTATGATTATATGAGATGAGAATTAATTTAACGAATAGAGGCAGTAGTGGATTTACCACCAGGCTGAGTAGGCTGGAACCTTGGGTGGCAGATTTTAGGAGCGGCAAATTTGGGGCCAAAATTTTGTTTGTCTTACAGAAATTAAAAAGATTTATGTGATGGGAGAAAGCGACGAGTAGAGTTGGGTATAAAAAGAAGGGCAAAATGAAAAAAGAAGTATAAGAACAGATTATCAGTAAAACGATAAAAATTGACAGTTTTTTTAAAGTGGAAGTGGAAGTAGTGTTGAGAGACCAGGAACTTCAACAACATGCACTGACACAATACAATATGGAAAATATGAAACTGATTTGAACTCTGCAACAACAACAGTCATCTGAGGGGGTAGATGAATCATCAATAAGTTTAACAATTGAAGATGCGTCTCAGAATCAGACGTCAAGTAATGACCAAGTGCAAATAAAGTAAATCTAAACAAAGATCCAGCTTTATGGGAAACCAACGGTACCTTAAGGGAGATTATCGCAAGGTACGGCTTCGATCAAAACAAGTCTTGTGACTTCTCTAAAAGTGTAAAAATATATGCTGATCAGCGTCGTATCTTGTCAGTGAGTATCTTCAAAAGATAAATGAAAAATAATGAAGTGAATGACCGAAATTGGAAAGTAAAAGATCTGTATATTGCGGACGCTGTTTGGCATCCGGTCCATTGGAGAATAAGATTCGGTTTGAGAACGAAGGGTCTAATGACTGGAAAAATGCAGAACACCGAGTAGCTCAGCATGAAAACTGCGCGTCATAAATCTAGTATACTTAGTTTGAAAGTTAGAAGTGAGATTTATGGTCGACTCGACAATTTACTCCATGTCCAGATTGATGAAGAAATTACTTATTGGAGAAACGTTCTGAAGAAGGTAGTTGCCGTAGTAAAGCTACTGTGCTAAGCTAGAGGTCTCGCTTTCAGAGGAAAAAATTAAGTTTGGTGATCCACATAACGGAAATTATTGTATGATTTTGGAACTGTTAGCTGAATTCCATCCTTTTTTAGCCAATCATATTGAACGATTTGGGAATCAAGGATCTGGAAGTACCAGTTACTTATCAAAGGCCAACTACGATGAGTTTATTCTCTTGATGGGTCATAAAGTCTTAAAACAGATTGGAGACGAGATAAGAAGGGGGAAATATTTTCCTTAATCATCGATTCAATACCAGATATAGCACATGTGGACTAACTTACCCTCGTCATCAGATACATTTTGGAAACAGGCGAACCGTGTGAAAGATTTCTCAAGTTTTTGCCCTCAGTGGGACATAAAGCTGGAGAAATGTTTTCTTCTATTATTTCGAAACTCAAAACACTGAGCATAAATATTGAATACTGTCGTGGGAAATCATATCATAATGCCGCGAACATGTCTGGTATGTACAATGGCTTACAGGCTAAAAAGCCAAACACCTTTTGCTTTTTTCCTTCCTTGCTCCTGCCCACTCTTTAAATTTAGTGGTAGCTGCGGCTGCTGAATCTTATACAGAAGCTTGTCGCTTCTTTACGTTGCTTCAAGAAATCTACGTTTTTTTTTGTAAGTTCGATACAATGCTGGCAAAAATTAATGACTGAAATCGGGAAAGGGAAAACGCTAAAGAGTTACTTGTGACTTCTCTGACACGTTGGTCAGCTAGAGATGACGCATGTAGAAGTTTGAGAGATTCTTGGCACGAAGTCCTTAAAACTTTGGAATCAATCAAGAATGACTGTACCGAAAAACTAATAATGCGAAACGAAGTGACGGGAATACTTTTGAATTTAGAAAAACTGGAACTCTACCGTAGAATTGGTCACTGTTGCTGATCTTGACGAATCTCTTTGCAAGTTTTTTGTAGCTGAACGAGAAAATTTTAAGTATTTTGAAGAAAAGGCGATAAAATTAAGCGTGCCGAAGCAGTATACAAAAGACATGGGAAAAAGACAACCGAAAAGGAAAAACCAATATGATGAAACACCCGATGAAGAAATGAGAATGACTGCGAGTGATATTTTCAGGGTTAATACAGTTCTCGTCCTCATTGATAGATTCGTATCCGAATTAGAAAAACGACAGGAGGCCCACAACAGGTTCAATGAAAAGTTATAATTTTTGACCAAAATGAGTGAATTGTCATCATCAACCCTTACGGAAAAGCCCTTTTCTTAGAAGTAATGTATCCTAATGATTTAGAGACTGACTTAGTTCAATAATGCATACATTTTCAATGCCACCTATCTTCTGAAAGAATTTTGGTAAAACCAGATGCTAGATTATTGAAAAGTCTATCTTCGTTATTGCGAAAACAGAATTTGCAAAACGTTTATCCAAACTTAGATAGAGCAGTTCGCATGGCTCTATGTATACCAGCGGCAAATTCCTTGGGTGAGAGAAGCTTTTCTTGCTTAAAATGGGTGAAAAATTATCTAAGATCTACCTTAAGCCAAGAAAAGCTAAACGCCTTAGCTCTCTTGTGCATAGAGTCTGAACTAATGAATAAGATTTAATGAACGACGATATAATTGATGATTTTGCGAATAGAAAATCGCGCAAAAAGGTATTGCAAAACTTTCATTACTTAATTAATTAAATTTCATCGTCATCATCAATCGAATTGTTACCAGATAATTGAATATATTGTTTTTAAACTGTAAGTAAGCGCAATAAAAATTATTTAATTACTTTTACTGAATGAACATTATTGTGTAAGTAGTATTAAGGCATACCTTATCCCACCCTATTAGTGATGATTTGACTGATTGAGCTTTTATTAGCTCAGAAACACACACAAAAACTATTTCTTGTGCAATCTTAACGAAACCGTTGAGTTGTAAAAATAATCTAGGAACTGACACATCGAACCCCTAGTTCATAATCATACTAATTACGGGAAAAAGGTGGTGTAATTAGGTGGTGGTAATTAAGTTATAATTTCATTGACAAAAAAATTGTAATTAATATGATTGTGAACTAGGGTATCGAATTGTAGAGGTCGGTAGGGGCGGAAAAATTTGAATAGCTTACAGGCGACAAATGGGTAAATCCGCCACTGCATACAGGGTGTTTACAAAATAGTGCGCTTTTGACAGAACTTAAAAATTCATATTATGTAGGAATTTTAAATGGAACACACTGTAGTTTATAATAGAATACAAAAGAGCAATACATTCTGTATCTAAAGGTGTTAAGTGATGATATGATGATATTTGTAGCGGTTTTCGCCTTATAAGCTAAAAACCAAAATAATGCAAAGATAATAGTTTATTTTAGTAGCGGACCACGGCCGGCTAGGGTGACATTACTTCTAAACAAATATTATGAAAATGTATGTATTTGACATTATTAGTTTGATAATTCATTAAAGTATTGAAGTAAGTAATTGTTTTAGTAAAGAATGACAGGAACTAACTATTCGAATGCAGTGATCATTAATTTATTTATTTTATACGGACAGTGTGACAAAATTATCAACCGCACCTGCAGACAGTTTAACGCAATATATCTAGCACGTAATTTAGCACGAATGGACAACAGAAAACTTAAACGAATTTAAACAAATTTTATAAATATTGGTTTTTCGAAGGCATCACGGAATTTGACCAAGCCAGTAACATCTGATGAGGATAACGAGATTAACATTCTGGTTTATTTCGATGCGTATCCACATTCTTCTATTAGAAGAGCTCAAGACGATCTGCATATAACATTCTCCTCAATACAAAGAATACTAAAAAAACACGTGATGCGTTCTTTCAAATTTTCTAAAGCTCAGTTTCTTAAACCAGATGACAGCACTCAAAGAGTGGAATTTTGTGAAAATTTATTAGTTCGTTTCCAGGAAGATCCACATTTTTTATCAAAAATAATCTGGATTGATGAGTCCAAATTTTCGAGAGGAGTTTTTAACAGACTAAATTGTCACTTCTAGGCTAATAAAAATCCTCCTTTTACCAGGGATTCCGTATACCAAGAGAAATTTAGTTTTAATGTCCTTTGTTTAATCATAGACAAACAAATTCGATACTTTATTTACGATGAATCCTTAACTTTACGAAAGTATCTAGAATCTAGAAATATTAATAACAGTAGTAGAGGATTTGACAGAAAACCTTTCACAGTGTATCGAAGCAGCTGGTACCAGCTTAATGGTGCTCCGGCACACTGTACAGAAGAAGTAAGCAGGCAACTATCCGAACCATTCCAAGATAGGTGGTTTAGACGTTTGGGTCAGTGGAATTGATCACCGAGATCACCCGATTTAACTCTCCTTGATTTCTATCTTTGGGGTACTATAAAAAATATTATCTACAGAACGCCAGTAAGCACTAGAGAGGAATGGAGGGGTTTTCCATTTAAAATTTCTACATAACATGAATTTTTAAGTTCTATTTAAAGGTCACTATTTTGTAAACGCCCTCTCTGCGATAAATTAATTCTCATGTCATATTGTTTTAAAGCAAGCTATTAAGGAACCGTATTCAAAAATTTGGCTATCTAGCTATGCTGGTTGTTAAAAAATATTTTTTTATTCAGCGATGTTTGTTGCCAAATTTCTTAAAAAATATTTTTTATTTCTGAAACGACTTGAAGACGACGACTGAAACGACTGAACGACTGAAACGACTGAAAGATAGGTATAGCATATGTTGCATCAGGTATGCATACATAAAAAGTTTCAAAATGCTTCACACAGTCTGGAAATGTAATAACATATAGGGTATTCAATTAAAAAAAACGAAGTTGAGATAAGCTTCGAGTAGATCTGGCAACACTGCAGCGCAGAAAATATATTAAATAGAGAGTTCATGTTCATTTACATAAGTACCTACAATTTGAAATCCTTATCCCAAGTAGCTCTCCGTAAACGTCTATTGTACCATCCATCGTTAATCACCCTGTATAAGAGCGAATTTCTAATACAAACTGATATTTAATTGTAATTTTTATTAAACTCTCAGAAGTCGTACAGTAGTGTAGCAACAAACTGTTTTTCTAAATTACATTATTTCATTACATTTACATTCATTACATTATTACATATACATGTAATATTATTTATTACATTCATCTATTATTAGAAGAAGTAATCCTAAAATTCCATTAGCTTATTAATCATCGCCACCACAACTGTAGAACCCATATTTCCTTTTCCATTGAATATTCTTTTAATCCGTTCAATGATCTATTTATATTGTATAATTAAATATTTAGTAGATGTTAATTATAATTGTTTGCTTATAAAAAGTGGTCCTTAATAAATAAAATTGATGTTGAACCTATTTTATAACTTTTATGTTATTTGTCTTGATTCAATTTTTTTTAAATGTAATGTGCTAAATCGACTGTACGCTTTTGTCTCTTATCACAGAGGGAGTTTTTTGTTTTGTCGATTAAAAACCATAAAGATTTACAATTCTAAATGATCCCAAAAAGTCACGCTTCTCTCGGTGTTTTTTTTGCCTTGAGAACAGCAAGTTTAACTGACTGATGGTTTAGCTTTTTAATTCCTTATTTCCATTTTTTGTTGGGTAAATGGCCATCTTGTATATTCTGGAGGATGTTGGTATATTATTTTGTAAATTTTGTTTCAAGTCTGTAGAGTAGGATGATTGTGAACAATTATTACTTATTCCAGTTTTTATAACTTCGAGTTTCTTGCTTGGTTGTGGATTATCATTGAGCATTACTCTTCACCAATTACTTATTACTGGTAATCTTTCTTGCACCAATGCATCATTCAATTTAAACAATGGATGTTGGTGGCGATTAGTAGTAACTGTTTCATTGGGTTGCAATATCTCTTAATAAACATATCTTCCAGTTTCCACCAAATACAGAACAATGATTTTGAACATTGAATATTATAAACATGTAATTTTTTTTTGCTAAGAAAGTTATGTATTGCTTATTATTTATATCATTTTTTTTCGGTTGTTCAGGTCATTCTTTGTCTTCTACATTAAAATAACTGTTTTTTAATTATATAAACCAGTTTTCATATGTTTATTCTAGTATAGTCTACTCACTAGACACTATTGGATATACTTCAGTAGCAATTTTCTTTATATCTAATTTATATCGATTCAAAACCATAAAAATATGCAAACTGACGCACGTCTATAAGCATATTCAGTTCTCGGAGATGTGCATAAGACTCAAAGTAGTAGTGAGAGAAACAGACGCATGTATGATTTCGCCGATCTCTAGACCTTGCTAGCAATATAGTAGTATTATATATATGGTGTCAATCATATACACCATTATTTCTTTAAATAATTTCAGCCAATTATTCAACATTCTTTTCAGTTCAAACTGTTACTTGTGGATTTGGCCGTGGATTATTTTTATTGCTCTCAGATACGATCACTAGAATTTGTATACCTCTTACGATTTATATTGTTGCAAACTATTTCTTCATTACCATCAAAGTTTCTGTGGCTTTTTTATCCCATTTGAAGCAAAGCTTACTGTTACGAATAAACAAGCTATGTTTTAAACAAGCTTAAAAATATTATTAAAGAATGCATGTTTTAATTCCGTCATCTTTGTCATTGGCCTCGACGTAATGTGTCTAGAATTAACATATTTATTTCAGTAATTTTGGTTTGATTCGAGGCGTTTTGATTTAGCTGATTACATTTGGAAGGCGACCATTTTCTTTTTAATTTCATTGAAAAGTATTTGATTAAAATATTAACTATTGAACACTTAAAACTAATAACCTTATTTATTATATTTTAAGTATTTATTTTTAATAATATTTATATTTTTCCATTTAGTCATTTCACACAATATATTTTCTTTACACATTGTGTCCCATAATTTATCCGCCATAAAGCAACTGGTGATAGTAGAGATCAAACTAAGAGGATTTGGTCAATAAATGTGTTGGCAAATATTAGTTATTAAAAAGATACAGGGTGTTGAAAGTGATACTAAATTTTCGAAAAATTGAGATAATTTAAAAACGGGCGAAGATGTCAGGTTCAAAATCGGGATCGATGACAAATCCGAATTTGGTACTACTTTGAGCCTAGTTCCTAGAGGGCGCTTGCTACCTATTTTGTAAAAAAATAACTCGATCATATTTTTTTACCCTATAAAGCTGGGAATATTTTGACTTCAAAGTAGAGAAGAGTCATAATTCCCACGTAAAAAAGGCACCCTTGGTCAATATTGATATATTACGCTTTTTGCGAGATATTCGTGTTCGAATATTCCATTTCACATCTTGTCGATGGATGAAAAATATGCAATTCGCAAAGTGTATCTTGAATACGAGGAAAAAAAACATTAAGATGTCAAAAATACAACGGACTTTATTTAAAATAACAATTTTTTGAAATCTACTTCAATAGATGTTGAAACTGTCCATCGTTTACCTTAAAATACTTTCGCAGGCTATGTTAAGTGACGTTTCATTGAATATATTTTGTGACTTGAGAATATACTTGAGAATATATTTTCTCATTTCTAATAACATTGGCCGCTTGTTGAATTTTTTGTAAAAGTTCGCCTCGAGTATAGATTTCATCATCTAAATATTTCATATGACCCCACAAATAAAAGTCTAACGGATTAATGTCTGCGCTACGAGATGGCCAAGGAACTCAACATCGTGCCCAATCCATTGATGTGGAAAACATTGATTCAAATGATTTCGTAAAATGCGGTGGCGCCCCATCCTGAGTGAACCACATAACTTGTCTTAGTCTAGAGGTATACCGTCAAAAGGGTCTAATAAATCATTTCCTAAAAATTGCACATATTGATCTCCATTCAGTCTTTGCGGAAACTGAAATGGGCCGATTAAAAAATTGTCGATAATGCCGCAACAAATGTTAATTGAAAATTCGTGCTGGAAATGTCACTCTCATGGTAGGTGTAGATTTTCCAGGGCGTAATAATGATTATTTTGCCAGTTAAAAATTCCGCGTCTGGTAAAAGTTGCCTCATCAGTAAACAATATCATTTTCAGGAATATGGGGTCTTCGTTTTTTAAATATAATAGATTTTGACAAAATTTTGATCTAGCTTGCGAAAAATGGCAGGGAAACAATTTTTCTTTATGGAGAACTCTTGAAACGGTAGATTTGCTAATTCCTGTAGATGCCTTCAAAATCCAAGCGCTTAGTTTAGGATTTTTTGCGATACTAACCAAAATGTCCTCTTCTTCTATCCTTATACGTTTCGGTCGTCCAACAGGATTATTGCAATAAAACGAACCTGTTTCGCCAAGTGATTGAAAGTTATTTGAAAAATTTGTCGATCTGGAATGATTCTGGTTGGGTAGAGCTTTTCATACCTTCTAACTGCAATGCGACTATTGTAATTTACTTGTGTATAAACGCAAAACATATCCCTTAAATCACGGTTATGAAACTGATTAAGTCGGGGCATTTTTTACAAATTATTTGGTACCAACTCAAGATTGGAGAAATTTGTTTCCACCTAGGTTTAATAGGAGGGATGTGCAATGGAATGGAATGGAATTCAACAAGATGTGCAATGGAATATTTGAACACGAATATCTCGCAAACGGCGTGAGATGTCTATATTGACCAAGGTTACTTTTTTTAAATGGGAATTATGACTCTTCTCTGTTTTGAAGTAAACATATTACCAGCTTTATAGGGTACAAAATATGAGCGAGTTAATTCCTTACAAAGTACGTAGCAAGCGCCCTCTAGAAACTAGGCTCAAACTAGTACCAAATTCGGATTTGTCACCTTTGAAAACGCAACTACCCTGATTTTGAACCTAATATCTCTCAACCGTTTTTAAATTATCTTCATTTTTCGAAAATTTTGTTTTACTTTCAAAATCCTGTAGATTTTTAATGACTAACATTTGTAAACACATTTATTGACTAAATCCTCTTATTTTGATTTTTAATATCACCATTTGCTTTATGGCGGATAAGTTATCGGACACCCTGTATAAATCAGTAAGTCTTTCATGATCTTAAATATTTTGGATTGTAAAGTATCCACCGCTTTTAAATTGAACATTTGTATAAAAGCCTCCAACATCATTCCTAAAATTAATTTTAGGTCCCCCTTATTGCCGCCGTTCTTTTTTGCCTTGCACCAATTTTTCCGCATTGTTTTCCCCACCCCTCCTAATTAAAAACAAATTCGACTCGACGCCTTTGTCAGACAGCCGCAGAACGTCATTTCTTTTGTACTGTCGCTTAAAAAGGCCCTCACACAGTCACAATTAACAGAGTTTTAATTGCGAATGATTCGAAAAAAGTCGTGGATCTCTCTGTTTTTTTACGGGTCGCCCAGTTATTCTTTATTCTGCGGATGTCTTTATTTTGTGCCTTCCAGCCATAATTAGCAGGCTTTTGAGGGAAGAGCTGCCGCTAAGCGCTGATATAAAGATAATTCGCTTTGTTGTCTCTAGGTTATTTTTACTCGGGCTTATTCTTATCTTATATATTCTTTTTGCTTCTCTTTAATTGTAATTGTTCCAAAAGATGGTTTTAACCCATGGTTCCTAAATTCCATTTCTAAGAGACAACTATTAATTTTCCGTTATTAATATATTTAAATATCACCATTAATGAAAATGCAGCTGTTATGTCATCATATTCACAGGCAGTGTTTAATTATTTTAGTTCTGGATGCACACCTCCCCAATTTGACGCCATTTATTTCGGTCTGCTGTCATGCTCATCCATTGTGGTCCTGTACTCTTCTGTATGTCGTCCCTCCACCCAGCTCTTGGACGTCTGCGACCTCATTTTACTAGTCTGGGTCTCCACTCCGTAACCTTGCGTGATTATATTGTCTGCAGTTCGTATTAGGTATCATGTCATCTCCATTTCAATTTAACTGTATGTTGTGTTATATCTTTGACCAATATTTTGTTACATACACATTCGTTTGTTCGTTTTTCGATTAGTCTTACTTCTAACATCGATCTTTCTATCTTTTGTTGTGCTGTTGCCAATCTCCGTAATAATGTCTCTGTTAGAGGTTATGCTTCTGAGCCATAAGTTAATACGGAGAGGACATTGTTCATATACTTTTGTCTTCATGTATTAAATGATCCTGGATCTAAACACATTCTTCAGCTTTTCGAAGGTGTTCACTCTAACATCTGAACCTAATGCTAACTATGTCTGCTTTAACAAATATTTTTTGCCCTAAATATATCATCATATGCATCATATCACCACTTTTATTATTTCATTCTGGATGCATACTGGTCTTAAATATTCGCTGTTGCCGTATCCACTTTATTTTTGAGATGCTCATCCTCAGTCCCACCGTTTGAGCCCCTTTGTGATCTTTACATAATGATCCGGATTCTGCGAGATAATTACAATATTGTCAGCGAATCTGAAGTTGTTAAGATATTATCCGTGTTTATATTTAATCCATTTCGGTGCCAACTGAGTTTTAAAATCGTTTTCTAAAGCGTTGCTAAATAGTTTAGACCATATTGTACTTCCTTGTCGTAGACCTCGTTTCATTTCTATGCTATTAGTTTTATAGTTACCGGTTTGTATTGTGATTGTAGATGCATCATATAGTGCTTTAATTATGTTAATGTATAACGAGTAGTTGACGAGGTTTAATTTTAATGTGGCCATTAGGGCCCACTTCTAGATATTACCGAACGCTTTTTCAAAGCCTATGAAGGCTAGAAGGTTAGGTATAGTGATTGATTACATTAATATGGTTTTTCTATTATTTGTCTAATAGTATGAATGTGATCTGTTCTATATATCTGTTTTTGAATCCGGCTCGTTTTGGTGGTTGGCAATGATTGATTCAATTTGCTGGCAATTCTAGCAGTTAATATTTTGGTGAACGGTTTATATATGTATGATAGCAGAGAGATGATATATATATATATATATATATATATATATATATATATATATATATATATATATATATATATATATATATATATATATATAGAATAGCCAGCAAATTGAATCATTGCCATCAGTGAAGGCTGAGGTCTCCATAAATAATTATGTTTATATTTCTGTTTCTGCCTTGTTAATAGCAGAGCAGGGTGAAGGCTAAGATCTCCACAAATAATTATGTTTTATTTCTGTCACTGTCTTGTTAATAGCGGAGCAGGGTGAAGGCGGAGGTCTCCACAAATAATTATGTTATATTTGTTTCTGTCTTGTTAATAGCGGAGCAGGGTGAAGGCTAAGGTCTCCATAAATAATTGTTATATTTCTGTTTCTGTCTTGTTAATAGCGGAGCAGGGTGAAGTCTGTGGTCTCCACAAATAATTATGTTATATTTCTGTCTCTGTCTTGTTAATAGCGGAGCAGGGTGAAGGCTGAGGTCTCCACAAATAATGATGTTATATTTCTGTTCCTGTCTTGTTAATAGCGGAGCAGGGTGAAGGCTGAGGTCTCCGCAAATATATATTTCTATCTCTGCCTTGTTAATAGCGGAGCAGGGTGAAGGCTGAGGTCTCCACAAATAATTATGTTATTTTTCTGTCTCTGTCTTGTTAATAGTGGAGCAGGGTGAAGGCTGATGTCTCCACAAATAATTATGTTTATATTTTTGTCTCTGTTTTGTTAATAGCGGAGCCTGGTGAAGGCTGAGGTCTCCACAAATAATTATGTTTATATTTCTGTCTCTGTTTTGTTAATAGCGAAGCAGGATGAAGGCTGAGGTCTCCACAAATAATTATGTTATATTTCTGTCTCTGTCTTATTAATAGCGGAGCAGGGTGAAGGATGTGGCCACCACAGATACATTGTATGTTTATATTTCTGTCTCTGTTTTGCTAATAGCAGAGCAGGGTGAAGTCTAAGGACTTCACAAATGACATTTATTTTGGCCTAATTCCTTTTCTTTTGTGTCTTCACAGAAAAGCGTGAGGATGTTTGAAGCGCCGAGATTGACGCTACTGTCAGTCTGGCCGTGTTTGAAATCTACTGTAAAGACACCAAATGTTGTAGAATAATCCATGTTAATTTGTTTCTTTTCGAGAGTTTTTGTTTCTTTTTTTTTTGTTTCTTTTGTTTCGTTTCTTTATTGATTTTTGTTGTCATTGAGTCGCCGCCGGTCACAGGAAAGGAATCTTAGGAACGACTACATCGTACCGATCTACTTTTTGTAGAGATTATTGATTGATTGCTTTTTGGCGAGTGTCGACGTGTAGAGAGATTCTATTCTGGGTGCTCGGACAACATGCCACTTTTATTCAGTTTTTGATATTAAAGTGTTATTTTGTATCCGAGCCTATTTATAATTTCTATATCCCGTATTTCTAATAATATATATATATATATATATATATATATATATATATATATATATATATATATATATATATATATATATATATATATATATATATATATATATATATATAGTTAGAAGAAGTACAGTTAGAGGCGTTTGTTGTTGTTAGCCTTCCTTTGCGCCTATACTAATTTCATTCTTTCGCTATGAGCTTTTTTCCTTTCGTCAGATCAATTTGTTCCAGTCTTCTTACATTTTTCTCTCTGTCCAACCTTCCAAACGTTAACCTTGTATCTGAAACAGCCTCTATCCTGAATTCCACTTTGTGTAATATTTGCTGATCTTAGGTCCTCTTTAATTGCAGTAATCCATTTAATTATTTCTACTTTAACTCTACTCCTATTTTCATAAAATTCGACTATTTGTCTAGAGTTAGCCTACTCGGATTCATTCGTTTTATGGGTCCGTAAAACTTAAGTTTTCTTTTTCTCATATTGCTATGTATATCTGTGTATTGTTTGATTTCTTCGTTTTCTCGAAGTCGGTATGTTGTGGTATTTATTTGTTGGTCTTTTCTTCTTTTCTATGTCCTCGATGTCTCTCTTTCTATTCAAAATGAGCGTTTCTCTCCCATATAGACATTCTGGCTTAATAACTGTGTTGCAATGTCTCAGTTTTGTGTTTTAAGATATGCATTTTTTGTTGTAAATATTTTGTGTAAGTCTCAATGCCGTTTCCATTTTTTGACATCTACCCTAATTGGCTGATTTTTCCAACCCATTTTCCATTATTATTTTACCCAAATATTTGAATTGGGAGATTCGTCTAATGATACATATTTTGTTTTTAGAAATTGTGTTCTTAATCTGTTGCAGGTCATATATTATGTCTTTTCAAAGGATAATTTGGAGTCCTACCTTTTCTGCTGTTTCTTTTAGGATTTCAATCTGTTTTTGTGCCGTTAATATATCTTGAGCCAAAATTGCCAGATCATCAGCAAACGCCAGACAATCAATTTTGATGTTGGTTCTCCCCAGTTTAATGGGCTGGTCAATATTCAGGGCCGACTTTTTTTCACGCCACTCCTGTATTACTTTTTCTAGAACACAGTTAAATAAGAGTGGCGAGAGTCCATTCCCTTGTCTCACTCCAGTTTTAATTTTGAAGGGCTCTGAGATGTCACCCATGAATTTAAGTTTTGACCTTAGTTAGTGTTGCTTTAATAAGTCCTTGTTCTTTCAAGATTTGGAATAAAGATTCGCGGTCAATAGAATCATATGTTTTTTTGAAATCCCCAAATGTACAGACGAGATTTTTATTGTACAGTTTTTGATGTCTTAGGAATAACTTTAGATTCAGGATCTGTTCAGGGCAGAATCTACCCGGTCGAAAACCTGCTTGATATTCACCAATTTTAGGTTCTAACTGCCCTTGTGCTCTGTCTAGTCTAGTAGACATTGAGATAGAATCTTGTATATATATACATACACACACACACACACACACATATATATATATATATATATATATATATATATATATATATATATATATATATATATATATATATATATATATATATATATATGTATATATATATATATATATATATATATATATATATATATATATATATATATATATATATATATATATATATATATATATATATATATATATATATATATATATATATATATATATATATATATATATATATATATATATATATATATATATATATATATATATATAACTAACAAAGCACCCACTTAGAACACGGGCGAATTTTCTTTGCTTTCTTATATGTTTTATATATATAGCCAGAGTTAATTGCAACACAACCTTTTCCAATCTTTTCCAACCTATTATTCATTTGTCTTTTAACTTCATTCAGTGTGATTCCTCTTTTCTTCAGCACATTACGTATCTCCTGATTTTTTACAGCCCACCCGTGCTTTGTTACCGTGCTTACAAACGCAACGCCTCCTAAAAACAGTTTGTTTTGTTGCCCCTTTTTTTTCAACCTCTTTCTTATTTTCTTATTCCTTACTCTGTTCAACCTTGTGATCCATTACATTTTTCTCAATATCCTCATTTGTGTTGCTGTTATTTTAAACTTTAATCCATTATTTATGATTCACAATTCACCACCGTAAATTTGTATAGGCACATATAAAAATTGTTTTGACTTCTGTATTATCTAGGTAGACTGATTTTATCTCCTTAAGCATCCTTGATATAGCATTTATTTTCTACTTGCTGGTTTTCAGTATGCATCCAACATATTTCATATTTTGTGTGACAGTCGTCGTCATGGCAGGGCCGGGTACACACGCATGTACCGGGTGCAATGACAATATTGTCGGGCGAGTAACATTCGTGGCGTGCAAAGTGTGTGATAATAAATATCATTTACATTGTGTTAACATCAAAGAGCCAATATCTAAAGCCATAAATGACTGTAAAAATTTGTTTTGGGTATGTGATGGATGTCTGTCAGTATTTGAGGTGAATGTTGACCTTAGTAATAGATTAAAAAGGATGGAACAACTTACTGAGGAGTGTAAGGTGAATACAGAGACATTATTAAATAATTCGCAACATAATGACATCTCGACTCCACAAGGAAAATCATGGACAGATATTGTAAAAAAAAAATAAATCCTCCGTTAATAATTAGACCGAAAAATAAGCAACAAAATAGTACTACGACGAGGAATGCGATCACGGAAAAAATTAATCCGTCCAATTTATCGGTAGAAATAAACAAATTAAAATCGATAGGTCAGGGATCCGTTATGATTCAGTGTAAGGATGACGATTCTCTGAAGAAACTGCAAATAACAGCAATAGAAGAATTATCCGATAATTATGAGGTAGAAATACCTAAATATATTAACCCCAGAATAATTGTGGTTGGCGTTCAAGATAAATCTATTGCAACTAATGAAGACTTTTTAGAGCGCATAAAAAATCAGAGTTTTCTTAAAAATGCAGATCTGAATGTTGAAGTAGTTCGAAAATATATTCCTAAAGGAAATAAACTGTGTAATATAATACTGGAGGTGTCGGCAGAGATCTATCAGTGCATGTTGAGTAGTAAGAGAGTTTTCTTTGACTGGGACAGTTTTCCAGTAGATGAATATTTGGGAGTGCTGCGATGTTACAAGTGTTGGAGGTATTGACATAAAGCGGCAAAGTGCAGTCAACAAGATGTTTGTCCTTAATGTAACAAACATCATAAAAGCTCAGAATATAATTCAAATACAAAGGAGTGTACTAATTGTAAATTTGCACATGATGTCCTGAAGATACCACATATTAAATATGATCACACAGTGTTTGATAAACATTGCGAATGTTATAAACGAGCTGTTGAAAGAATGAAGAACAGAACTAAGTATGCATAGCAACCAGCATTGCTTCAGTGCGTCCACTAGCAATATAGATATATTGCATATTAATATAAAAGGAATGACGACCCACATGTTGCAGCTGAGGCAGTTTGTAGAAGATAGAAACCCATGGATCTTGTGTGTTACTGAAACTCATGTAACACGAGATGTAGAAGAGAACGAAATTAACATAATTGGATATACGGCTGTTGTCTGTTATTCGGATAGTCGTCATACGGGGGGTGCTATTATTTATATTAAATCTGGCTTGAAATATTGGGTGGTTTCTGTGGAGACAGTTCTAACCAGTTACTGGGTCGTAACAGTTAAGATACACATAAATAAGCTGTTTTTCTTGGTAGCGGCCTGCTATAGATCGCCTAGTGCCTCTGTAGGTGACTTTTTAAACTATTTGGAAGACAATCTAAGTGACAATGAATTTCAAAGAAATAAAACCTTTCTTCTGGGTGATATAAATATCGATTTATTGAAGAACAGCAGTGAGTCTAGAAGATTGAAAGACATTATCAGTGGAGCAGGTTTCACACAGATTGTTACTAGGGAAACCCACAATAGTGGTATCTCACAAACACTGATTGATCACATAATTACCAATGATTTTGGAGCTGTGGAGCTTGATAGAGATTTTCAGATGATAAGCGATCATGAGATTATAGGTACCGAGTTTATACTTCAGGGTATTGTATGTGAAACACCTCAACATACGTATGCTCGGAATCTGAATGAGCAAGCAGTCTCGAGGCTGATTACTGAGTTGATGGGGAAAGATTAGGACTATAATTCCATTGACGTTAGTAAATTATATGTTGATTTTATGCAAAATCTACATGATGCTATTGATATGGCTGCTCCCTTAAAATTAGTACAACCTAGAAAGTTCCCTTGGATGAGCAAAGAGCTGAGAAATGCTCAAGTTGAGAGGGACAGAGCGTATAGAAAGTTTTCTTTCACAAAGAATGAAAATGATTGGAGAATTTATAAGCAGAAAATAAATATTGCACTGTCCATGATGTGACTTGAGAGGAAAAAGTACCTTAATAATAATATCGATGCTTGTAGGGGGGACGGGAGGAAGATGTGGAGAACAATAAAGGATTTGCTGGGCAATGGTAAGGGGCGTGCCGATTTTTCGCGAATCGACTTTGATGCTCACTACGGGCCTACGGAGGAGAACTTCAATAACTTTTACTTCGATAGTTTGAATGAAGTAGAACAGAGTATCGAAGAGCAGGACTGGAGCAGTGATGTCAAAGTATGCGAGACTCACGATTTTTCTGAGTTTAAACATGTTACTCTAAACAAATTAAGAAAAGTTGTGTTTAGTTTAAAAAGCCGAAGTACGAGTGACAATGAAATTACGATAAGGTTAATGAAAAAAATGTTTTGTGTAATCGGTTATCCTTTATTGTACTTAATTAATACAAGTTTTGAAACGAATACATTTCCTGAGGACTTAAAAACCAGCATTATTGTACCAATTCCAAAAATACCAAATCCTAGTATACCAAGTGACTTTAGACCAATTAATTTATTACCTGTTGTTGATAAAATCATTGAGACTATAGTATGTACAGAGTTGAAAACTAATTTTGAAACCAATAAATTGTTATTTTCTGCTCAATCAAGGTTTAGGACAAAACATTCTTGTGAGACGGCTATTCAGTATGTCTGCGCAACATGGAGGAGCGATATAAAGGTCGGAAAAACCGTGCTTAGTGTATTTATAGATTTAAAGCGAGCATTCGAAACTATTGACCGGGATATACTGTGTAAAAAATTATTAAGTTATGGTGTAAGATCGAAAGCCTTAAAATGGATCAAGAGTTACTTAACAGACAGACATCATAGGACGAGGGTTGAGGGAAAAGTGTCGGCAAAGAGGAAAAGTGCGTGGGGAGTTCCTCAGGGTAGTGTTTTGGGCCCGTTGCTGTTTTTGATATATATCAACGATATTTCTACAAGATTGGATAAATGTTTTATTAGTCTTTTTGCAGACGATACTCTCATATCTGTGTCTGGGTATAATTTGCCTGAGATGGTTGAAACATTGAATAGTGAACTGGCAATACTATTTAGATGGCTATGCAAAATTAAACTTAAACTAAACGAACTGAAAACAAGGTGCATGGTGATAGGGTTTAAAGCAAACTGCAAAAGATTTAATGAGTTAGGGTTAAAAATAAATATAAATAATTGTGATATTGAAGGAGGATAATTGTGATATTGTTGGATCCTCAGCTAACATTTTGTAATCATGTCAGTTATCTATGTAGAAAGATTGGGAAAAAAATAGGGTTCTTTAGTCGTATATCGTCACATTTATCACCATGGTCCAAGAGGCTTGTATATAATACTATAGTTTTACCCCATTTTACCTATTGTATGTCTGTGCTGATATCATGTAATAAGGAGAGTATTGGTAGACTTCAAATACAGCAGAACAAGGCTATGCGTGTACTATTGAACTGTAATAGGTATACAGCGATAGAGGTAATGTTGCGGTCATTGGATTGGTTTTCAGTTGTGCGGGCCATTGAAGGGGCTAACATTCGATTGATATATAAAATAAAACATAATTTGTTGCCCCATTATTTGAATACTTTTTTGGTACAAAGAGTAAATATGCATTCTTACAATGTCCGTTCTAAGAACAATTATGATGTATCAATTATGAGAACTACTGCTCTCCAGAAGACATTGTTTTGGGAAGGTGTTTGCCCAGTGCTTTACCCGCCCACATAGGGAGCGCTCCTAATGTGCATGTACTTAATAGACTGTTAAATTATTATTTGAAGCAATAGAGTGTTTTATCATTTGAACAATGTTGGTTATTGCCTTTTGATTGTATTTTCTTTTGTTAAGATTTTTTAGAATTTTTCTTACTTTTATTTTTTTTGTATATTGATTTTGTTTTGTTACTCTTAGCTGCATATGCTAAATAAAGTGTGTATTTATTTACTTTATTTATTTATTTATTTATCAGTTGCCTTTTCATCCATACTAATTTAAATTATTTTCTCGTCTCATGTGATTACCCTGAGCACAGTTTTATTTATATTAGTTTTCATTTCATATTCATATAGAATTTCTCTCCATAGTTCGAAATTCCTTTTTAGGGCATCTATGTTACTGATGACTAAGAGGAGGTCGTCTGCCTACAAAAAGTTTATTATTTTTTCTGACATAAATTTAATCTGACATAAAAAACGTAAAAAAATAATCCGGCCGTGTGTTTGTGTTTTTTTTGTTCTCTAAACGGAAACCATCGGCTAGTGAAAGACGTCCATTGAAGCTATAAAACAAAATTCGCAGTAAAATGTAATATTTAGTGTTTTATTTAACAATTCCTTAACTAAATTTATATCAGATTTCTTTTACTTTTATATAATTCCATAAGACTTTAATTCCCCTAAATATTGTGGATTAAATATATTTGCTACGTCCAATTGATTATTAGCATATGATCCCTTATCACCATTATTCATAATATTTACACCATTATTCATAGTCTCGTTTTTACCAGTCTTCACACTTAGTTCTAATTACAAAAAAAAATTATGCCTCTGTCAACCAGCCACATAGTATTTTTTTTCTTTGCCGGTTGTGTTGGTGCGGACGGTAAGAGCAGCGGCCGCTGCTGTGCCGAAACCGCACTGGAGCGGTAGTTGGTTCGATTCCAGCGCTCGGATGGTTGTTTTTCTTTCTTTCTTCTGTCTGTTTACTTCCTAAATGTTTGTGATTGTTTCTAGGCAAGAGTGTAAAATCCGACTAAGAATTACACCTCAGTCACGCCAGTTAAAGGCTGGGTAAGGCCGGATGCCTTCTGAGAAGTGTTCTACGTTGGTCACTCGCCAGTCGGTAGGTTTCCTGATAGGCTTATGGGTAGGCACATAACCAAGGGTTTATAGCCTGAGGGGGGGCTGGCCTGGGTTTTTAGGAAGCTGATGACCGTGGTTCGGAACCCACGTTAAGCTGTAGGTCCAGTCGCTAAATAGTCTAGTTGCTGATGCGCCTCTAACCCTTTTATCTTTTATCTTTTATCTTTTATCCGTTACCTTTTATCTTTTTTTTTCATTTTTTTCTTTTTTTCGTTACAATCTAAAACTGAAAAAATATCAAATATATCTATTCTTATGTAAATAAAGAATCACTGGGTAAAAACAAAAAACCAAACGGAGATACATTTCTCAGTGATTCTTTTTTTAATAAATGTTCCTAACGAACAAAATTTTAAAAATATTTTCATATTATATATTAAAATTATATTTTATATATTATATATTAAAAATATATAAAAATGTTCTAAAAAATACAAACTTTTAACATTAACGGTGCGGGAAGTATTCTCCTCCCGTTTTCAAAACGAATCTAGAAATAAATTATATTAATTTCTATAAATTCTGAAAAGATTGGAAGTAAATATATTTCGTGTGTATGTCAATGATCCTTACATTAACAATTAGTTTTATTGTGATTGTGATTGTGCATTGAAATACTTAAATGTTTTTAATTGTATTCTTCAGAATCGAGAACCATATTGAATTTAAATCTACCGAGGGCATAACAATACAGTTATTTTTATTTAAATTATTTATAGCGGTTTCTTTTAATCTTCTGTATTTTGTTAACGATTCTTTTAATACCGTTTTGGAATTATTATAATTGATTTTATGACCTGATTCCCATGCATGTTGACAAATTCTAGATTTATTAAAATCGCCTTTTCAATGAAGGTTTTTATGATGCTATTTTATTCTAACATCTAACGGTCTAGATATCTCATCTATATAAAATTTGCCACATTTGCAGGGAATTTTATAAACCACATTTTTAGTATTCTGTTGTGTGTTGTTTGGTTTAGTTTTTGTTAATATAGATCTAAGAGAATTTTTTGTTTTAAATGTCGTTCTTATGTTGTATTTATTTCCTACTCTTTTAATTGTGTCAGAAATACCGCTGATGTAAGGAATTGTAAGGTTAATTGTTTGAGAGTTATTATTATTGTTATTAATAACTTGTCTGTTTTGTCTGGTATCAAGTTTTAAACGATTTATCTATAAAATTTATTGGATAATTGTTTTTATTAAAATGACTTTGATGTGATATGTTTCTTTTTGTAGTCTATCACTGTCGGCACAAACAAGTTTTGCTCTGTTATATAAACTTTTAATTACTTCTATTTTGACTGATTTTGAGTGATTGGAAAATAAATTGAGATACCTATCTGTGTTTGTCGGTTTTCTGTAAACGTAGTTTTTAATGTGTTGTTTTGTTTTAATATTGAAGTGTCGAGGAATGGCAATTTATTCTCCTTCTCCATCTCTAAAGTAAACTTAATTGTAGACTCTCGAGAATTTATATCTTGCAAACAAATATTTAGATCGTCAATGCTATGTTGCCATATAGCAAAAATATCATCAACATATCTAAGCCATATTATTGGCTTTTTAAGAGATTTATTTAATATGTCGTTCTTAAATTCCTTCATAAAGATATTACTCATCAAAGAAGAAAGAGAAGAACCCATTGCTATTCCGAAATTTTGTTGATAATAATTATTTTCTAATTGAACATATGTGGTTTTTAAGCACACAGTTAATAATTCCAAAATTGTATTTATGTTTAGTTTAGTGCGGTCTTTTAATGTTGTGTCATGTTCTAATCTCTTTCTAACTATTAAAAGTGATTTATCAAATGGTATATTAGTAAATAAACTCACCACATCAAAACTAACCATTAAATTTTGGTTTGTAATTTTAATGTTCGAAATTTTATCTAAAAAATCTGAAGTATTTTTAATATATGAATTTGTTCTACCCGAAAGTGGATTTAAAATGTTTAATAAAAATTTAGCTAGTTTATAACATGGGGAATCTATACTACTAACTATAGGGCGAAGTGGTATATTAGTTTTGTGTATTTTTGGTAGACCATAGAAATGAGGTGGTTTACTATAAGTGGTGTAAATTTGTCACTCTATTTTGAATGTTGGATCTGTAGGTATTTTAGTGTAATTTCCCTCATCAAAGTTTTAGTTTTGTTATTATATTCTGTAGTGTACAGATTAACTGTGGCGTTACCTTTATCTGATGGCAATATTTTAATAGATGTGTCTTTTTTAAATTTATCTACAGCTAACCTTTCCTCATATATATATGTAATATGGTATAAATTTGATTTGACTTTAAATTGATTTTCTAAGATAAGTTTTAATCTGTATTCATTTGCACTGCCAAAGGTATTACCTCCAAAGGTAATTTTTGAACAACAGATTCTACTGCCGAAATAATGTCTAATTGAGGAACATCTTTCGATGTAATACTAAAATTTAGTCCTTTAGAAAGTGCATACTTTTCAGAATCAGATAATATTTTACTTGAAAGGTTAACTACAGTTTTATTAATGAAATTTTTGTCTGTATGTGTATTAATGTGTTTTGTATTTGTTCCATGTTTTTCAATAATTAAATTTTTAAATTTCTTAATGAGAGTATTTTTTAGGATATTGTTAGGATAAGTTATAATTGTAACTGGAATAGACGCTATTATAAATGTGATTAAAATCTTCTTCAGTTACTTTTTCGTATATTTGTTGTAATGTATTATTAATTGTTGTTTAGTGTATATGTGATGTTGAATGCAATCTCTTAAAAGTGTTACACTAGCCCTATGCAAAATATTCTGTTTGTGTTATATGGTATATGTATACATAAACCTTTTGGTATTATGTCACAATCTTTACATTTGTAAAGAAATGTTAGCAGTTTTCAGAATGTTGTAGTTTAATATATTTGCTTTCTAAATATCTAAATAAAAAACATATCTCAGGCTCATACCTGTAATCTCACAACCGCGGTATTTCTGACAATTAAAAGAGTAGGAAATAAATACAACATAAGAACGACATTTAAAATAAAAAATACTCTTAGATCTATATTAACAAAAACTAAACCAAACAACACACAGAATACCAAAAATGTGGTTTATAAAATTCCCTGCCAATGTGGAAAATTTTATATAGGTGAGACATCTAGACCGTTAGATGTTAGAATAAAAGAGATGATGTTAGAATAATGATAGAGATGATGAATAAGAATAGAGATGATGTTAGAATAAAAATCTTCTTAGAAAGGGCGATTGTAATAAATCTAGAATTTGTCAACACGCATGGGAATCGGGTCATAAAATCAATTGGAATATTAATATTATTTCCTATCTTTTAATTTCTAGAAATTAATATAATTTATTTTTAGATTCGTTTTGAAAACGGGAGAAGAATACTTCCCGAAACGTTAACATTAAAAGTTTGTATTTTTCAGAACATTTATATATATTATTTTTACATTTTATATATTTTTATATAATATATAATATATAAAATATAATTTTAATATTTAATATTATTTTTTTTAAAATTTTGTTCGTTAGGCAAATTTATTACAAAAAAGAATCACTGAGAAATTTGTCTCCGTTTGGTTTTTTGTTTTTACCCAATGATTTTTTATTTACATAAAAACAGATATTTTTGATATTTTTTGAGTTTTAGATCGTGGCGAAAAACCCAAACAAAGAAAAAAATATATGAACACACCACAATCATTCAGACATTACTCAACTGCATAGTATCGCATTTTTTTATTTTGTCGGTTAAAAAAAGGCCCTCACACAGTTACAATAAACAGTCTTTATTAGGAATTATTCGAAAAAGCTGGCGGATCTTTATATTTTTTACGGGTCACTTGGCTATTCTTTATTCAGAGAACGTCTTTATTTTGTGACTTCCAGCTATAATTAGCAGACTTTTGTGGGAAGGTCACGGCTCGTGTTCAGCTTATGTTATCCTTTTCTCGTTTCTTTAATTGACCTGGCATTTTTGGAAGGTCTTTTTGCGACAGTCGATGAAAGCGAATACATTATGGAATAATCAAATTTCTAATTATTATGTCATTATTATGCCAATTTTAATATTAACGTGACATGTGGGTTTCGCAAAAATGGCATCTCCAAAGGTAAAATTAGACAGCCACATCAAAAAGTGTTCCTTTTTGATGTGGCGCCAAATAAAACGATTAAAAATATTACTTCAGACTTATTTGTAAAAATATGGGATTTCCAAGTGACTTATTTACCATATTTAACTTTAACTAATATAGACTTAATTAGTACATATTATTGTTATAAATTGTACTTACCGCCGAAAAGTCCATAACTTTTAATACCCATAATGTTAAAGCTAAGTTAACGATGACCATAAATAAAAGCATTAAAATAAGGGCGTAGAGACATTTTTTCCTCCATCCGTATATGCCCACCCGAAATCCCTGATGGCACTGCGATGAGTTCAGGCTTCTTGTCATATCGTCTTGAGGATCTGACAACCCAGTTGCATCAGATTCGTGCTTTTTCATTCTAAAACAATAATATAGCCATATGTTCATTGTTGTTTGATTTTGAATTATTAGATGTACAAAATAATTTGGTGTTTTTTATTTATAACTTATTTAAAACCTAAATTGTTTCTCATTCATTTGCGTTTCTTTGATTATATATATATATATATATATATATATATATATATATATATATATATATATATATATATATATATATATATATATATATATATAAATATACATATATATACATATGTCCAAAAGTTTTGAATATTTACAAATGGATATCTACGTCTATGATATTCATAGCATACGCATTTTTAAATGAAAATAACAAAAGCATTGTTTTGCTGATAACACAAGTTTTCCGTATTTAGGTACTTATTATTTCAGTTCTTTTTCAATTTTCAATCAATTCGTTTAAAAATGCCTTGAAACATGATATATCATTTTAACAGATCAAGAGTAATTGCTTTGTTACAACAGGGTTTTAATCAAAGTGATATCGCGGGAATTTTAGATGTTTCCCAAAGTGATGTCGAAAATCCATAAAAATTTACAAGAGACAAATAGAGGACAAATAAAGGATCGCTCCAGAAGTGGTAGAAAACCATGTACAACAACTGCACAAGACCGGCACCGGTTGACCAAGACCGGCTATATCAATGATAGCTCGAAGCAATCGTCTGGAATCTACAAGTGGTATATCAAGGGAACTTGTTAGGTTTCAAGGGGTTTGTTTCACGACAAACGATAATACGCCGACTAAAAGCGGTAAATTCCTATTGCAGAAGACCTTTACGTGTTCCCAAACTAACCCTTCAACAAAAAAATGTAAGATTACAATAGGCTCGAGAAATGGTGGATGTTCTCCAATGAGACGAGAATTGGCTTGGGTTCTGATTCACGAAGCACATTAGTTTGGAGAGCTGCAGGTTGACAAGCTAGGAGATTGACAGGTTTACAAGACTAGAAACAGCTCAACCGCGCATTCTATTTGAAGGTGGGAGCGTGATGTTTTGTAGTGGTATTATGAGGGGTATACGATCACCTCTACTGGTCCTGGAGAGAAGAGTCACTGGTGCGGTGTACATCAAGGAAGTTTTAAATCCTATTGTGCGTCTGTTTTGAGGCGCAGTGGGCGACGGATTTGTTTTCATGGATGACAACGCTCCTCATCGAACAGCAGTAGTACAAAAGTTACTTGAAGAGGAGGGAATAACCAAGTTAGGGTGGTCAGCAAATTCCCCTGACATGAATATCATTAAACATGCGTGGGATATTCTGAAAACACGCATCAAGAAACGAAACAATCCTTCTCTTACTGCGCGATAACTAAAATATGCTACCCGTGAAGAATGGGAGGAAATTTCACTAAGCCCAAATTGATCATTAATCGACAGCATGCCAAATCGCCTACAGGCATGAGTACGGATTTATGGAGGCTCTACTGCTTATTAGCTTTATTTAAATTTGTTCTTTTTTTTAAATTACTTTTGAAGGCAATTGGTACATTGACATTTTTTGACAAAATAATCAATCAGTTTTACACACATTGGTCATTTGGAGTCGATTTTTATTAGGTACCAGTAAGAGTTATAATATAAATATATATATATATATATATATATATATATATATATATATATATATATATATATATATATATATATATATATATATATATATATATATATACGGATTCCTGATTGTAGAATACCGCGGATCTTACCGAACGGTTTATGGGCTCCATATATCTGGGTTTATTATAAAAAATGAACAGAAAAATAAAAAAAGCGTTCTTTCTATTATTTATTTAGAATTACATATATATTATGAAACAATTATAAATTGAAATTATATGATAATAATGTAGTACACAGCAAAAAAAATATGCTCATGAAAATAAGATCGTAGGACTTTTCAAAAAACACTGTTATTGGAAGTAATTGTTTTTATATTTTCAGTTCAGTAAACAGATTTTGCAAAGGTTCAAAGGTTTCTATTATAGAGCGAGGAATTTTTATGCCGCGTTCCATTGTTGTATCATAATCCAATTTAAAATATTGTACAACAATTTTTAAACATTCATATTCAAAAGTTTTGTTCACTTGCATCATTATCCACATCATTCAGTTCTTCTATCATATCGTTAAATCCTTCTCCACCTAATTGTCAAACTGTGATAATTATCATTGTTAGCTGTGAGTTAATACCGGGGGAATACTCATCATTACTTTATAAATTCTTCCATCATGCTGTTATCGTTTCTGTTGGAATCGTCAATAATTGAATCAACAATTGTGAATTACTTTTAGTATTCCATGACCTCAACATCAATCGTCAAAGTAATCATTCAGTTCTAATATATTCTTAAATCCTTCTCCACCTCATTGACACATTATTTATTGTCGTTGTCAACTCTGAGTTAATATCAGCGACGTATTCGGCATTATTTTACAAATTCTTTCAGTATGTTGGTATGTACAAGCAATCGAGCCGACGCTTTTTTCTGTGTTTATGGCCCCTGTCCTGCATTATATTAGATGCAGATTGCATTCAGTTGAGATATCATATAGAATGGATAGAGGCCTATTCCACTTATTCACTGAGGCCTACGGTGCGTTCGAACTTGAAATTAATTAACAAAAAACGGATATATTGCAACAAACTGCTCCAAATAAAAAGATAGAAACAGCTGATATTGTTGTGAATGTTCAACCACTGGAAAAAGTAGCTCGTTTTCCGTATTATATGGGAAGTTAAATTTTCTGCTCTGTCAACATGTAAGAAGAGGTTATATATATATATATATATATATATATATATATATATATATATAATAAAGTGTGTTGTGCCAATTTTGGACTTATAATGAGAAGGGTGTTTAGTAATCTAGACTTAACGGATAACACCCAAAAAAGTGTTTATAATGTCATCATAATTCCCATTCTTCTATATGGAGATGAATATTGGGTCCGGTATCGAAAGCAAATAAAATAACTCGAGATATTTCTTCAAGGCTGCTTCCAGAAAATCTTGAGAATAAAATGGTGAGACTATCAACACAATGCGGAGGTACTTGAAAGAGCTAACAGTTTGAGCATATAATTTCAGATCATAAAACTCAGTAGAGGTAATTGCCGAAGCATGAAGGACACTAAGAAGCCGAAGCAGATCATCGATGGAAAATTAACGAAATCAATGTCAAGCGTGTTTGAACGGGAAAGGACGGTGAGCGACAGACGCTAATGGCGTGAAGAGACATACCAAATTGTGCAGCTCTATAACGAGAATAGTCGCTGAAAAGGCTGGGGCGAAAAGCCAGACAGGCTGCACCGCGTGTACTAGTTCTGTAAGACTTGATAGATTAAACATGGCTTTGATTCAAAAACGTTAATTGAAAAGGTGTTATTCTGTAGCTTGGCAATCAAGACCTCATAGTGCCAGAACCTAAGAAAAAGTGTTAGGCTGGGAATTGTTTCCTCGCCCAATGTATTCTTCTGATGTAGCACCGTCAGATTATCATCTTTTCAGATTTATGGAACATTTTCTTCATGGAACAAAAGTTCCTACTACGATAATTAAAACTGCACCCGAAGAATATTTTACTACCAAATCATTCTCATTTTACAAAAAGGGAATAGAAGGTTTGTTAGAGAGATGGACGAACATTGTTAATAACGATTGAGATTATATTTTAAATTAAAACTGTGTTAACTCTTAAACAACATAACATTTTGTACAGTATCAGAAAACGAGATTTCTTATGAGTACACTTAATAAATATATGTGTGTGTGTATACAAAATTACAAAATGCGATATTTTAGAATACAAATGAAATTCAAAATGATATGTAACAAACTCTGTATTGTTTAGAGACCAGCCCATCTTAGAGAAAGACACATTTTTTGTTGCAGATATTTTGACAATTAGTTAGTTAATAAATTTATTAAACCCAAATATAGATAAATAATTGATATTTGCAATATTAAGTGTAACCAAACATCCTGTATACTGAGTAGATTCAAGCACCTCATTTCGCAAACTGAACTCAAAAGTTAGTTGAATGTTGTCTTCTATTTCAATATAAGGAACATATCGTCCATTGTCGCCAACTTTGACATTTCCATTATAGTTTTCGCAATGGAAAAGAATGAAGTCAAGAAACATTGGCCATTGTTGCCAAACAGTATCGGCGACCTTTTAAATGGAGATAAACTTTTGGACGGTCAATCATTCTAATAATCAATTTCTTTTTTTGTCGCTTTGGCGATTTCCGAAAATGTGTTTTCTTTTCGTGATGATGTTCGCTGGAACAGAATGCTATATAGAAATGTGGACATGATACAGAATGGGGACAGAGAATGAATTTTATGTTTTTATTATTTATCTCTGTTTCGCACAATATTAATTCTTTTTGAATATATATTTATATTTTATTGAATATGTATTTAGAAAGATAATTATTATGATGGGTTACATTTTGCATATATCCATTAGTTCCAGAACGTCTTACTTTCATTGGCCTCTGGTACTCATCGCTTTTAATATGCCTTCTTTCAACCATTTTTATGTCCTTCGCTCTTTATTCGGTTTGGAGGAATCCATTCCATAGCCATTTTGGGTAGCTTAGTTTTATCTATTATTTTATGATTATCATTCTAAGATATATAATAAGATATATGTCTTTCTTTCTCGATATCTGGCGTTAGAGAACTATCAACTCTTAATGAACTCCTAACCTCGTATTTTTTCTGGATCTACTTAATGCTCGTCTAAAAATATCCATTTCAGTCACTTCAAGTTTTGTCCTCTCTCTTTGTTACATTTTATAAAAAGTTAAAATTAGAGTAATAAAGGATTTTTTCCATTCTATATATAAATATAAAATCATTTTGAGGCAAGGCGACTATTGCAATAATGAGTATGACAAAAATCAAAATTAATACTCCACCCATTCCTAATATTCCTTCAATCCCACTAAGAAATCTCTCGAATCAGTAATAGTTCAGTAAAGATATTTCGTAAATTGTAGCCTTCTATATACTTTCGCCATCTTTCAGGCAACTGTCGAATTACAGATCGAAAAAAAGCTTGGAAGTTTCGATGTGATAGTCATAAAGGCTTTTTTCGACTTTCTCAATAATTTTGAAACTGCTATCAACTAGATGGTGTTGTAGGGATCGGAAGAGACGAAAATCTGAAGGAGCCAAGCATGGTACAGCTCAGGTAGCAGCCCAATTCTGTGATTATTTCCAGAGTCGTTTTTGCTTTGTGTCCCTACGTTGTCCTGAATTGAAATGATTTCCCTTCTTCTTTTGTCAGTGTAAGGCCTTTTTTTCTCCAGAGTGCCACTAGCACCAATCGATTGCTGCTAATAACGGCCAGCGGTGACTGTTCGATCAAATTGGAGTAACTATAGTAAGAGTTATATAGTCACTAGATATACAGCAAAACTTTTTGGCGAGGATATTTGATTTTCGCGGTACTGGCTGACGGTTTATCATCACGATTTTCGCCGGTTTGGATTATTTTAGATGATCTACTTTTCATCACAAGTCACAATTTTATGCAAGAAGTTATTTTTCTTGAAATTGGAGATTAATATCATAAGAACATCAAAGCGTCTACTCTTTTTCTCAGCTGTGAATTCACAGTCCTTAGGTCCCCTAAGGACTTTTCTGTTGAATTTTCTCTAACCTGTGTATACGTTTGAAAATGGTTTGTGGTGTTACTTCCCATTTCTGTCGAGCTCTAGCAGTGCATGACAAGGATTTGTTTCCAGCAGTGCTTCCAACTGGGTTTTTGAATAAAAAATAAATATCGATTTTTTACTTCATTTTAAAACTTTATCATAAATAATATTGATATTCGATGCAAAAAGCTTTTAAAATTTATTTTACATTTTTATGAATGAATTAAAATTCATAAAATAAAAAAAATCACGTACCTACGAACGCGCCGCGACTGTTTACGACGTTTGTGACATCATTATGGTAAAGCGTTTTCACGTCAGTATTGTCAACGGTTTCTACCTGTATATATACTGTCAAAATTATTGTTGGTTAAGTGTAAAATAAAATATTGTTGGTTACTAATTTAGTTCAGTAATGTGTGACAAAGGGTTCATAAAGGCTAATTCTGATAATATACCTGCTGTGGATATTTTTATGGTCATAGATTTATAATATTAAATTATATTTTTATTATAATAACTTGATGTTAACTTATAAAAAGTACATTCAATATATTTGTTTTTTAAACGTAATTAGTTATTAATTTTTTAAAATGAATATTAATAAATGTATGTTTATATCATAGGTGATTGTAAAATCACTAATGCTACATCAATGATAACAAGTCTGTAAAAGGCAACATATTATGATTAATAACTGCATGAGGTTTGAGAAAATCAAACTCTCGTATTGTTCCAATGATGCATACTATATGAATACGTAGAGCAGCAATTCGTTTACCTTCTAAAAGCTTAGATTGTGATAATTTTATACCAGAACTAACCGAAGGCGGTTTAATTAATTCGATATTTTTATCATCAAGAAATGTTTTTGAATACACTGTTAAATATACATAATAAAATTCCTCAACAAATATAATATGGATAATATATTACAGTAGATTATAATATGTAAACTACATTAATAATCAATTCAGAATAACAACAATCACTACCCAAAATTATATACATATTTGATTACATACTAGTTTGATTGCTTTCATTGTATGCAATACTTTTAAAACCACACCGATTCTTCAAACCACCACACTAAACTCTATTAACAATATTTTCAAAAAAAAAAATCCACCCATACCGGTGGATTTTTTTGCCCGCCTTACATGTTTTACAAATACTCTTAGTCTCTTAATTTAATAATATTTGCAAATATAAATAAATCCAGTTGCTAAGTATCTATAATGCATGACCAGCTAGAGATTTCCCAATTAAAAGAAGGCACCTAACCCATTTTTTTTGAGTGGGAATCTTTTAGTTACACAAATTTCTGTACCCTTCGACTATCCTAAAATGAGATTATCTTGTAAAACTTTCATAAGCATAACACTTTTCATATACGGTTATTTTTCGAACTGGTAGTCGAATTTTGTTATTGTCTATTTGCGTTTTCTTGAATATTATTATTCGTATCCTACAAAATAGACGATCCTATAGGACTTTCTCATTGTTACTACCCTCGGTTGTGTTGCTACATGCAGATTCTTTGTGGACAAGCAGGAATATTCCTTCCTACAAGTTAGGCACGTTAATTAATTTTCCCTATATGAATGAAATAATATAAATAAAAGTTATAAAATAAATGCAAAAAACAAAAGAAACCCTAATCTAATTTCAATATTTCATTCTGAACTTACCTTTGAGCCTGCATAACTTTATGTAAAAACCGCACTTAAAGCCTAAATAACAATTAAAAACAGGTATATTTTCAATAATTAATCGCTAGAAAACCAATAAATGCAGTCAAAGATATAGGTTAAACCTACAGAACAATGACTAAGACGATTAAATTGTTTTATTTGCCCGGGACTCTGATTCTTTCCGAAAGGAAAGGGCGCGAAAGAAAATTTCGGTATAATGGTTGTTCCGAGCAAATTTTATTAGAAATATTGCTCAGTAGATGTTTCATTAAATTTTCTAAATGAAACTAATAAATGCATTTCCTTTCACTCCATAAAAACTCATGATTGTTAACCTCTTGTTTCATAAGAATGTTAAAAGTTTTTTGATATACAAAAGAAAAGTAAGTAAACAAAAATCTATAAGATATTACCTGTAAATTAAGATATAATGTCCGATATTGGCGTTCGTGTTTACGTTTCTTACCATTGTGACGTCACATGCGCTCGGGTTTTTTTTTCGGGAACTGTCGCCGCGTCAACGGTAGTAGGTTTAAAAATGTATTTTCAATTAGATATATTTTTTTAATTATAAGGAAAAAAATAAAAATAAAAATAGTTTTATTATAAAACTTATATATGATCTTTATGACAAAAACAAAATATTTAAAAGCCCAATTCTTCATCCTTCAATTTTCTTGGATGTTCCGGACATTTTGCATTATTTACTGGAACCACTTCTTACAAGTACAGCATTATCTTCCAAAGCCACATAAATCATATATTGAGTTTCCGTAGCATTTTTCTTTCAGTTGAAAGGCGACAAGTAGGCAGCGCCTCAAATGCTGATTTTTGAATGATATCATCTACTTCAGGTACATTTACTTCATTTACACTAGGGTCATATATTATACCTTGGTTTTGAAGCCGCAATATGGCGCGTTAAAATAAATATATGGCGGGGAAAAGTGTGATTTGAATAGATTCTGCAAAAAAATGTCACCTTTCATCCCGCAAATACCAGACCATTTAACGTCCATCATGCTCGTCCAAAAAAATATAGACCCATGACTAAAGTGAATACAATTGCTTTACAGATTCCATTCAATTCTGGCTCGACACCATTCTAAGGGACGCATTTTGCAGTGTGGTGAAAGAATAAGTATTTAATCAAGACAATATACATGCATCCCTATCGTAAGTAAATATCGATTAATATTAATCTTCGCAACAGTTTTACCAGCATCATGCATTTTCTGAAAAATTTCTTATAGATTTCGTGTAGCACGAGGTCTAAGATGTAGTTCACCATCTGCTCGGATATTTATAGCACGACAGGTGTATAACTCTGATCTTGTTGATGTCTGACTTTGTGCATTACTCTGACCCTCAAAACCATCGTTTCTTTGCTCTCAGAACTGCAGAAGCTACTGCTTCTGGACACTATTGTCCAATCGTATCGCTATTTCACGAATAGTGATGTTTTAATGACCTGAAACTATGTGGTGTACGAACTCGTGGCAACGTTGCTCTTTTAGCAGGGCCACAAGAATGCTGCTTAGCTCAGTAGTATAACGGAAAAGTCACCACAACATAATAAAGACAACTTTTTAAAACCGTTTGTTTGGCAAGATTTTCAGCAATCGCATAAAGAGACATTAAGGTAAACAAGCAATAAGCTTATTAGATATATTGTTCAAGATATGCTATGCAGTGGGTATATTTGAAATTTGATTTAAATATGTATATAGGGTGTTACACTTTTTTTGTTGGCCAACATAGAATACTTATTAGGGTGTCCTTTTCCCAAGTTGACTTTTCACTTTTTCACCTCTAAATTATTTCTTTATATCCTTAAAACAATTTTGAAGAAAAAAATCTGATACCTTTTGAAATCAGACAACATTTTGACATGACTTGATTTTGATTGTCCTAACAGACATGATTTTGATTGTCCTAACAAGTACACAATAAATAATAACAATGATAAACAAAATACAAAAGAAAGAAATTGACTACTTTGTAAATTTAATCTTAAAATTTTAAATAATGATTTTTTCGAAGGGTTAAACCTTCTTAATAGTATGCAAGTTGTTAATGATATTCTTCAGGATGATAAAAGTAATTTTCCAAGTGGGTCAAAAGAGCGTGTGAGAAAAAAATTAATAAACTTCTTTAAAACTTTGATGATTAAAGCTATAATACTTAAATTAAAAAAAAAATCAATTTTTGCGAATTTAAAATTTATTTTTAATTATTATTGAGGGCGCAAAATAAAATATATAGTATTTAAATTAATAAAAAGCATCGGGTAGTCAGTAAATTTGAAAATGTTTGATAATTATTGGGAAAAACGGCATAAAGAAATATTCACTTTCGGAACACTTATAAAACAAAGTTTTGACTTCAATCTAAAAATGTGTCCATCGAAAATGATCACAACAGAAGCAGAATCAAGAATAACATATTTAGTAAGATAATCAATATAATCGGCGGGAAAAAAATTAAAATCTAAAAAGTGCAAAAACCTGATGTTAATTGAATGGAAAAAGTATCGTCATTTAGGTAGGGTTAAACGGCATCGGACTTTTTTTTTCAAAATTGTTTTAGACTATAAAGAAATTATTTAGAGGATACTCGAGTGAAAAAGTCAATTTGGAAAATAATGGACAACCTATTACTTACATATCATAATAATCTAGTAAAAAAATAGCAAGGTAAAAAAAATACAATAAACTTAAAATAAATAACTGCATTTGAAGAATTAAGCAGATAAATCAAGTTTACTTCACGATATATTTTCATACGTTTTGATAACTGAAAGCCCCAGCTATATCTCTCTAATCGTACACCCACGTTAAAACCGGTCGACCGGTTTTGCCGTAAAGCATTCAAGCCTCAAAACCGGCCGTCTTATTAAAGCCATTTTTTCCTACTGCATCGCTTCCGCCGATCCCTAAATTTCGCTTCGTCTCCCAGATCCAACTTCCTTCCGGCAGAAGGTCGGTAGTGCCCTCTTTCAACCCTTCGCACTAATTACCGTTAGCGTCCAATATTGAAAATTTAATGGGGCCACTTTCCCGAGATACCTATTCTTTGGGTCGGGGGAGTTGGGCTGCGGTGAGATGGTGACCACGTGTTGAATCGATAGACCTATATCGACGAGGTCTGGATCTCTGTGTTGTTATTAGATTATGTTTTGGTTTTGGTGTCCGTTCCTTATTATGTTGAGTAAACCGAAGTGTAATTGTGCGTCCTCTTAGTCGGTAAACGGTATTTCTTATTGAGAAAAAACTTTTCAAACAGAAATAACATTTATGAGCTCTACGAAAAATAAAATCACAACAAATATTGCTATTAATACGTTTATTTGAAGTATATTATAAATGTTTACAGTAGTAATACAATATTCAGATCGAGTAATTTTAAAACATTTTAAAATACAATTTGGGCCCAGATTTTGCACCATATAAATTACTGAGGTTACAGTTACCTTATTCTTGGAAATATGGCACAGCGTTTGAAAATAATATTGATTTTATTTTTAAAACCCATTGTTTAATTACGGTTCAACGTGAAAATTAAAATCTTTGTGATTCTGGCTTCACGTATCGCAAAGCATATCGTTCACTGTCGAAAATGTTTTGCTGTAATTTTTCGGAATCCAAATTCCGATTTGGATTTTGGACAAGTTTATGTGTAAACACCTAAACTTACACCTCACACACGTTTAGACCCAACAATTTAGATCCAGTCGCCGATCTGGATCCTTGTTTCCTTGCGAAAACGTTAGTATTTCCCTTTTAGCAGCTTTTAATGTAGCTATTTCAGATCCTTTTATTGTTGGGATGATTACACAGATCGACATGATTTTTGTAACATTGATGAGAGTGCTCTTTTTACGTTTCATTTAGGTGGTTATTATAACACCTTTTCACAGAAATGGCCTAGCACGTCTCATTTTCAAGCCCCTGCTTCTCCTTTATATCATGGTGTCATTGAAATTATTTGTACTTGACTTTGGACTGTAGACCGTAGAGATGGTATTTCCACAGTATTCTTCAAACCTTTAAGGGCAGTTTGATTGTTTTCTATAGTTTAGTTTGTTTATGTTTAAGTCACAAGCTAGATCTATGTCCGAGGAAGTCAAAAAAGCCTTTCTTTTGTATTTTAAGTGCAAAATTGGAGATCAAGAAAAAACTAGGGCCCCTCATGTTTGATGTGTGACTTGTCACGTGAATTTAGTGCAGTGGATGCATCGCAAGAGAAATTCTATGCCGTTGTTCCTATGGTGTGGAGAGAACCTACTGACCATATAAGTGATTGCTGCTTTTGTAGTAAGTAAAGGGAGAAAATTCAGTTATCTAACAGGAATCTGTTAGATAACTGAATTGAAAACGGAATGTAATATTTTCAAGTTCTTATAAAATGATGATATTGATGGTTTAATGAATGAGTTTAATATGAAACATGTACTTTTCGAGTGGCGTATTTTCATAGATTCGTCGAAATTCAGCAAGGCAGTCTTGCTTCACAATGAAAATAAAAATCCATCTATTTCTTTAGTCCATTCAGTGAAAATGACAACAGCAATGATAACAATATAAAAGTATCAGTGGAATATTTGTGGGGATTTAAAAGTCACAAATATATTGCTACAAATTCAAGGGAGTTTTACAAAGTAATGCTTTTTTCGTATCTATGGGACAGTAGGGCAACAAAAGAATATTACAGTAAGAAAGATTGGCCTCATAGAACTTCTTTTGAACCTGGGACTTCAAACATAAAATATGCTCACCTCGTTAACCCAAAAAATGTACTTCCTCCGCCTTTCTATATTAAGCTTGGACTAATGAGAATCTTTGTCAAAGCCATGGACAAAGAGGGTAATAGTTTTAAGTACCTAAAAGAAATATTTTCTCAAATAAGTGATGCAATATTTGTTTCATTTTGTTGAATATTTATTGCACCTCAAATTAGGAAGCTTCTAGGTGATTTCCGTTTTCAAGAAAAAAATTATGAAAAGGAATTGGCAGCTTGGAAATGTTTGGTAAGTGTAGTGAAATAATTTCTGGGCGACAAGGAAGATGAAAACTATAAAAACCTCATAGATAAATTCTTGAAAGCCTATGAAATTCTAAAGTGTCGTATATTCTAAAAAATGCATTTTTACACTCCCATTTGGATTTTTTCCGAAAAATTTGGGTGCAGTAAGCGACGAACAAGGAAAAAGGCTTTACCAGGATATCAGGACGATAGAAGCAAGATACCAGGGACGCTAGAACCGTCTATGTTGGGCGACTACTGCTCAGTAATGTCTTTGCATAGATTTAACACGTTTTACATGTTTAAATTAATTAAATAATAGATTGAAAAATCTTCTTTTTTCCGCACCACTGACCCCCTGTAACAAAAAAATTGTACGTGTAACAGTAATTAGCTTATTTGCGGATTTAGGACTACAATATAGTTTATATGCACTTATTTTCATCAATGTTACCTCAAAAAAGTTTAAAGTTTTAAGTAAAGTAAAGTTTATTTTCACCGTCTAAGCTTCATTAGTGATTTAAGAATCTATTGCTCTCCAAGCTCCTTAATATTACTCTAGGTTTATTTGGAGGGAATATGCTTGCTATATTGATTCATTCTTATCCGTATAATTAATATTTCAATCACTGAATAGATTAGGCAATAGTGATCATAAATTAATACCTTATTTGGCATTTTTACATAAACAGCACAGCAAAATAAAACATTTTTTCTACAAAATAAATAGAAAACATTTTTCTAGGAAAACTCTCTCAATACTGTTCAATATCTTAATTCAAGAAGGTTGTGATCTTTTTAAAGCTGGTTCGAGAACTTAACCATTTGATACCGGTTTAATTTATTACATTTGTATGAGATATGTAAATAAAGTAACGAAACCGGTGGCGTAGTGTCCGATCTGGGAACATTGTGGCTTTTCCTTTGGGAGGGTGGCAGGTTAACATTTGATGCGTTTTCAGTACGACTTTGAACTCTCTAAAGTAACTGGGTGGCCCGTATCAATTCCATTTGTGAACCGGCTTTTCCTAGTGCCTTCTGAAAATGAGTAATAGCAGTTTCGTGTAACGGTGCGCTATCAAGTTTTGTTTTAAACTTGGGTACAGTGCGATGGAACCTTTTACAAAACTTCCACAAACCTATGGTTTACAGGTGATTTAAGGCATATTCACTGTGATGGCATTTTCAGCGAATTCCCAAGAGTTGTAACTTTTTCGAGTTAAAAATATACGAATAATGATTATTTTGATCGATTATCGTATATCTGTTCTGAGTTTCTTTAAGTGCGATATGCCGGGGGCATGATTATTTTCAATCGACTCTTGGTTTTTGAAACCATTAAACTAGTTGTAAATTTGGTCATTTTCCGTTTTATCTTTTAGAAATAATTAATATTAATTATTGTTAATATTTCTTAATATAAATTTGGAAAGTAGTGAGATTTTTTGTTGATACTAGTCTTTGATTTTAGAACTGCTTCAAATTATCGGAGCAACATCCAAGTAAGGCAGTTGGATCTGTACACTAGATACGGGAAAAGTTCAATTGTGTCCAGTTCTTAGAGCATTTTTTTCATTTGTCATTCAGTATGTGGATTGGCGTTTTCTTAATACAGATGATTTTCGTCTTCCAAAAACATATACCTTCAACAAATATACAGTATAATTAAATTAAATAATGAATAGTGGGTGTTGGTATTATCGGTGTCATGTCACTAAACACAGCAACTTTTTCTTTGATAACCTGTTTCGTTTAGCTATGTGGTACCTCAATTGTTTGGGGTCTAACCATCGGTTTGATATTTTGGTATCGTTGCAATTTAACGGCTAAAAACTTGTCAAGTACAATTAATTGTTTTTAAATATTGAGTAGAGCAGACATTATGCTAATATTTGATGGCTTCGCTTTAACGATTTTATACAAGCCGTCAATTTCGGTGTAATGGGTTGAGTAGAACATGGCGGATCTCTGATTTGATCACGAACAGAATTTTATTTTGAATTTTTTGAACTACTCTTATGCTGTATGGATTGAGACATCGCTTCATATGATCTACTCTTTATATTTTCTTTATTGCGTTTCAGTAATAGTGCAAAAGAACTGAAATTGCAAAAATTTTCATATATCGGCTTGTCCGGAAAGTTGATAGGTTTCTTTAAGAGAAAAATAAAAGCAAATAATTTATGTAAATATTTAATTTAGTCTATTATGTAATTATTACTTACAAGATTTTGCAAGTCGTGATAGGCACATAATGCCTTTTTGCTGCCAACAGATTGTTTTTCACATCATCTTCCGAGGATGCGATGTCGAATGAGAAAGGTGGACGGGCAAAACATTCAAATTGAAGCTCAACAATTTTTGTCGGGTCCTGATTGAAATGAGTGTTGTGCGTGCATTGTCTTCTGGTTGGTTTTCTACAATTGCTGTCTTTAGCCTATTTAATTGTGCACAGTAGAAGGCAATGTTGATGGATTGGTTCTCTTACAATCCCACTAAAAGCAAAGCATAATTTTCTTTGGAATGCCGTTTTTCGTCGTACTTAAAAGTACTGACCCTGGAAACCGCCATGATTTTTTCCTTGCACTTTTCCTTGCTTTGACATTACTGATGCCAAAATCAAAGCGGAGTAACAGTATGTCGGACTTGTCACCAAGAGTTTTTTGTTTTTCGAGCCTACAATCCACTGTCTACGTGTCCATTCTTTTTTGGTTCAGTAATGTAACCTTGCTTGACTGTTTCTCTCAAACAGAAAAATTTGTGTAACCTGTTTGTAAACCTAACAGAATACCTATCACTTTAAAATCACCACACACTTGGCACTTGTGTTCCTGGTACTTCATTTTTCACATCATCTCAAGATTTTTGTATGTTTCTCGCATAATAACTGAATGAACAACGGGGACGGAACGGATGCAAGTTTGTTTTCATTGTGAAGAAGGACGCACTTTAAACTGCCCTTAAAGGCACTGATACAAAATCTTCAGTAGATAGAGTCATACTGTGGCACTCTTAGTTTCAGAATAACCTCCGGACTGTTGTTGCAGTAAACCAACGTCCCTTTTGAAGAAAAGAAGGGTCTAAATTCTTGTTTGCGATGTCTGTCCCAATAGTACGACGTCCTTGGCACCAACATGCTCCTTGCACGAAGTCTGGACCCGAGTATCTTGGTAGATTCCGTTGTAAGGCCAAGATCTCGAACAAAGTCCTTTCGGTTCTTTTTCAACACCTTCCGGCGAGAAATCATAGTCAGAGGTAGGGCCAGCCATTTCTGCGTTAGATTGCGTATGGTACTGATATCAGAGCCATGAAGAATGGATAAAATTGCGGATGGGCTATTGGTTGGATACACACTGTTACTTTTGTTCCTGCTGTTAAATCCCTTCACATTCACAGAAGTAGGAGTGCATACTGCGGTCTCTAGGTTGTCGCCACACCATTGAAATTCCGAATGGTAACGCTGTTCGTCATTGCTGAAACTTCGTCAAACTGAGAAACCAACGGCTTGTCTTGGTTTCTCAGTTTGATGCCGAAGCAGGCATAGTAGGACTTTCTCACGAACTCTGTTATATTGCCCCGTTGTCTCATCGGCACGAAACTATCACACACCGTAGAATGTATCTGGATTGTTCTTGCAGCCATGACATGGCATGTTGATATAACTTCAATAAAGGTATTAACATAGTATGTCACTCACGTATAGAACCCTTATGAAAACAAAAATCTCTTTTCATTGACAAGTGAAGCACAACTTCAAACCAAGCAACAGAATGGCGCCACTCAGTAAAACCTGCTGTGTTGTACAGTATTGCCAGCTCTGGATTGTAAGCGTGATTATACAGGATTGCCAGATGGCTGCAGGCCATCGAATTAATAAATGAATCTGGAAATATTAATTAAAGCAACACTCGTCCTAACAGCATAAGAAGTGCATTAGTGCATTGTGAAGAATGGAAAATCGCTGCGAACTTTTCAGAAAACCCAATACTTTTTTGAAACAAAAAAATTTTTTTTTTAAATAAATTATTTAAGTGTCTCGATCTAATTCTCTTAGCTAATTCAGGCCGCTTGTGGTCGATTGCGAACCGAACTACGCGTCTGGTTTTCAGGTAAAAGCTCGTTATAAACGATTCCCTTCCAGTCCCAGTCAAATGCATAGCACAACCTTCATCAAATGTAAGAATTTTCCCTATCTCTCAAGTTGTTCTATGCTGATTACTTTTAATTAGCACCAATATTTCGTTGCACCAACCTCCGCCGGTCGACCAGAAGTATATTGCTAAAATTAGAACTGTTTTCAAGAAACTTTCTAAACCACGCCAGAATCGTCACGGGCACCTCCACCGTACACAGTAGATATTTTGTTTTATGTCTGTG